>OY743178.1:23404935-24004935 GCA_963555705.1 Ligustrum vulgare | reverse complement strand
CCATCAAATCTCATTGTCGCTACTTTGAATAATCGATTATTAGATGAGCAAAAAAGAATGTTTAGATCTACTTGCTTCGGGTGTTTCCTTGATATGCATGAGGTTACAGTGAACCCACAATTAATCCACCAAGTTCTTTTGAGGGAGGTAAATCAGCCAAACGAACATGAGGTATGGTTTCGTTTTGGCAATGAGAATGTAAAATTCGGGATTGATGATTTTTACTTAATAACTGGTCTTCGCTGCTCCATTCAGGAAAACTGTGGAAAATATTCATCGAGTTATTGCAGGTTGAGGACTCAATATTTTAATCATTTAAACTACATTATAAATCAAGATGTTTTTGAGGTATTTACTTCAATGTCAGACCGTAACAACCGTGACGTCGTTATTATGGGGGTACTCTTCCTTGTCACACATTTGATGTTTAACACTGCATATGAGAGGTATGTGGACGAGACGCTTTTAGTCCTTGTTGATTCAGCTGATATGAAAATTTATCCTTAGGGAAAGGACATTTTTAAGCTAACACTTACCTCACTTCAGCAAGCACTAAGAAAAAAGCAAGTTACGGTAGAGGGGGAGGGGAGACCAGCAATGAGCTATAGACTAAATGAGTTTGTCACTGCATTTCAAGTTTGGATTTACGAGGTACTTCCTATTCTTGAAGGGAAAATTTGCTCCAAAGTTGCAAGTAGGAGACCGAGGATTATTAACTGGACAACTGAATTAGATGATGATGTACCCCCCCTTCACCTCGCTACTGATGTTTTCACCTGCCCTGATGTGAGATTCTTCCTTGGTGTCTACTAAATTATAAATTTCACCATATGTCATACTTTTATTATATAGTATTTATTCTCTTCACATCACATTTTCACTTATAAATACATATTTCTAAACAATTTATAGGTTCAAGCTGTAAAGATGGCAGCTGATGTTGCGGAAGCTCTTGATCCACTTTACCATGAAATGAAGAAAAAATCAAAACAATTGTCAAACTACCCCATAAAAAAGTCAATCTCAAGCATCCACATTGACGATGACGATGATTTTGTAATACCAAATCATCAGGGCATCAAAAATGTTGCCTCAATCCCAACATTAGATTCCTTCCTCAGCAAGGATGTTATCCCAGTAGCATCAAACGATCCTTTGCTCCTTTATAACAATATTCCACCTGTTCCTTTATTTCAACAACCTAATCACTACGTTTCTCACAAGAAGGCTTCTCCCAGGACTTCCGATAAACCCGTCATCATTCTAGATGAAGTTCAGGAGTATCAAGCCGAAACAGTTAGTGGAACATTGAAAGGAAAAGAAATCTTGGTGGCTCTAAATTCCAGCGACGATGACAGTGATGACCCATTGGATGAAGACAATAATGTTGATCTATTAAGGCGTAAACCAAATTTACTATTTCTCAATTCATGATCATTTCAGATCTTAATTGTCTTATAGAAATCCACATTTGTTTCCAGAATTTAATCTAACCTTTGAATTTCTGATTTGGTGACAGGGCTCCAACCAACAATTTTGTGTCAACTAATTCTGCACAAACGATGCATCTAAGTAACCCACAAGAAATTGGCACTCAGTGGAATAAGCTACAAGAAAATGAAGAGACCTTTCAAAAAATGCATGATGAAACTAATAGTGTGACTGCTATCTCTACAGGCTGCCAAAAAAATATAGTTAAAACTGGTACGAAACTGGAAATGCATGATAAACCCACGGCTGTTTCTGGAAATCCGCCAAGCTGCAATCAAAATCTGGTAAATACTATTTTTTCCACATATTTTTCCCTTCTAAAGTCAAGTTATTCCCAATTTTCCATTCATACATCCTAATTCTTTATAATAATATTTACAGTATCAGATAGAAAGGAATGGAAGGTTTATAAAGCGAATCAAATCATTGGTTTAGGAAACTTCAAACTTTGCAACAGAAATCTTCATGCTTAGGATGGAAGTCGTGCAACTAGAGCAATATGTGAACAAACAGATTTCTGATTGTTTGGAAGGAATTCAGATTAGATCAAGGAACACAACACAACCTTCAAGTTACAACTCCAAACCAACGGTACATTTATACATTAATCTGTCATAATAATAAGTCACTCTCATTCCAATTCCATTAATATATTTGAACATAATTGTTCTTAATACACAGACACAGGGACTTTCCATTGGGGTCCAAAAGCCTAAGCCCAGCAAGGGAATACGTATATATACTGATGTCGATCATACACTCTCAAATCAGCATTCAAAGGTATTACCTACGACATCAAATGCAAATATTATGATATGTCATCATATATCCCAGTGAAGTAATTGTGTTACTGATTTTTTTTTTTCAAATTTCATGATAATAATACATATTCTTCAGAGTGATGTTTGCAATGGCATGGAAAAAACCCCTCTTTAGTCAAAGGACATATCACCTCTCCACCAACCGTTAAGATCCATCATTCAACAAGGTAAATCCTATTTACCTTTATGTAAGTTATGAACACAAAATTTACACGATTCAATGATACGTATTTTTATTTGCAACCTCCTTATCATATAAAGATTGGTGTATCTATGAACCTTGAATTTCTTAGTTGATAAAAAGTTTGTGCTGTGAATAGATTGAGTAAAAACTTTATCTTAAATTTGAAAATATTTGGAGTTTATTACATCCAGATTGATGCATCAATATTCACCTATTCCATTTTTGTGTTTAAAAGTTATTAATTGGGAGCAAATCACGGAGTATGTCGGATTTGGGAACTGACAAAAAAATGGATACATATCCTTCTCCTATTGGATCGCCATCATTTGACCTAGGCATTGAACCCGACACCAACGACACTTTTGTGGTTCTGGATGATGACCTTGTCTTGACAAACGAGGAAATCAAGGAAATGGATGATATCATATACCGAGTGGTATGGCAGTACTTTATTTCATGAATGATATACATTTCATTGAATATATTTTGACTTCTCCACATTTGTACAATAGTCTTTTGAAAATATCTGATCATATGTTCTCATTATTTCACCCATGCAGCTATCAAGTAGTGAGAAAAAATTGGAATCAAAATCCCCTTCACTAGGGACGGCCAAGCAAAACCTCAACTGTGAAGTTTCATTGCAATCTCCCTTTTCATTAGGTGAACACCAATGGTCCTCATCCACTAAGACTAGTGATGGACTTATGCACTCAACTGATACTAACCCAGTTAAAAAAACTAAGATGTAGCCATGTCATTCCCAGGGAGGTACATATCATTGTGATATATACATTACATTGTTTTTCATCATTTCCATCAATAAGTATATTACAATAAACAATTAATATATAATACTATATTTCATCTAGGTTTCACCGGTACCATTTAATATTGGCAAAGACATCGAAATTCAAGATGGAGATATCAGACAAAGCAAATCAAATATCACTTCCGATAAAGGAGAGGGGATTTCAACTCAAAGTAGTGTGTACACATTTGTCTATAAGGCATGCATGGATGTCCCACACGCAATGGATAGCGAAAAATTCAACAAATTCTACACAGAATGCCTAAAATTCAACAACGGGTATCGAACTTATTATTTCACTGTTTATATAAGTCACGTTGATACATTTTCACTTATTTTATTAATATTAAAATTTTGTAAAAAAAATACATCGCACGTACAGGAACAAAAAATTTGACTCCAATGTCATCGAAATCTGCAAGCCCACTAAACTAGGTCCCATCACAATTTATTCAGACATGTGGTGGCATGACCTATATGAGGTTGCACAGCCTTTGAATGACACGGTACATATTTTTGCATGACTTCATGAATTTCTTCCACGATTCATGTATTAAATATGAATTTATTATTATGTAAACATCAACTAGACTAATTTATTTTTTAATTGACAACTCATTGATGTTGCATTCTACTTCATTAGGATGTTGTTAAGGTTGAGAAAGAATCACTATGTAAGAGCAACAACAACGAATTGAAACTTTGATGTTAAAATAAGGGGTATTTCCAAGGATCTTGTTGTCAACAAAGACGCATTGCACAAGCATGAAGCTCTATTTGGATATACAAAGGGAAGAAAGATCTCATTCAATACACCTTGGACAAAAGTTGATCACGTCCTTATACCGATGTGGATACCATCTCCAGGTAATTGGATATTAGCTCACTTCGACATGGATAACTGGTGTCTTGATGTTTATAACTCATATAGTAAAATTATAAATAATGCATTGGTTTATTCATCTGTTCGTTCCATGCGAATCCCATTACCCATTTTGGCTAGATCATTGAATGATGGGTTGCGCAAATTCCCTGACACACAACTGAAAATAAGAATTATTCAGCATTGCCCGCAACAAAGTAATGGGTGAGTTATTCTTAGAATATCTTTTTCCACATTTTTTTAACAGAAAATCGATAATTGTGTGTGATATATTCAAAGATCCGTATTATCTAACTATGCAACTTTTTAAAAATATGTTCCTGCAATTTGTGTGCATTTACTATTTCTCAATCCTTAATTACTGGGACCTTATACTTTTTTAATAATCATTTTTACAGTGGAGATTGCGGGATATTTGTCATAAAGTATGCTGAATACTTAATTCAGAGAAAGATTATGGACATGCCTTCACATTTCGACACGTCTGCTGCTCGGAAAAACTTATCTACTCAGCTCTACAAGTACATGATTGAAGAGACTGACATTTTATGGTTCAATGATCCAAGTGATGTGAAATTGAAGACATAAATGGATCGGCTATTTTTTTCTCAGTATCTTACTGATATTACCAGATGGAAACTAATTCTATTCTTGTTTTTCATTATCCATGTGGTGACATTACTTGGTATTTTTTTCAATAAAATATTATCAACTCACTTTTGTCTTTTGGTCATTACTAGGATGATTCTTACCTTCCTTATGTGGAATTGGCAGTGATATATATATAATCTAATCATATAAACATTACTATGTATTCATAAATTTTTTAGTTTCCTTGAATTACATATCTGTGAGTATATGAAGTGACAATTTTTTTGTCCAAGAGCTATGAATCTTCATCATTTAATGTGGAGTGGATGATGAAATGTGGAGGAAAAGCATCGCTGCCATGTTAAGAATACATTTATCTGTTCTTATGTTACAAGTACACGGGCAACTTAATCACAAACTTGCTAGTTCAAACATTTTCAAATATTCCAGATTTTTATTTATAATGTATTAGTCCTATAATTATTATGGTGCCAGAATTAGTACTGGTTTGTCAATGTCAGTTATCATATAGGTGTTGATTACCTCATCCTTATATATTGAGCATTTATTCAAAGAACAAGACTTAATAAAAAATAACCATCACTGTTCACATTTTTATCTGGTATCACTATAGTTACTCTTTGATTTGGACTTCTAAACCTTAAATAACATGAAAAATAATCTCCATTCAAATCTTGATTCTACTAATGCACATGAGTCTGAGCTTTAAGGTGGGAATTATGTGATATATGTTGATGGGTAATTGATATATTTTTCTCATCGCATGAATCAAATGCAACATGTATGGGATATGCCGATTATACAAGATTATTTGACATATTCAACGGTAAATTCAGTTAACTTTCCAGTTTTTATCTTTTGCCATTGTAAAACCCACACCTGACGAAACATTTTTATTTCTATCAATGTCGCGTGACTTTCTTACTTCATATATTTTTTTATGCTGCTAGTCATTAATCCTTTTCTAATATGGTTGCACAGGAATTAAGCTAGGTTATATTCAAGGGCAGATAGGGTTGATGATGAATAATTTGTTTTACATCAGTGTAGACTTCCTTCTTCACATAATTCTTTCAGATTTCAATTAACCGAGATTCTCTTGAGGCATGCTTCCAATTTAAATTTTTTTCCCAGATTCCTGGCTATTCCAATTTCATGGGTGCCATTTGTTTCCCCTTTCAAATTTATCAGCATCATTCTTAGATACAAATCATTGTTTCGATCAGTCTAAGCAACTGAATCATTTTTTCTCTTATGGAAATATTAGAGTATAATTCATTATTAGATACAAACCTCCTTGGCATTGATTATATCAATTTCAAAACGAATTGCCCTTGATCAAGATCTCAGGGACATGTTTATTGTTATCAATCCTGTGCCTTTTTTTAAAACTCCAAGTGAATTCATCATTCTATCAAAAAAACTTCAGATCTTTAAAAAATGTATGAACATGTGGTTCAACCAATGATCATTCTATAGAAATGCACTCTTGGATCATTACCATGATTAATATCGAATATTACTACCATTGATATCATCAATAGTTTGGAGACAAAGTTACTGTAACCTGATATATAGTATATAGACCATTAATTTTCATTTATTGTTCACTTTAACCCGTGTGATATTGGGTGGGGATTGTGTCCATATGATATGCTGATAATTTTACATTCCAGTGGGATTTATGTGACCTTTGCTACCTTTGTTTGATACCTAGATAATTGTCTATTCGTTGTGTAAATTAGCATCTTTTAAAGGCAATTACTTCCACTAATTAATTTTTGAATCACGTGCCAGTTAAAAAAAATAACATCACACACAAACATTTCATATCAATATACCCAATATCATAAGTTCTATGCAATCACTAAAATTACATTCATATTTAACTGGAATACCAAATATCATTGTTAATTGCATTTATTCTAATAATTGTTAAAAGACATGAATCACTACATCGTCACTAATTATCTAGGATCAACGTTCTAAAGGAAACAAAGAAATTGTAATGGCTGTCATTTGAGACATTATTTTTTCTTCAACTAACATGTTGAAGTGGGAAAATTCTGATGTGTCTTAGACATTGTCAACAACCTCAGCATCACACCTTATAAAATCCTGCAACAATAAAAATACTAGGTTTGTTAATCTTATTTTTATACAACACGTGAGACTTCAAAGACATTTATTTTATACCTGATTAGGATTTCTTCCTTCTCGTTTTCTTTCGATCAGTCTTGTTTGTTGGATTAGGACAAGTTCTACTGTTATGTCCATAATCATCACATTTACCACATCGAGTTCTCTTCTTGAACTCCATATATGATTTGTATCTATTTTCCTTTGGTCTGCCTGGTCCACGTTTTGTCATAGGTGGAAGCACAGTCATCGCATTGACATTATCTGCCACATTCCAGTCATCTTTATTACCTAGTGGATAAATAGGCACACGATATGCAGCAACATACTCTTCCTTTGAGAAATATTTAGAGCAGTAGTCAGACAATGAATAGTTTTGGATAGCAATGACAGCAACTGCATGCGGACATGGAATGTGATCGAGCTAAAACCTTCTACATGAGCATGTCCTTTCATCCATATCCACAACATACACAGATGTATCATCATTCACCTGAAATAGTGTGTCGCTCGAAGGGTGCACCTACAAATTTAAATTTTTTTAAACAACATGGATGTTATGGTATCAAATGGATTATATATATGCAGTTACTACTGTGCTCATGCAAATAATATTGGTAACCCAATACAAAAATTCTGAGGATAATTAAATTAGTCATGTTGAAAATATCTGACCCGTAAACTTCTTGAAAGGTTGATTCTCTCTTTCAACATTCTGTCATGACGTCCAGCTAAGCTCGTAAAGGTTAACATAGCATCTTAAAGATTCCTAGAAAACCACTTTTGTATTGTGCATCTAAGATACTCAAATAATGCCTCAATGGGGTAGTTTTTTGCATATTTAATGGCAGAGTTCACTGATTTTGCAATGTTGGATGTCATAATCGAGTATCTATCTTTCATCATGTGTGATCGTGACCATTTCTCGTACCCAACTTCATCCTGCATAAATGAAGTATGATATTTAAAATGATATTCTGATATGATCCAGACCAGACATCGAAGGGCAAAGTCGAGCCATCGGTAATACGACAGTGATCTACGTGCAAAACGGAGTAAGTTTCATGTTGGAATCGAGCCGAGAAGGCGAAAGGATCAAGCCGATCCGAGCCAAGTAATCGAAATTATTTGTGCAGCAAAGTCATTACGGCCGTAATGAAGATCCTTCACGGCCGTAACTCTTATGATCACGGCCGTAAAAGCTATTATCACGGCCGTAACCAACTATCGGGGAAAAAGGAAGAAATTCAACATAACCAGACTTACGACCGTAAGTCTGAAAGTTATGGTCGTAACTAATGAAGCAGTTTTGGATCCGACAGGCCATTACAGTCGTAAGTGTATTCTTCACGGCTGTAATTGAGTAGCATCCAGATTTTCGAGGATTTTTAATTATTTAGTTTCCTTTTTTTGGTTTTTAGGTTATTTTCCTATTTATTTATTTTAGTCTAATTAGGATTCTATTTTGAGTAAATTAGCGGCTACGTTATTTTGCTTATTTATATTCTTTTCCATGATTGTAAAAGGGAGTTTAACTTTGGATATTATTGAATTGAAGTGAGAATTTTCTCTCTAGAAAAAGGAGGATTTCTTTTTCTTGTTCTTGAAGAACAGTCCATTGAACTTATCAAATATTTTTCTTGAATATTTGTGGCGTTCCAATCAGAAACTTATCAAGGAGTTTGACATCCCTTGTGGCGTTTCGAAAACCTCGGTTCTTCAATCCGCATTGTAATTCATTGCGTCGTGATTGTTGGGTCCAAGTCCTATCGTCAATTTTATCTTTTCCAGTATTCTAATTATTGTGTTCTTGTGTTTATTGGCTGAATCTGGATCTTTCCTATCTTTGTTTCGTTTAATTCCGCGTTTTGTCGTGTTCCCTTATTGGGATCATATCATCTGGTATCAGAGCTTGAATCTAGATTCAGTTCTTGGTATTCTTGATATTTTCTTGTTTTTCTTGTTTTTCTTGTTCTTCGTGTTCTTGGTGCCAGTTATAATTTTTTTTCAATTTGATCCATAAGAGTCAATCCCAAAAATTCAAAAGTGTTTTTCTTGTTCGTTTTTCGTCTAAATCCAGTTCCCTTTTTTCTTCCATACTCGTAGTCCAATTCTCTGGCAGAAGATTAAAAAATTGAGAAATTTCATTTTCTTTTCCATATTCCAAATTTCCTCAATTCTTCAATTTGTTCTTACTCGTGTCTTATCATGTCCTACCCTTACTAGAGTTCTTGGACTGTTTTTGAAGTGCTTGGAAGGGAGATTTTGAGCGATACACAAGCGATATATTTTTTCGAGGAATATACTACTTATTTCTGTGAAGACTAATAATGTCTAGCAGACGGGATTCATCATCTTCATCAATTGGGGATAACCAGAGAATTTACAGAAGGGAGGCAGCAACTTCATTAACGAGCCACAACAAATGACCGGAAGGCATGAATAGGGTGAATAACAATGATGTAGGTGTGATGGAGACTTTACATGAGCAATTTGAGAAGTAGATGACTAGGATGGATAGGCAGGAAGAAACTATTAATAAGTTGCGTAGGGAACAAACTCATGTGGGTCCTAGAGCTAGGAGGGAAGATCAGAGAGATCATAGGGGGAGACATAATCAAAGGGTTGGATATGGGTTTGATGATGAAGAGTTTGTGAGTGAAGGAAGTAGTATCCAATCATCTGTGGCTAGTGTAAGGAGGAGAAGGGGTAGAGGAGATAGGAATGAAAGGGCAAATAATAGAAGAGATCGTGGTGATCGGGATGAGATAGATGATAATCTAGGTAAAATAAAAATGTCTATTCCACCTTTTCATGGGAGGAGTGATCTGGAGACTTACCTAGATTGGGAGAAGAAGGTAGAGTTGATGTTTTATTGCAACAATTATTCTGAAGGAAAGAAGGTGAAGTTAGCGGTTGTTGAGTTCACCGATTATGCCATTAATTGGTGGTATCAGTTGGTGAAGGATCGAAGGAGGAATGGTGAGGGGCCGGTGGATACATGGCGTGAGATGAAAATCATAATGAGGAAGAGGTTTGTCCCAAGCCACTATCATAGGGATATTTATCAAAGGTTGCAGGGGCTCACGCAAGGTTCTAGGAGTGTAGAGGAATATCATAGAGACATGGAGGTAGCCATGATTAGGGCCAACGTGGTGGAGGATCGGGAAGCTACAATGTCTAGATTTTTGAGTGGGCTGAACAGAGATATTGCAAACGTCATTGAGTTACAACATTATGTGGAACTGGAAGACATGGTGCACATGGCAATGAAGGTGAAAAGGCAATTAAGGCGAAAGGGGACATCTAAACAATCACCGGGAACTTATCCTACATCACAACCGAGGAAGGATCACAATGATGAGCACGTCCCAAAGGGAAAGGAAGAACTTACAATTAAAGGTAAAAATATTTCTGATTCTCAACCTACTAGGGATAGAAATATTAAGTGCTTTAAGTGTTTGGGGTCGGGCCATATAGCATCACAGTGTCCAAATAAGAAAGTAATGCTCTTGCGTGATAATGGTGAAATTAGTTCTGATGATGAATTTAAGAGAATGCCTAAGTTAGTGGATGTTGGGGCTAGTAGTAGCGATGAAGAGGGGTTAACTTATGCGGTGAAAGGGTCCCTTGTGAATAGACGTGTCCTAAATTCTCGAACTAAGATGGTTGAAATTACTGAACAACGGGATAATCTTTTCCACACTAGGTGTTTGGTGGGGGGAGAAGGTTTGTGGGATGGTAATTGACGGGGGAAGTTGTACTAATGTGGTTAGTACATTATTGGTGGAGAAGTTGGGATTGCCTAAGGTGAAACACCCCAACCCCTATAAATTACAGTGGTTAACCAAGTCGGAAGAACTTAAGGTGAACAAGCAGGTTAATATTAAATTCACCATTGGGGGTTATAGAGATGAAGTTGTGTGTGATGTGGTCCCTATGCATGTTGGGCATATTTTATTGGAAATGCCATTGCAACATGATAGGAGAGTGGTGCATGATGGGTTTAAAAATAGATATTCTTTCGTGAAGAGTGGAAAAAGGATCACTCTTGCTCCGCTATCACCTAAAGAGGTGCAAGAGGACCAATTGAAAATAAAGAGCGAGTTTGAGGGGAAAAATAAGAGCGTTGAGGACACGACCTCAGAAAAAAATGAGCTTGAGAGTGAAAAAAAAAAAAAAAAAGAGTCCACCACAAAAATGAATTTATTTGCATTTGCTAACACATCCCTCCCTAGTTTGGCTAATTCTGTTTTGCAAGCTGTAGCGCCCCGAGTTCTAAATACCCGGTTTACCACGTCATTTTCTTGTCTAAATTTTAAAATAATATTCTAGCGGAAGAAATCACTGAAATTCGTTTTTGGCAACATTAAATAAACTGTAATGGTCGATAAAATTGAAAACATTTATGAAACAATTCGAAATAATAAATCGAGCCGTTAATATTGTAAAGCAATTAACAATGTCATAATTTCTCAAATAACTGAAATTCTCAAAATTATCCAATATTTGAAAATAAGGAAATCATTAAAATAAGGTTTTCAACCATTTAACGTCTATTGCCACAATCATCCATCACTTGCCACCCTCTCCGAAATCTGCAAATGTTGTTGAAAATAGACATGAGCATTTCATAGAAATACTCAGTAGACTCATCGCCAATTAAATAATCTACAATATAATTGAACACATAAATGCAGGATCTTTAGAAATCATAGGGTGTGGGTTGCTCTTCTCGTGCATTAAAGCACATGGCTTCTTTTGAAAATTCATAGGCTCTTTAGAAATCATAAGGTGTGTGTTGCTCTTCTTGTGCATTAAAGCACGTGGCTTCTCTTTGAAAAATCATAGGCCCTTTAAAATCATCGGGTATGGATTGCTCTTTCTTCTCGTGCACGTAAGGCACATAAGTTATGCATAACATCATCATTTATCTTGCAAGATATTCTCTTCTTTCTTTCTCATGCATAAAGCAAGTAAGTTATGACAAACATAACAACATAATTATTTCCGAAGAAATACATTCTCGTCTCTTTTCATAAAAATGACTTTCACATAAGTCACATAACATACACATTCACATGCAATCATAATTTAAATCAATTAATAGGGGCGAGTCTACCTTAAACTTGACGAGTGCAAAGTTGAGCGGGAAACGACTTCAATTCTTTAATTCTCCGTACGCTTCGTCTAGCCAATTAGAAGATTAAGTCGAATTAGTCTTTCGAAATTTATAGTTAAAATGATAAATTACAATTTAGGGACTGAAATCGCTGATTTTGAAAGTTGGAGGACTAAAATGAATACGTTGAAAGTTGAGGGACTAAAATGAATAATTTGAAAGTTAAGGGACTAAAATGAATAATTTGAAAGTTGAGAGACTAAAATGAATAATTTTCAAAAGTTGGGTCGAAGCTCAAAATGAATATTAAATTGTAGGGCTAAAATAATAGATTTTAAAATGAAGTGGCTGATTAAAATGTTTTAAAAACTTAAGGACTGAAATTAAAAGGTTTAAAGTTGAAAGGGCTGAAATAAAACATTTTTGGGACTTGGGGACTAAGTTGCAATTTCTGAAAATCAAAATATTAAAATTCAGATATCTTTCTCACTCTCTACCCATTATCACCGAAGAAGAGAGAAAGGGAGGAGGAACGCAGCGACGCCAGGCCACGGGCGAGGTGTTCTGCCGGCGTGATAGCCGGAGATCCTCGGCGGTGACAAGGAGGAGCAAAAAGGCCAAGGTTTGGTGCGAAAATCAAGGTGAACCGATGCTTGGAGGTCGAGGTTAACATCCATAATCCGGCGGAAATGGGCTCTGCAATGGAGGTAGGTAACTGGGTTAGTTTTCTTGGTATGATTTTGGGGTTTTGGGTTTGATTTGGGGTTGGCTTGCGTCCGGGCTGTGGGTGCGGTGATGGTGATGATGGTGCCGGCGGTGATGGTGGGAATGAGTTGGGTTTTGCGTGGAAACCGAGAGTGAGGGGGTGCGATTTGGGTGTGATTTTGGGACTGTTGTGCAGTGGGTTCGGTGTGGGTGGTAGTTTGGATTGATTTTGGGTGGTTGGTTCGGTTGTTGTGGGAATGGTTTGGTGGTTGAGGTGGTGGGGGTGAAGGTGGAAATGGAAATGGAAATGGAGTTTAAACAGAGGAGGTTGGTGCTTGGTTGAGGTGAGGCCGATTGTGGTAACACTGCAGTGGTGGTGGTGGCTGCTCGACGGCTTGGTTGCTGGAAAAGGGGTTGAAGGTGGTTGTTGGAGATGGGTTGGGTTTGTGACCTGTTTTGGGGTGGTGCTGGTGCAATGGAGTTGGCAGAATGGTGTTGATGCTGTCGGTGGTGCCGGTGATGGAGCTGGTTTGGGTGGTGAAATGGCTGGGAAAACGGAATTGTGGTAGTGTTGAGAGAGATGCAGTTTGATGGTGTATAAGGAGTGTGTTGGGTGAAGTGAGGGCAATAGAGTATGGGTTAGGTTGGTGGAAGAATGGGTTTGATGTTAGTGGGTGTTTGATAGGTATGGTGTAGTAATGGATTGATGTGATGTGATGGATGGGGGTTGGTGGTGTGAAAGTCTTGAAAATAAATGCACGTAATTCGAGGGAAAAGTCATACGTGAATTGAACTGGGTCGAAAGAATTAAACTGATAAAAAATGAGATTGATGAAATTGGAATTTAATATGATTTTGAAAATGATATTTTAAACAAGTAATTAAAATAATAAAATTTTGGAAATTCGGAATTTAATTTAAAATTGAATTAACTCGATATTTCTTGATTTGGCTAGACGAATGCGTCGTGACGTTAACTTAAAACGGGTAAGATCGCAGCGGCACGATTTTCGAAACTTTAAAATAAATATTAAATACGTAAAAATTCTTGGTCGCTACAACCTTACCCCCTTAAAATAATTTCGTCCTCGAAATTAAACTTACTTGATCTATTATTTTGGATACTTGGCTAGTATCTCATCTTCCTTTTCCCAAGTAGCCTCATTACTATTGTGTCTACCCCACTGGACTTTAACTAAAGGAATCTCTTTGCTTCTTAAGACATGGACTTTTCTCTCTACTATGCACATAGGTGCCTCTTCATAAGTCAAATCTTTCTGAACTGCAAGAGACTGATAATTCACCACATGACTAGGATCATGAACGTACCTTCTCAACAGGGAAACATGAAGAATATTGTGAACAACTGCAAGTTCTGGTGGCAAAGCCAACAATAAGCCACATTATCCACTTCTCTAGTATTTCAAATGGTCCGATGAAACGAGGCCTTAATTTCTCTTTCTTGTCGAAACGAAAAGTACCCTACATAGGAGCTACTTTCAAAAACACTCTCTCTCTAATCTCAAACATTAAGTCTCTTCTTTGACCGGCATAACTTTTCTGTCTGTCTTGGGCAGCCTTAATTCATAATCTGATCTTCTCGCTAGCCTATACTGTTTTCTCAATTAATTCTGAACCCAAAAATTTCCTCTCGCCAAATTCATCCCAAAAGATTGGCGATCGACATCTTCACCCATACAGTACTTCATATGGTGACATATCAACGGTAACGCGCAAACTGTTATTGTAGGCACATTCCACCAATGGTATATGATTCTCCCAACTACTACTCAAGTTTAGCACACATGCTCTAATCATATCTTCTAGCGTCTGAATAGTGCGTTCGGACTGTCCGACTGTCAGGGAATGGTAGGCAGTACTAAAATTTAATTTAGTACTCATTGCCACATGTAAAATCTTCCAAATCTCAAGGGAAAATTCTCGGATCTCTATCTGAAAAATAGACACTAGCAATCCATGAAATCGAACAACTTTTCTAATATATATCTGTACCTCATACAAAGCTATCGAAAATACGCTTGATAGCTATTGAGTAGAACTCAATCAATCATCCGGCATTATCCAACTTATAAACTCATTCGTTGGCCTTCTATTACAAACCTTTCAAGGATCTATACTGATATCGAATCCACGATATAAATATCAATTATTCAAATGCTTAAACTAGAAACCAAGAAGATTGATCAAGAATAAAACCTTATTATCCAGAATATAGAAACGCGATATCACTTCCAAAATATTGAGTACAAACCCCAAACTTGGCAGTATCCTTCTGAAGAAATTTACAAACGAAATCATTTCTAAATTCGGCTGAAATTTCCTTTTCAAAATTGAGGAAATTCAAACTTAAATCCTTTAGTCCAAAATTTTTTTAAATCATGCGTCAAGTACTTGATATCACATACTCATTCTAGCTGAGGACTAAGGTACTAACTTAAAGCGGCATCGTAAGGATCAAATATGATATTCTCAAATCTAAGAAACCTCACTAACTTCCCAATCTGAAGTTCAAGATACAATTTTCCCTGTTCTCCCAAAACTTCAATTCGTGTCACATTTTGAACAATACTTTGATTAAGTCTATCACCATTGAATAAGACTTCTGCGAACCATATAAGATTTCTCATCAAGTTTATTTAACCCAAAGATACAATTCCATTATAAGCAAAAGTCACACAACTGGTCATCTTAGGTTTTCCATTATTGTAATAAAATACTTTACTCACATCAAAAGTACAACCGATAATAAGTAATCGAAACTGCATCACAAGAATTTTAAATAAATCCATATATCTTATGACTCAAAATGAAGATTCCCAATTGTAGGTAATATTTCACCATAATTCAATAAACCATCAAAATAAGATCAATTGACTCAATATATTCACATAATTCATTCACAGGATAATCATAACATCCATTAACCGTCTAGTCACCATATCTTGTAGAAATCGTGTAACAGGTCACTTATCATTGTATCATATGACCTCAATTAAATCCTATCAATCTCTCTCTAAGATTACAATATACTAACCATCACATCCATTACATGAACCTTATATGTCAATATGCTCACTAAGATTATATATCAATCTCCCAAACTCAATAAACCTTGAATTCTGCCATGTATCACTCTTTCTGCACACTACTCCACAATAAGTCATTGTGAAGTCTTATCCTTATTTCCACAAATTCTATCCACAAGGACAAATACATAAAATTTCATTTCTTATTTTCGAACCAAGATACCATCAGTAACAATTTCCAAATTTTAAGATACAATCTATCATAAACTTTCCTCCGATCAAATGCATTACTTCGGCAATACTTGTACAAATCTAGGACCTGATAAAATTTCTTTCATCAATTTCATCAAACAATTTCTCTCATGATCTTCTAATATCATAATGAAAACTTAATGTACATCAGTGAATCATTCATACTACGAGGAAAACCCTGATTCATTTCCATGACTGAGACTCATCTTTCTTCGAAATCCACTTAGAACCAAACATAGTATAACTTATTCATGGAAAGTCAACTTATTTCATAATCTCAATACATCATCACCTTCAGTTCTCACCATAAGAGCAATCACATTATTCTTTATAATTATCTCTTGTACCTTTCATATTCAAACGACCTTATGACCATCATCATTATTTCACATAATTCCAAACATTCAATCACATGTCTCCAATTTCTCACTTTGAATAACTAGTTACTCCTTAAAGGCGTCTCACCATAAAATATTTTCAATACTTCCCTTTCATGATAACTGACTTTCTTAATAATCATATTGCATATAAATAACCAAATCTTTAACACATCATCTATCAAATCAACTTCCAAAATAAATCAACAGTATCATCACATACCATCATAGTTTATAATATTCTCCAATATGAGTGCTCATTTCCAACTAATAATCAATTCATTCCCAAGAATAATTAAGATCCTTCCCAATATTGCCATAATATTTGTCATCACTATCTCTCAAAATATAACTTGACATTTCCCAATGTATGCATCAATTCATCACATAACTTCATGTATACCTTGATATCCCAGTAGTTGTATATATCATCTTGTTTTTGAAATTGTGAAACAAGGAGAACATTTCAATAGAATTATATCCATTACAAAAATGATTATACTTTGAAGAAACCAAAAATATCTCAAGAGTCATTATCCCTTTTTATCATTTATTAAATCTTGCTTGGGGTGTAAATGAACTTGCAAGTCAATCATCAATTCCCTTAGGGGGTTGTTTTACCATATCATGCTCTTAACTCAAAATGATAAAATTCTGGGCAGAGTCTCCCTTGTAATTTGGACTTATCCAATCTGTAGGTATACTTCATAACCAACAATAACAACTTATAGTTATACTCCACTCTCCCTCTCCCTCTCGGCCTCGCTCTCCCTCTCTCGGTATCTCCACTCTCCCTTGGCGACGCCGACCGCCGACCGCCACCTGCCGGAAGTAAGCCCCCCTCTTCCCCTTTCTCTTCGCGATACACACACACACACACACACACACACACGGTTTCACACAATTCCACGCACACACACATCCATATTTCTACATACACATGTATATATATATATATAGATTCTATGTAAATAACGTATGTATGCACCTTATATATATAAAATCAGATTTTTTATAAGTTAATTTCAGATTTTTAAATTTTTTTAAATTTCGAATTTTACCATGAATTAAGGATTTAATGATGTTATGTGTGTGAGTATTGATGGATGGGAATGAGTATATTATTATGTATGTATAGGTGTATGTAAATATGTAAATGTTGGATTTTTGTGTGGGCATATGTATATATTCAAATTTTGGCGATAAAAATAAAATTTTCAGACTTGGGACTCATGAAATTTTGATTTAATTGATGTGCTATAATATTAAATTTGAGGTTGAATGTATGTATATATGATCATGTATATGTATATGAATATGTAAACAACATGTGTAATTTTGAAACTTTGAGATAATAGTATAAAAGAGTAAACCTTAACACTTAAGGAACAAGTTAGTTTAAATTGAATTTATGTTCAAAGTTATAAATTTTTAGTTCAAGATCATTTTTTTTTTGAATAAGTAATGCCTAGCTTTGATTTGTGAAAATTGATAAATAAGATTTCAAATTTGTCCTTGAACTTAATGTATTACTTCGAATATGATATTATATGTGGGTTAAATGTGTTTGTTATATTATGAGTCACATGAAAGTCTCGACCTCATTTAAGAGTGTTAAATGTGGTTTTTCACTAAAAGCCATATTTTGTTAATGAATGAAAATTAATTAGGAGAAACGGTACATTGACGTCGCGGGCAACCAAAACTTCCACCTGCATATTAAGCAAAGTAACTACCGAAGACTACAGGTAAGTAAACTTCCCCTATTTTCATGAAAGTAGAAAGTTAATGTGAAATTAATGTACGTAAGTGATCTCGTGTTAATTACTCAATGTTGATGTATTTGATTTATGATATGCAAGTAT
The DNA here is from genome assembly GCA_963555705.1 of Ligustrum vulgare. Lineage (NCBI taxonomy): Eukaryota > Viridiplantae > Streptophyta > Magnoliopsida > Lamiales > Oleaceae > Ligustrum > Ligustrum vulgare. The sequence goes on along the minus strand of OY743178.1, from coordinate 23,986,626 downwards.
ATGTTATTAAGAAAAATGTTCAAGTATGCACGTTACATGTCATTGCATCATCAAGCATGCATTGACATCGAAATGGGAAAGTCAAATGTTTTAATGAAAGGAATGTGTCAAAGTGCAATTTTTGTCAAAAATTATGTATCCCAGGTTTTTAAGAAAGAATGGGTGTACTTCTATGTCATGAAAGATGCGAGTGGGAAATGGGACGCGGGGGACCGGCGTACCCGAATGTAATAAGCCGCTTTACGGTGGAATGAAGTGAATGAGTCGCTTTGCGGTGGAATGAAATGAATGAGCCGCTTTGCGGTGGAAATGTGAAAGTTAATCTGGTTCCAAATAAGAATTGCCCACTGTTATCTGATTGACTAGAAGTTACATCAAGTGAGCTCACGATGGAAATGAAGTGAAAGTTTAAATGTTAAGTGAAAGTTCGAAAAGTTTGAATGTTCTGGAAAGTAAAGTAAAAAGGGGACACATATGAAATTTTTAAAGCATTCATGTCATAAGCATGCATTCATGCATAAAGTTTACTTACCAGGCTTTAGCTCACCCCAATCCCTCCCCATATTTCAGGTGATGAAAGTTAGATGATTAGAGGAGAGCACTTGGCGGCTGACTCAGACAGTACTCGTTGTCGCCATTATTTAATAAGGTTAAATTTATTTAAGATATCATTTAAATTATTCCTTAATTCATTTATCATTGATAATTGTTTGGTTGGAGTTAGTTTTGATTAAGTATGGGTGACGTATTAGAGGTTAAATTACCTCTTATTTTATTTGTCAATGTCTATTGATATTTTTAGAAAACTTTATGCTTGAGGAGTTTGGGGATTGAATGAATTGGTTTTGGCGATGATGAATGTGGTTGAGATGTGATTGATGTTTTAAATTGTTAGGTTGGGTATGTTGTCTCTCTACAGGTTGGTTAAGTCCAATTTATAGAGGAGACTCTGCCGAAATTTCTGTAAAATTTTATAATAGAAAAAAATGAAAATTTTAAATGTGTAAACGTTTTAAATTTCGCATATAATGTGAATGGAAGTTAACACGCCTAGGTTTTAGACTTTTAAACTTGGGATTTTACATTGGCGGTGATGAACAATTACTGAATCCATGGAGCATGTGTGATTGTCATTAATTTCTCTTATGTTGAAGTTACCAACGCTACCTGTCCTTGACGATTTCAATATCCATGTGCAGGACTGATCAATACATTTCAACCAGTAAAACTTACAATCTGACTTTGAAACAACGTACTCAAACCTGTTTTTTATTGCCTACAATGACAAACTTGTGACGAGCAGGTCCTTGTCCTTGAACACCCTTCCTTTAGTATACCCTTCAACTGTCGGCATTGTGACTACATTATGAAGTGATTTTTCAACATCATCTTTCATTATGTTCACATACTCTGACAAATCCATGCCCATCTCTTCCAAAGTCGGAAACTTAGCATAGGATAGTGCATCATTTCCCGATCTATGCGTGCTATTCAAATCAACAGACATGCTGTTACTATGGTTTACTAGTACCCCACTAACGGTACCTGAATGCTCTTCTGTGGGAGTCAAATCCTGAACACTCACACAAATTGGGTAACACGCCTATTTGTTTCTCCCATCTTAAACTCTATGTAAAATTTCAACGACATATCATCGAATATCGGAATTTGAGGCCCCTTATCATATACCTGGTAATTCAACTTAAATATGGATTTTCCTTCGTCTTTGCCCAACTGACTAGCAATCATTCCAACTAGTGTAATATAGTTGCAATTCGATGGAACAATGACACCACGTACGGAGTAATCAACATAATTGTTCAAATCATCCCACTTACCTCCATAGTGTATGAAGACAGTGACACCCCCCATATCCTGTTACATTATAACAAGAAATCATTTTCCAATTGCATATTACTAATAATTGCTAATCATATACATGAATAACTAATTAGATACTTGATGTGACTTCAATTACATCAAAGTTAAAATAATTATCATCAACCAGTCAGACTTCAAGATTACTAATCACAAAATTGTTTTTTTTTCTATTTTTTTCCCTACACTAGTCAGACTAAAATTATTCTGCATTACAGGTATCATAAATTTATTTTTCTTTTTGTTCTATTGCAACCCATATTTTTTTTCCTCGCATTCCACACTAGACGTATTCTGATGTTAACATAAGAGTGCTAATGACTATGCAAACCTGTAGGAGAGGGTCTACTTTTGATATGCTGATTAATTGTTCCTAAATACTCTCTTGCTTTATGAAACTTACCACATAGATTTTATTCATTCATGGCTACTGTGTTCATTTAATCCATATCGTTTAGTATGGTGAGAATGTCTATGGTGGGAAGTGAGGTATTTCATTGTATTAAATTTCAATTGAGATTACATTATGTATCTATTCAGTAAGACAATTATGATATCATTGAATTTATAATTTTTTCAACACGTGTGATCAGCCATCAAAACAATTGTCATTGTCATTGTACATCAAAGCCTAATCATCTGTGACTACATTCTTGCAAAGGCGAGTTCACGATTTGATCAGCATGTTCCACAAGTTTAAAAAATCATACAGATTCTGGAAAAGAATAAATCATACTTACCTGTCAAATTTTTTCAGAAATTTGATGAAAGTAATTGGCGAATTATGATTCCAGAATAAAAAGAAGCCGGTTTCTCTCCCGTGTAGATCTCGTGACGTCAAATTATTGCACCACAGTAAAAATGCTGAACAAGGAATCCTTGGATCACTCAAATCCAATATTGAACGGTTAGAAAATGGTTCATCTGAAAATATACAATTTCATGACAGATTTTAATGACCGCAGATTGAATGCATCAGCTTCCTTAGTCTGCGAGGAACACAGGCATGGCTGAAAATTGCGCAGTTTGAGTTTCAGGATGAGCATTAGAAGGAGTCTATCATTTTTTATTGCGCATTGATTCTATGAGCATTACCAATTGTCTGGGTGTGTATCAGAATGAGTCTCAAGAATATACTGCCATTCAAAACGATGTTCTGTATAGTTTAAAGCACATGATCAGTTACTTTATTTAGTTTTTGTAACTGAAAAGAGTTATCTACATTTTCAAACTAAATAGTCGATCCTGTTGCTTAAATTTAGGATTTCCAGTAGACTTAGTTTCTATATTTATAAATTATTAATATTTTGATTCAGATTTAATATAGGATAGTTTTTTAACAAATTCTTTCTTTCCAGACATCATTTTCACAAATCACAAATTAGATGTGTCAATATTTAAAAATAGGTTTCATTTGACGACATCATTGCAACTTCCCCGAAAAGGAAAGGTTGTCTTGCCAGTTGGCCCTAGTAACGAGCCCATCTGGTGGTGCCCAATAGCAGATAACCCAACATTGGCTTCAATTTTCAATTGTCCAAAACTGAAATCCTCCAACCCAGTTTGAGCTCTCTCTCAAATCCCCTTACTCGGCTTCGACTTCGACCGTTCGATGGATCCGCAGCCGCAGCAGCCGTTCCAACTCCAGGAAGTCCAGCCTTTCCACTCCAACAACAAGCAGTAGTTCCTCTCCAGGCTCACTCCTGCGCCGGCGTCAGCGCCTGCACTGCCTCCAAGCTCCAGTTCGGTGTGTTGTTACGGACATATGGTAAGTTATAAATTTTGATTTTGTAAATTGTAATTTTTTATAGTTCGTAATTTCTAACTTTTAATTCCAATCTGGGTTTCTCAAATTTTTTTAGATTCTCAATTTCTAACTTCTAAGCCTTAAGGAGTAATTGGTGAATAGTTTGCTCGGCTACCCACTGCCCAATTTTTGAAAAATTCACAATTTTTCATTTGAATTCTCAGGTAATGAGGTTAAACTTTGATTCGTTATAATTGAAGTGTTATTTGAAAATTATGCGTAAATGTTACATTTAAGTTTTTGCAATGTCATCCCTTATGAGCCCCATATTCCCCTTCCGTGAATTATGAATTGAAATTTAGTAAATATTTGATTTGATATGTGAATTGTGATTATTAAGTTATAAGTCGTGAAATGAGATTTGGTGAATATTTGATTTTGATTTGTGAATTGTGATTATTGATTTTTTGGTTGTAAATTGGGATTTGATGAATATTTGATTTGATTTGTGATTACTGATTTACAAATTATGGAAGGTTTTTTTCAACCTAAACGAAATTGGTCAATATTTGATTTGATTTGTGATCCTGCAACTGCTTCCAGTACAACTCATGAGTTATTAGACTTTGATAATACAAAGAAATTTCACATTGAATTCAATATGGATGAACTTGAGTCGGATCCAGGGAAACGACCCCCAATCAAGTCATGTGACCCTAACATTTGATGAATATTTGATTTGATTTCATGTATTTTGCATCTATTTTTGTTTGTATTGGATTATATTTTCATATATTTCATTATAACTTTTTATTTTTTTCTATACTTATTTATTAATTTTTAATATTATTTAATTAAATAATATAAACAATCTTGCTATTGCATTTATCGATCAACGGTCAATGGTCCACGGTCAAAGTCAACGTCATAGCTGTACTCTTTGACTGGATCGGTCCTTGGTTTAAAGGCTTTATTATCTCTAACAAGGTTCTATTCTATTACTGTAATATCGTTTTTCATTTTTTGTGCATCTTTAAATTCCACGGGATATTTTTATTAATGTTATTATAAATTTTAAATTTGATTAAATTTTTTGTCAATGATTTAAATTATTTTGCAGTTGAAAGATTTGGAAGTCGTATCGATCAATGTGCCAACTAAAAAGTTTATAAATTTTTATAAAATGATATGTCTAATTGTTTATGTTACTTGTCAAGTTTGTCAATCCCTATTTTTATCAAGTTATTATTAGTGGTAAATTTTAGGGTATTTTGTAATTTATAGAAAGGTGTGTACTTAATTGCAAAACTTAGGGAAAAGGAGGGACCAATTTGTAAATTCCAAAAGATTATACTTAAATCTAACCTAATCAACCCTCAGACCCGACACTCTCTCTCTCTCGTTCGAAGCCTCACCTCACGCTGGTCTCTCCCCCATCCCTCCCTCTCGGCGACTGCGACCGCCACCCACTGCTACTACCGGCCATCACCTCTGCGGCCTGCACCTCGCCGGTCTCCACACACGGTAGAACCCTTCCCTTTACCCCCTGCCTCCCACACTCGCGACACACACACACACACACACGGTTTCACACGATTTTGTATATATATGCAAATTTTAGTGTGTGTAGACCATGTATGTATATATTTATACATGTTTATGTATTTCATATTTGAAAATTTTAAGAATTTATGATTTCAATTTTTGGCTAACTGTTTGAACGAAAATGTTAATCAGTAAAGGCGAAATTTGAGATGTGGGAATGTATACTTATGTATGTGTGCGTATGTATGTAAATTTCCAGAATTTTAATCTACCTAGATAAATTCCATATTTTTTCTAGGAAATTAGTATTGTAGTCTTAGATTATTAACTATAGACTTGCTTTGAAACTTTAGTTAAAATTTTCAGATTTGGTAACGGATTATGGAATTTGGGAATTTAATTAGCTTACTTTTAATTTTAGTGTGAACGTGAGTAATAATTCTAATTTCTAGATCTTTTGGGAAAAGTGTAAAGGCCGGTACATTTTTTCAAACCTTGGTTTTGATTTATGTACCTTAATAGTTAAGCTACAACGTTGTGTCAAATGGTTTAATCTTTTGCTTTTGAGTATGGTATGGATGTAATTGATATAGCTTAAGACCTTATTTGGAATAAATGATCACAAGAATGGATAAGGAAAGAAAATTTGGTCATTTATTTTTTTAAAATTTTTAATGTTAAAGAAATAATGGATATGTCAATTTGAACTAAAAGTATATTTTTTATTTAATGAATTGGTATAAATTTAGGATTTCAGCGCACATTGACGTCACGTTCATCCGAGACTCTTCCACTTGAAAATTCAGAAACGGTAAATACCAAGGACTTCAAGTAAGTAAACTTCCCCTACTTTCATCAAAGTTGAATGTTTAATGTGGAATTAATGTGTTTGATTGACATTCATGTTAATTATCTAATTTTAATGCTTTTAGTACTATATGCAAGTATGTGTATTTAAGAAAATGTTCAAGTATGTACATTGTCATGTCATTGCATCATCAAGCATGCATTGACATGAAAATTGGGGAGTCAAATGTTTTTAAATAAAAGGAATGTGCCAAGGTACAATTTTGTCAAAAGTTATGTATCCCAAAATTTTAACAAAGAATTTGTGTACTTCTATGTCATGAAAGAAATGAGTGGGAAATGGGACGCGAGGGACCGGCGTATCTGAATTAAGTCGCTTTGCGACGGAACATTCAACCGCTTTGCGGTGGGAAATTGAATGTTAAACCTCTTTGCGGTGGAAATGTGAATGTTAACCTGGTTCCAAATAAGAATTGCCCACTGCTCTCCGATTGACTAGAAGATACACCAAGTGAGCTCACGATGGAAATGAAGTAAAAGTTTTGTAATGTTTAAGTGAAAGTTTGAAAAGTTTGAAAGTTCTGGAAAGTAAAGTAAATAGGGTTGCATAATTCGAATTGTTTAAAGCATTTTATGTCATAAGCATGCATCACTTGCACGAAGTTTGCTACTGAGCTTTAGCTCACCCCAATCCCTCCCAAAAATTTCAGGTGATGAAAGTTAGATGATAAGAGGAGAGTATTTGGTGACAGACTTAGACAGTACCCGCTTTTAATTTTTTTAAATAAAGCTAAATTAGAATTTACTTAAGTTTCTCATTAATTATTTCTTATTCATTCATTTTTTATAATTGTTTGGTTGGAGTTAGCTTTGAATAAGCAATGGTGTCGTATTAGAGATTAAACTACCTCTTTTTTCAATTGTTAAAGTTTATTGATTTGGAATTATTATGTTGAGGAGTTTGGGATTGATTGAAATGGTTTTGGTGATGTTGGTCATTGAATGAGTTGAGATTTATGTTTTAAAATTGCTATGATGTCCATCTACAGGTTGGCTAAGTCCAATTTATTGGGGGAACTTTGTCGAAATTTCGTTAGAATATTTTAAGAGTGAGTTTTAGAGTTTTAAAAAATGTTTTATTTCAGCATATAAAGTGAAAGAAAGTTAGCACATCTAGGTTTAAGATTTTTAAACTTGGGGTGTTACAATTACCTTACACAATCGTCCCGTAGGTTTGAATTTATTATCAGACTGAAAGGGGAAATTCAATGAAAAAAATTGAGGATCCTTTCTATCGCCGAGTTTTCTTCCATTTCTTCATGATGTCCACTGTGCCGCTTTTCTTAAATTGCTATCTATTTCTCTTTCACTATAATACTACTGTATTGTAAATTAATTGGTATTGTTTTAGAAGCTGAATTCCGTTATGGGAAAGTTTCTCCCAGATTTTCAGCTCATTGTATATGTTTTTATATTTTTATAAGCAAGATAATGTAGACTTTTTTCAATTGATTTTCGCTCTATGACTCTTTTACAGACATGAATCTCCGCAATAAATCTCGCAGGGAGCGGAGAAGGGAAGCCCGCTTATCAAAAAACATGAAAAAGTTTGATTCTTGGGTCCAGCATCAAGTAATTATATAACAAATAAAATCTTCCTCTCTTTTTTCTCCCTCTCCAATTATTGAAGTTTATGTTTACTTTAAAGCATGGAAATTTGATTGAGTGAGCTATTACTTAAGTGAATATTTTTGTTTTTTGTTTGTTAATTTAGAAATCATGGAAAGCAATAAAATCTTCGCTGGAATTGAACTCAGGAGAAGTGTGGAAATCAGAAGAGGATGAGCAGCATGAGAGAAAGGGTGAGGTTAGTTTAGCACAACCTAATAAGGATATCGAGGTCAACATTGATGAGCCTCAAATACAAGAGAAATTGAGGAATTTGGAAAGAAGGAATGTTTTGATTAAAGGTTCAAAAAGCAAGTTTAATGAGTATCTTGAACTGGAGATGAAGGGAGTGGCATTGTCGGCGAAGGAGGATTTGAAGTTGGAAAAGAAACTTGCAAAGAAACTCAAGGTGAAGAATGGAAAATTGCAAGGAGCAGATGATGATATTGACATGTTACTTGAAGGAATACCTTCTATTTCAAGCAATCTAGAGGAAAATGAAGAAGGGATTGAAAGGAGCATTGAGAATTGCACATTGCACAGTAAACGAAAGACAAGTCAATCGGTGGATATAGAATCCAAGGTTGATAATGTGGATGAAGAATTTGATACACTTGATGCTATTAGTGACGAGCATGATGAAGTTGAGGAAGTGGTCTTGCATAAGGATTCAAAGAAGCGTAATAGGAAAAAGACGAAGTTCGAAGAGTATCTTGAGACTGAAATGCAGGGTGTTATGCTTTCAGGTGAAGCAGATTTGGCATTGGAAGAAAAGCTAGCGAAGAAGCTCAAGGTGAAGGAAGGGAGATTAAGTGGAGAAAATGACGATATTAACATGTTATTCAAGGAAATTCCTTCAGTGCTTGATTCCTTAGGGGGTGAACTAATAACTTTTGATGAAGATCCCAAGACGAGCCTTGATAACAGCTGTTCAGGTGAGAGACTTAAAAAGAGAGTGTCTATTGATCAAGAGAAAAGAGCTGAGGGAACAGTTGACTCTTATTTTGGAGTATCCAAACTAGTAGAACCTTCTGCTGCAGATGTGGCACCAGAAAAGCTTTGTCATGTGGTGCCAGGGAAGTATGTGGCTCCTCATCTTAGATCTCAGGCTAAAAAAGAATCAAAAGAATATGCTCAAATACGTAGACAAATACGAGGCATGAAACTACTATATCGTGTTATAGTTTAGCATGATTTCCTGTTATGGTTATTGATTTCAATACCTAATCTCCATAAATTGTTCAAAATTCTCCAGGACTTCTAAACAGGTTATCTGAATCCAATTTGGAATCAATCGCGGGTGAAATCTCTACAATACTCAAGGTAAGGTACTAATTACAATATCCAATTTTTCGTTGTGTTAATTACATGCACTCTAAGCACTGAACTTTGGGGGTAATTTGAAGCTTTCAAAACAGCAGAATGATCAAGGACAGGTCATTTTTAATTTTAATTTTTTTTTGGTATAAACAGGTGCTTATGAATCTATGTTTTGTTTATTCCTTTCTAAAATTTGTTCAGAACCGATGAGTATATATTGTTATAGTAGTCGAATTTAGCTGAATACCAGAATATGAATTTTGATTTTGTTGAATAAATAATATACTGTGCAATTGTGTAATTGAAGAGTTGAAGTATAAGGAAGCAAATATTCTTTATAATGAAGTCCTACTGACAACAAAAATAAATTTAGATCTGGTTTTGCAAATATTGGTTGGAACAAATTGTTAGTGTTTTGTTATTTTTATGGATATAGTTTTATTATTATATCTTTATGCTTGTATTCTGTGATGCATCGACATGGATACGTCGACACGCAATTTTTTTTTAAATATATCGATACAATACGTTGTATCATTAATTAATTTTTTTTAAATTCTTTATTATCTTGTATAAATTTAGTTTTATACCTATTATTAATTTTTGTTGAAACTATGAGTACCCATTTGTTATATAATAATAATTTTGAGTTAAATACATAATTTTTCTTATAAAGAAAGATATGGGCAGTCTCTGTTATGTTATGTTATGTTATGTTCTACTTTGCAGTCTGTTGGTCGCAGTGTTGGTTCCCAAATTGTTCATGAAGAGGTTGTGGCATCATGTTCTGGGGGTCCTCGTGGCAATGAACAGTTAAGAATTTTCATTGTTCCGTTTAAATTTTAATGCTCTTCACTACCTTTATTATTGTCTAATTTGCTCCAAGTTGAATGGAATTAGTATTTATAATCGAGTCTGAATCACCTGATTAAGAATTCCTGTGCTTTTGACTAATTTTAGTTAAAAAAATAATAAAATAGTTCCAGCATATGGTATAGGAGGATGGGGACAAGAATGAGCATAAGCGACTAAGCGTATGTACATCTTTTGTACGGCTTTTATGAATTCCTCACTTGAGGATTCCAGGATCAAGTTGGTTCTTTTTTGCAAGCATTAGTTGAAAAACACCTGCCACAAACGGATTTAGGTTTCATAATATTGTCAAGAAATAATTGGAAGCTTATGTATCTCAGTTCAATTTGATATTCATTACGATATTTCCTATTGGACAGTTTTGTGGATGTCTGGTAGGGGAAAATAGGAGCATCAACACCATATATGTATGAAAAAGCTTAATCGTTTATGCTCAATTTGGTTTGAGAACCTATATCGTTTTGTCCATATTCTTTAGATCTTTGTTGCGAATTAGATTTTGTAATTATGTGCTTTATGTTGCTCTACGATCATGATATTTTGGGAATTTGAAGGTATCGGGAACCCTTTTATTTTTGTGCCACAATCGCCCTTTTATTTTGGACATACAATTAATACTTGTAGGATATCAACAAATAAACTGCTAGAGTTGGTGAGATGGAGCATGATTATATACCTAGATAATCGTGATTCATTTTGATTAAGAACAAGGAGTATCTAGGTTTGGGACTTATACTGCTTGATGTATGAATAAGTACGATTAAGATTTGTTTAGAATTTATATGGTGATTTCAAGAGAACGGATGTTATGCTCTCAAAAACAGTAGGAACAGTGGGAAGTTCTTCATTATGGAATTTGTTTTGGAGAATTAAGATTGGGTAAACAATTTTCAAAAAGATGTTTCTGGAAAACAAAGCAAAGGATGTTGTCTGGTACCCAACAAAACAGAAATGGTTTCAAAAATTTGGTTAATCGCCTTTCTTGATTAGTGCCTATTTTTTTAACTCATACACAAAAAGATTGGAAAAGATGATGTCCAACTTGTTACCTGTTTTAACCAGTGTTTAGAAAATCGGAAACCGTTTTGAACCGGAAAAGGTAACTGGTCAAGGGTCAAAAGGTCCGATCGGGTCAAACCGGTTTCAATTAAAATATAAAAAATTATTCCAAAAATTTCTAAAAAACAAGTTATTCTACAAATAAACTAATATTTACTCATTTAAAAAATAAAATTATACACAAAAGTAGCTTAAAACAATTAGAAGAAAAAAACATGAAAGCTGGGTTTTGAAAACCGGCCGGTACCCGGTTGAATTGGCCGGTTTTTTACCGACCGATTATGAAGGTGAATTGGACCGGTTTTCTAAACATTAACTTCAACTTTATAACATACTAGCTGACAAATGACCTTTTTCATTTTCCTATATGAAAAATAGTCAAATAGCATATTCTGGTACCCAATGAAACAAAAATGGTTTCGAAAATTTGGTTAATTGCCTTTCTTGATTAGTGCCCATTTTTTAAACTCATACACAAAAAGATTGGAAAAGCTAATGTCCAACTTGTTACCTGTTTCAATTTTATAACATATTAGCTGACAAATGACCTTTTTCATTTTCCTATATGAAAAATAGTCAAATAGCATATCAAATATTAGGCAACTCATTCACTAACACCAAAAGAATTTTCTATGAACTTTTTCCATAAATATGTCTCAACGTTGCCAATTTTGCACTGTTTTTTTTTTTTGGGAGCTCCAAACAATATATTTTTGGCTTTTATTTGTTTCTTGTCTTCTTCATTGTGATTGACATTGCTCTCAATATTTCTATGTGAAGGTATGCTGCTGTTTTTGCAGCTTTTGTTACTGGCATGGCCTGTTTGGTTGGGATTGACTTTGGTGCAAAGCTTCTTGCGTGCCTCGCTAAATGTTTTGAGGTTCTTGATCTTTTGATTTATTTTTTTACCATAGATGATTAAAATTTAAATCATAGAGTACTGACTTAAACCTCATATCACCATTGAAATATAAAGCTTTTTGCTTCTGAAAATTCTTGGTTTGATGCTTCCTTTAGTCTGTGACTAATTCATTGTGTTCAATCTTCAGGATGAGTATCTTGAAGAAGATAATTTGTCTTTGCGGAATCTAACTCTTTTCCTTTCCTATTTATATATTTTCGGAGTTTGTTCAAGGTTAGTAGCATGATTTTAAAAGATTTTACTTCATGTTTGCAACTTTTGGTTACCGTTTGCACATGCATGACAGTCTACTGTGTACAGTTACATTTACAATTTCCTTTTCCTTGAAATTACATATTATTTTAATGATATTGCATATTGTTATTATTATAAACTGTTATGTATTACTTACATTATTTCAGTGGGAGAAGAGTTGACATATTGTTTCTAATATTTTCTCTTTTGTCTCTTCCCCTCTGATTGGACACTATTTGATGATTTTCAGTGAGTTGGTGTATGATTTCCTGGTAATGCTTAGCAAGAGGTTGACAGAGGTTGATGTTTCTACAATCTTAACAGTTCTGCAAAGTGAGTCATATTTAGTCACTAATTTTTATATTGTAACTAAGAATAGGTTTCAGATATATTATTGGTGTTTAATTAGTTATCAGTATTTGCCAATGTAAGAAAGGGAAAAAAGACACAGATTTGAGAACCAGTTACTTTTGAGTTTAACTTTAGCTTCTTTTACATGATTCGAACACAAGTTCTGGTTGATTTCTATAAGTAAATTGGTTAAGTAGTTTTTTTAGTGTATAATTTTATCGACTTTTTATATGTATTGATTAAGACATTGAATCTTATCTTAAAAAAAATAAATACGATTTTTATCAAAAGCTGATACTAAGTATTAGGATCGAACTGTGTCATTTATGTTCTTATTTTTACACCATAAGGCTTTGGTTTTATTATGGTCATTATTTATGTTCTTATTCTTCAACTATATGATCTCTCTCTCCCCTTACCTACGCATACCCAGACATGTTTTTGAAGTTTCTTAAGATGAAAGAAATATAAAATGTGATTGTGTGATTCATTTGTTGATCTTCTGGTTTCTGTAGTTCTTAATTTTTATCCAACGCCAGTTCTGATAGATTTTTTTTTTTTTTTTTTGTCCCTTTTGTTATCATGATTACTTTTCTATACCATAATTTTCTACTCTTCACTTCAATTACCAAATCAATACAGATTCAAATAAGGTACATTATTTTTTTATTTTTTTTGGGGGGCATTTAACAGACTTGTAATTTAGTACACTTTAATCAACTGAGTTAGTATGACCAAGTGGTAGAATACTGTTGCCTGGAGTTGTACATTTTAAATGCTAAAATTTATACTGGCTTCTGCCATAAATTACGTATTCCCCTTTTCTTATCTTAATCATTATTTATAAGAAGCACATGGTGCTATATCTAACAAAAATCAAACCTATGAAGCTATCAAAAGAAACAACAAGGATCTGGGATATCTTAAAGCTTCTATTTAAAGGATACTTGGTATAATTGTTTGTACGTGATTGCTCATCGTCAATTGTTTTGCATGTCTTATGTTGATTTTGATTCATTAATTACTGGCTGTTCAGAAAAGTATCTTACAAGTGCTTCTGAAACAGCTTGTGGAATGAAATTGAGGGGAGATGATCCTGTTGAGATGAAAAACTTTATCTCAAATGTTCAGAGTCGGGTAAATGAGATGAAGGCCTCTTCTGGAGATGGACAATCAAATATAGCCAGCAAAAGGGTATGTTTATCCTGAATTTTTTGGAGTGGGTTTCATGGGATTTGTTTTGTTAGTATGTCTGACATTCTCGGAGATTCTGCAGATGGATTTCATGCTTGAAACGATATGTGATATAAAGAACAACAAAAAAAGACACAAGGAAAATGCTGTGCAGCATACCCGAATAAAGAAATGGTTACAGGAGGTACTTTCAGCTTGACTTTCTTGGATTGGATGACATCATTTCTTTCATTCTTTTCTCGTTTTGCTTACTTATGACACCAAGCTAACATCCTTGCTCACCAACATGCTCTTATTATGTGAAGTGATGATGCAAGTTGGTACAAGAACCATTGATTAAAATTGTTTAGTTTTTTGTAGGATTTATAAAAGATTCACTTTTAAAACTTAAAAAATCGAAGCCAAATAAAACAAGTATTGACTTTACAATGACATTATCCATTTCTGCGGATTATATATGTTAACATTTCTTTTACTTTGTTCTAATTTTTAAGATCCATGTATAATTTTCTCCTTGTTTGACTGAGAAAGATAAGTTCCAAAGCAAATGAAAATTATGGCTGGAATAATTAGCCTTGTTTGGGTTTCCCTATTAGTTGCTAAAATTATAATTTTGTATAGATGAATGGTAGATAAATGGGTAGTAGGCATGGATCCTACGAAATATGTTGTTAAAATCAATGATTGACTTTGAAGAGTAAATATTTAGAAACTTTTAAGGAAACCAAAAAAAAAAGGTTTAGTTTCATTGAAGGAAGAGTCTATGAGAATTATGTTGACATATAATTTTTGTGTTTATTTTTCAAAAGGAATGTAAACCTTCATATGGTGTTTAAATTAATACTCCTCTCTGTATATTGTCTTGTTATCTCAGCTAAGAGTGGTTGATATATTAATTCGAGGGTTAAAATGGTGTAAACTACTTGACCCTAACAAGAAAGGCCAGTGGTGGTTGTCTGGGGACATTGATTCTTCGGCACACAACATTGAGGAGGTTGCTAACACAATTGACAGAGAGGTCACCGAAACGCAAAAAATGCTACAGCTTGCCGCAGCACAAAGGATGAACACGGATGCAAGAAGGGCAATTTTTTGTGTGATAATGAGTGGAGAGGACTATGCCGATGCTTTCGAGAAACTTCTGAGATTAGACTTGCCCGGGAAGCTGGTTAATATCTCCACTTTGCATTTTTATTTTTTTATCTAATGTATTTAGTTTTTACTAATGACTTATCTTTTTTTTTTTTTGTATGTATTTCAGGATCGAGAGATCATTCGAGTTCTTGTGGAGTGCTGTTTACAGGAGAAAGTATTTAACAAGTACTATTGTGTTCTTGCTTCCAAATTATGCAACCATGACAAAAATTTCAAGTTCACTTTACAGGTATGACATTTTCTTTTTGGGACAAGCATTTCTCTAGCAGTAACTATTAGCATCTTTAATGCACTTGTCACAATTACATTGGAGAAGAGAATTGAAAGATTAATAGATAAAGAATGTAAACTGCATCAAATTAATTACAAAAGATCATACCACTCTTTTTTTCTTGAAATAAAAAGGGGGAAAAAAAATCTGCACTTTTTCTTGAAATAAAAAGAAAAAAATCTGCACCTTTCAGCTTCTTTGAGGGAAGAATGTAAAATGTAAATACAAACCACTGGTCTCGTGGTAGTATGTTTTGTGCACCCTGTTTTTGTAGGAGTATTGGAATTGCTTATATGCACTTAGATCAACGCCCATATAATCTTTTAGTATCTAGGAAGGGAAGAAGTTTATTTAAGGAGTAGTGATGCTTTTATTAAATTGTTCAAAATTATATAAAAGCTTGTGCACTTCAAACATTGAAATAGTGGCTTAAGATTTCACAGTAGTCTGTAGAAGCATAAGCATAAATTGTCTCAAAAGCCAAAGCTATAAATAAAGTCAACTCGTTGTGCAAAACAAAAACTGGAACATCAAACACTAGGAGCTCTTGTAAAAGATGCGCTTCTCAATAATGAATTAGCTTGAACAAGATACTATTTGAAAATAGATCAAATGACAGTAAAAAAGACCGTGCTGCAATTATTATTCGTAAAATGTTTAACAAATATCTCAAATAACTGTTGTTTATTATGTCTTATTAAATGATCGGATTGTATTCTCAACGTTGTTATTATGTTGGAGTAAATTTTGTTAGAGTAGAAGCAGATACAAGGGCATGCATTTTGGTGCTATATACAGTGTCAGACAATTAACAGTAGCTTATTAAAACCATTTATCTTCCTTTGGGATAAGAGTGTGATCCATTTTTCTTGAATTTTTTATGGGTTACTAAATCCAATCTCTTGTTTTGTAACTAAGTCAAGATTAAGCCGTACTCATTGAATGCGTGTTTGATACACAAAATTGATTGGGACTGGATTAAAAAATGACAAGATTTTGACTTGTCCTTCTTTTTCATTTTTTGAAATCTTATCCAAGACATCAAACTTGCAGTAGATATTTAACAGGTTGCTAATAGTTAGACACTAAACTGTATGCACCTTCAAAACTGGTGCAAATGTCAATTTTGAATAACAAATTGTCAACAATCAAAGCTTGATGATACATGAGATTTCTGCTTTCCATTTCAACAACGAATGCTATAAAACATGTTGAAAGCAATCCAATTTCATTTGTTAAGCTAACTAATGCTCACCTATATAAGATAGGATAGGATTATATGACTTGATCAAATCTATTCTTGAGCGGAACACTGAAAAGAGAGTTTTGAATGTCTGAGTAATTTTGGTTTGAATCGTTATATTTTATGGAGCTGACCTCAATTTGTTTTGCAATGAGGATTACTTTGTAGTTTTACTTGGTTTTAATCTCTATGCACAACATTTTGACATGGTAGTGTCATTTTATGTTTGAAAGCACGTTATAGAAATTGCTAGCATGTATGTGATGAAATATATTATTGCTATTCATTTTGTGACACGAGCAAGTCATTCAGCTTTTACTAAACCATTTGTTTCCCATTCATTTGTGGTGTATTCTCTTTCTCCTTCACAGTTTTGTATGTGGGACCACTTCAAAGAACTGGGGGCAATGCCACTTCAAAGATCAATGCATCTATCAAAATTTATTGCAGAAATGGTTGCATCTTTCAACCTTTCCCTTGCAGTCTTAAAAGTTGTTGAACTAAACAACCCAGTACTATTAACTCCAAAGAGGATTATGCATTTCCGAATGCTATTTGAAGCAATTTTGGGGTTTCCAGATAAGCTTGTGTGGAATGTCTTTACACGTGTTGCTGTCACCCCCGAGTATGAATCTCTTAGAATTGGAATCGACTTTTTCATCAGCAAGCACGTGCTGAGTCTCAACAAGTCTCTGGCTAATAAATACAAGCTGGCAAAGAAGGCCCTTAACAATGTTGAAGGTGTTCTCATGTGAGTTAGGCTGTTGTCATTGATTTTTTGGCATTGAGATCAATTTTGTTGTTTCGAGGAAAACTTTCTGAAGTATATTATTTTAACATATTCCCGAGTTGTATATTGTGGGAACTGATTACTGTTTCATTAGGTTGGATAGAATAGATTTTTATTTGATTAACTATGATGTACCATTTTTATCGTCTCTGTAGATCCTCTTGTTTGCCTTTCTAGGTAAGTTTTCAAGTTCTTTTCTTTCTGGTAACAACCTTACCATTGTTTTTGGCTTTTATATGCACTTGTCATGTTCTTCATATGAGATTTCCAAACTTTGTGTCCAAGACAAGGAGGAGATCCCACCTGATCAACAGAGCTCTTACTATAAACATTTTTTCCAAATTGCTTTTTAATTACACATTATACTTAGGAAACAGTTAAAACTTGTTTATAAACAAATTAAAAGCTGCCAAACGAAATTAATGGTTGGTCTTCAAGTTTGTTTAAGATATGAAGATTTAAGTTGCGGTTATAGTTCATGAATAAAACTTGTGTTTAAAGCTTACTGTTGCTATGATGGTTTCACCTCCAAATTTTTCTTTCAAATTTAATTTCAATCACACATTTCTAATGTGATCCATTACTTTTCACATTTTTAAATTACATATTACATATTCTTCCAAATTTCAAAATTTCTTCAGAACATCCTACGGTATACAAGTTCCCGGTAGACATGGTTGAACGACACTAGTAATATATGTAATGCTTAGCCTCTTGGGCATTATATTTTCTTGTTTGTATTGCCACAGAATTACACTAAAACCCTATAAAATCATAACGGTAGGATTTAAATTTTTAAGCAAGTTATATAATAATTATATAAAAATGAATAATGTATTAAGCTATATAGTATTTTACTAGTTATCGAGTGTTTTCTTATTAACCAAACGTAAATATAGAAAGAGTGGATATGTTCAAAAGTTGATTTTGCAAATGTGGCATATTATTATTAGTTTTAAGAAAAAAGATATAGAAGAAAATGTATTGATTGAGGAGGTATTATAAAATCAATGCTAGACATTGTCCTTTATTTGTCAAGAAAAGTGCTAGACATTGTCCCTTGACATTATTGCATTGGAGATACTTTAAAGATTTATGTGACTCCCCCATTAATCGATTCTGCATTAATAATTCCACCAATCACTTCAGCTGTGTGCTTACCTTGCCAAAAGAATCCCCAAATCAGTGTCATTTCTTCTATCACGAAAAACAAAAACCTCCAATGTCTTTCAAAAATTCCTACAATCAATCTCATTCATAGCTCTATTCTAACTGAAATCTTCAATTTGATTCATTCGTTGTGTCAAGAACATGGATATTCTATAGAACAATTTCAATGATTCCTATCACACAGAAAAAACATTCAATTAGGGTCCGTTTGATTGTAAACATGGAATTTGATTGGAAATAAAATAAGTTACAGGGAATTGAAATGCCTAGAATTTATTTTTCATGAAAAATAAATTTAAGGAATTTGATGTGTTTGATTTAAAGTAAAATTGACATTGGAACTGTGGTAAATATGGAAAATAAATTCTCAACTAAACCGAAAGAAAATATTTTACTTGTTCTCAAGGAAAATCACGGAAGTCGACACAAGACGGAAAATGAATTTCACCCAACTAGAATGCAATTAAAAGGACTAAAGGTGTAATTCCATGGAAATCATTTTCCATTTCCACGGAATTCGGGTGTATCAAACACACCCTTAGAATTAAAACTTATTTTAAGCAATTCTCCCACAATCTCCACCTTGCCGAAAACAAGTCAACTTTATCATCTCTTTCGTTCACAATACTTGAAAAAAATAGATAAGCATTTGACACACTTTGACGGTTCCAATTTTCAAACCAAAGAATTAACATACTCTACCATATGAATATAATCCCTTATAATTAAACACAAATTCTAAGAATTTCATTGGCTAACTTCGAAATAACTTTACTGAAAAATTATGGTGCAACCTCCAGGTTTGGCTTTCCCCGGGACCTCATTAGTCAACAACATTAATTCCACCGCACAACCTGTATCAAAGTACACATCTTCTATCATAACAACTAGCGACATGCCATGATGATGTAAACATCTTACTCAAAGTACATTTTCACCGTCCTCCCCCAAGAGAGACACATTGTCCGAATTTGAACAATTAGTTGAATCTCCTCTACCTTTTTGACAATTTCTTTTCATATGATTAGGTTGTACACAGTTCCAACAAGTTACTTTCTTCCTTATGGAGTTACCCTTCTTTCACTTTTCAGTAATAAGCAACGAGTTTCAGATGAAATATTACTTTAACCTAATCTACTTTATTCAAAAATCAGCTTGCTTGTAACTTATGCAAAATTCACAATTCCCTTCCCATACATTAAAATAGACTTGATGTGCTCAAAAGAAGATGGAAGAGGCACACGAGACTTAAAGCATTATCCACATCATCAATTTTAACTCCAATATCCTCAAGTCCATAAACGATCTCATTGAAAACACTCAAGTGGTCTGAGATTTTCGTAGCTACATTCTTTCTCAAAGAATGAAACCGTTCTTTCTAATACAATCGATTTGAAACTCTTTATCTGATACAACTCTTCCAATTTTTCCACAAACTCCTTAACATCAGATATTCAATGAATATTTGCAAGAACGCTCTTGACCAAATAAAGATGTATTGTGCTTGCAGCCCTCAAACCTAAATCTTCTCAATCATCATTACCCTTACTGGATTCAGTATTATTGTCAGGACTTGGGGTCGGATTTCTTTTCAAAGATTTGTGTAGTCCAGCATGAATCAATACATCCTTGACTTGTACTTACCACAAGCCAATGTTGATTCTCTCATCAAATCTCTTCACATCGTATTTGGCAGGCATTTTCTTTTTGCTCCAACTCTTAGAACCATCTCACACTCTGATACTACTTATTGAGAATCAAATCAAACTCCATTATCTATTTGTTATTCAAAGAAGAATATCGAATAAAGAAATATATAAAGCTATAACGCAAATTTACAGATTGTCAAAATTTTCCACTATATGAAAAATTCTTATAATCATATAGAATTTCACTCACCAAACCTCCCCAAGTATTGTAGGAAAAAATACATATGTTTTACCACATCTACCAATTTCTACTTGTTTATTCTACCTACAAAGAAAATAAAAAAATCAAGGTGTTGGATTAAAATTTTTCCTCACAAAACTCTTTAGTCTACACGCTCTAAAATAATGAATAACATCATCTATATATAAGAGAATTATTATATAGAAGAGTCCAATTCCAATTTAACAAAGGTAAAAGAAACTATTTTCTAACGCTAAAAGGAAACCATAAGACTTGTGCCAAAAAAAAAAAAAAAACTCAATCTTTATTTTAATTCTTTTTTGCAATATAAAATCCTCCAAAATTCAAAATAATCCTAATTGAAATCCTTTCAAATACATAAAACAAGCATTCAATTAGAATTAGAACATTTTCAGACAATAATCCCAGCATTTGATATCGTTCTAATTTGCACAACACTTGAAATGTTCACAAATGTTTTATAATTTTTTTATTTTTTCAATGGAATGCATGAACTATCTGTTCGATTGAGTTAGGTTGACTTCTTCATAGATATACATATCTACACTGCCTTAAAAGTATGAATATGAGAAAATCGTTTAGTTTACAAATTTTCCCTCCCATAATTCGATATAACCCAAATATATCCCTGCCATTAATTAAGGGGAGCTGGAATGACCCTAACCCACAAAACATTTTTCTAGCTAACCCTTTGATCAAAATAAGAATATAAAATAAAAGGAAAAATATATTAAAGCATCAAATCACCTTTTCATCCCTGGAGAAAAGGCTAAAAAATAGTTTTCCTTCTTCTAAGTGTGCAAAGATTCGAACGTTGCACCTAAAGGTAAAAATTTGAGAACTCAACCACTTCAACCAACAACATTATGTGTTTCAAATTATCTCTAAAAAATATTTATTGTATTCTAAAAAATTGTATTTCATTTTCCATAAATATAAGGTTGCAAGGAATTGAACCTTGAACATTTTAAAAAATCAACCACTTGAACCAATAACAATTTATGTAATGAATTATATCTTACAAATATATATTATATTCTAAAAATATTTTAAATTTCATATTGCAAGGAATTGAACATTTAACATCTAGTAAACGTATAAGTAGTGATGGATGCAGATAATTAGTAATAGTGGAACACAGAGATGAACATATATTTTTCGCGATGAATATTTCGAGGGTTAGGGGATAGCGCCCCCGAATTTTTTTGTTTTTAAAGAGACCAAAAAATAAGGAAAAAATTCAAATTCACACAATACAAATATACTAAATAATATGCAAAATGTGTTATTTATTGCTATATATGAGTTTTTGTCACCATAGGTACCTTGTAACGGAACTCATAACGACAGGGAAACTGTTTCGATGTCTAAATCGTTGTTTTGCACATGTAACAAGTTCAATGTCATTGTTGTTGAAAAAAAATAGTAACGAGATTGTAGTCATTACTGTGTATACATAACGAGTTCAATGTACTACTTCAAATTTGTTCATAACGAGGTCTAAATTGTTACTTTGTACACATAACGAGTTCAATGTCGTTACATTTGCTGCTTCGGATCTATTCGTAACGAGGTAGAAGTCATTACTTTGTCCACATAACGATGTTTATGTCGTCAAGACATATTTACAATAATGCCCTCGTCGTCCAAAAATTCGAACTGTCAACAAACTCGCACAAATTTTGTCATAACGATATTTAAGTCGTTGTAACGACTTCAAAGTCGTGATCATTTGGTAAATAGTTCCAATGCAATAATAACGATTTTGAGATCATTGGAGTTGAAAATAAAACTAAAACAATATAGATAACGTTTCATTTGATATATAACGACTTCAATAACGTACGAATTCAACCTCTGAAAATAACATAATGTCATCCATGTAGTTTCTGTAAAAATTTAACGACATCAAGATCATTTTAGTTGAAATGTTAACTAAGACGATATTTACCCCGTTTCTTTGCAGTCGTAACGAAATTAAAATCGTTCTGTCAAAAATCGACTAACCATCATAACGTCTTCCATATCGTTCTAGTATAAAATTAACGAACTACATCTTGTTCCGGTATAAAATATAAATATAACGGCTTAGATATCGTTTCTTCATGCGAAACACGACTTGTGTATCGTTATGGATGAAATCGATGATTCGATCATTCTTTACCATCCGAAATGCCTCCGACATACGTAATCAAACATAAATGGGTCATAGAAGGTGATTCAAACACTTTGTAAATCGACATGATTAGAAAGATATGATTATTTCTCCCTAATGTAGAAGTTCCAAGGTATTAGATAATTAAAAGAACTTCATCTCTTATTGATCATGTCTTTCTAATCATGTCGATTTATAAAATGTTTTAATCACCTTCTATGACAAAATTTTGTTAGATTACGTCTATTGGAGGCACTTCGGATGGCAAAGAATGATCGAATCGAAGATTTGAGCCATAACGATATACGTGTCGTGTTGCGATTGAAGAAACGATACATACGAAGTTATATTAATAATCTACCTAGAAACAATATAGAGTTCGCCAAACTCATGAAAGAACGACATTTAACTCGTTATGATATTTATTCGGCTATGAACATAAGATTCCAATATCGTTTTGTTATTGAAGAAACGATATTGACATCATTTTGGTAATATAGTACACTGGAACGAGTTTAATGTCGTCAAATTTGTAAACTTGTAAACAAACTACATAATTATCGTTACGTGACTTTTTGAGCCTGAAACATAACGATCTAGAACTCGTTCTACTGAAACTGTAACGAACTCCACATCGTACTAGGCTATTTTCCACGCAAACGAACTCAATGTTGTTACGATTATTATGAAACGATCTTCCCAACGATAACGGATTTGAAGTCGTTACAACGACTTAAACATCGTTTTTGAAAAGTTAGTGCGAATTTGTCGACCGTTGGGAGTTTTGGACGATGAGGGTATATCCATAAATATATGTAACGACATTTATGTCGTTATTTTTATAAAGTAATGATTTCAATGTCATTGTGAACAACAGTAAAGCAGTAAGGTATTTTTAACTGTAACGACATTAATATCGTTACGAATGACTTCGAAGCAGTAACTATAACAACATTGAACTCGTTACGTGTACACAGTAACGATTTCAACCTTTTTATGGACATATATGAAACAGTAAGGTCTTTTCAAAAGGAACGATGTTGAATACGTTATGTTTACGAAGTAACGATTTATACCTCGTTACTATCTTTTTAAGACGGGAACGACGTTAAAATCGTTATGTGTGCAAAGTAACGATTTCAACCTCGTTATTATATTTTAAAATCAAATGAATAACAACGTGCTAAAAATCAATCATTCTCATTTCAACAAAAATTGATAAACATAGTTTCTAATACAAACCAAACAAATAAACAACTACACAAAAAGATTCTTAACTAGACAAACAAAATCCAAATTCATCACTACAAACTAAGGGTCGAAGTTTCATGCCAATAACTCAACAGTCAATCTCTTCCTCCATATTGGTACGCATTTCTAGTGATTGCATTCACGTCCATATTTCTTTGAAGAAATTCAATGTACTTCAAGTTCTTATCAAGTGGAACGATGTTGAACTCTCAAATGTAAAGAACATGCTCTAGACCATACCATATCCACATTGTACATAACCACATTCAAAGCAGCTTTTTAAAGTAAAACAGGCAATATCTAACGTTACGAAACACAAATGTAAAGAACACGCTCCAGATATTATTCCAACTTTAGATATCATGAGAAGCTTGTACTTACCAACATATAAATTACTTCAACTATAAAAATAGTTAAAAACAAGAACATATTCATAATAATGACATTAATATACCCAAAACGATTTCGAACTCGTTACACACATTAAAAGCGAAACAACAAAATTACATCAACTGAATTGATTCATATGTTGCTTAAAGAAAATGATTAAGAATTGTTTAAATTCAACATTACATTCTCTTCTTCTCCAAATACCCAATACCAATGTTGCAAAATGGATTTTCAACCATCAGTAACTCAAGGGAATAACAATGTTCATTTGGATAAAATGAAGTGCAGTGATCGTTCTTCGAGAATGAATAACATGGATCGATTTTGTAAAAGTGGGAAGAGCAAGGAGAAGAAGGGAGAGCGGGGATATTAGTTTCTTTTTGTAGAAGAAGAATCCAATTAGTGTAGAAGATGAAGAATGACAGAGATGATTCCAATTAGGTTTTGTTTGGAAACACATTCTTTTACAATTCAAGGACATTTTTGTCAGTATATATCATTTTCTCTTTCTTTTTTTTAAAGATAGGGTTATTGAACTAAAAAACATTGAATTGTGTCTTCTTAAATAAAATTTTTGTTTGACTGGGTCTTTTAAACAAAGCGGCCTTAATTAAATGAAACAAAGAGACAAAACATGCCTTATTCATGGACTCTCCATCTGAAACCTAGAAACCGACTAAGACGCCCTTTCTCTCCATTTGGGATAAGGCTTGGTAAACTAGGTTGGACGACTATGCTATATTTCTTTCAGTAATACCTTCTTTACTAAAACATGATACTAACTTCTACTCCGTTCTATGATGTAGCTCTTGGTGACTATTGTGATTATACTTTCTTATCTGTTGAGATTGGTTGCTATTCTAGTTAAGAGCTATGGATAGCCCAAAACTCTTCACAATATACATATTTATATAATACTTTAAACAATCCCATGAATATTGTTAGTTGGTGGTTTGATTCTTTTTTCAATTCTACATTTACAAATTTATTATCCTGTTTCTGAATTTAGTGAAGAAATTCTTTGGCTTTTTGAATATTTTGGTAGTTTCTGTTTATTTCCCAAAATGTCGAGTGAGGGTGAGGCCACTTCGTCTCAATTTACACTGGAAGGGATTGATGATGTTGAAGATTTTTCATGGGTGAGAGCTTAAAGTTCGTTTGTGTATGTATTTGAATGTGTTTTTGTAATTGAATTGTTTAATACAGGGAATGAAAGAGAATGGTCATTTCATGAGAACGATTGGATCAGCCAAATATCTCAATCTCTTCTTTTCTTCTTCATATCTTTATATTTGAATTCGTAATTTTTCCTTTATAATAATTTTTTTTTTTTGGTAAAATATTTTTTTTCCAAAGCTTGATTAAAGTGAGTGAAATATTCAAAGGAAATTTGAATTCTTGTATATAAAAATCAATCTATAGATTACAAGGAATAAGGACATATTTATACACAGTTAGGAATATTCTATACACCTTCTCTATCATCTATGTGTATGGTGATGCATATATTTAGCAAGAATAACAGAAGATTGTTTAATATGTAGCAGAGAGAATACTGAGTTGCTGGATGGTACTGATCCTTTAATGCACAGGGTACAATACACACTTCTATTATACAACACGTTTTTATTCCACATCTTCACTATTGTCTCCAAACTTTGAATTCTTCACACTCCCTCGCAAACTAGAGGGCACCTTTGTGACACCCAATTTGATTTTCAGAAGATTAAAACTGAAGTGAGGAAGTCCCTTGGTCATCAAGTCCACAATTTGATCAGCTGTTGGTGTGTACTTCACTATTATCTTCTTCTCAAGTATTCGATCTCTGATGAAGTGAATATTAAGTTCTATATTCTTGGTTTTGGTGTGATATACAGGATTTGAGGCCAAGGCATTGGAACGCATGTTGTCACACCAGATTACAGTCACCGAGTGTAATTTTAGTCCAAGTTCCTCAAGTAGTGACTGTACCCAAATAATTTCTGCAGTTGCAAGAGCCAAAGCTATATATTCACTTTCAGAGCTGGAGCGAGCTACTACATTTTGTTTCTTAGAACACAATCCAACTATGCTCTCACCTAGGTACACACAGTTTGTTGCAGTAGACCTCCTGTCATCTGGGCATGAAGCCCAGTCATCATCAGAATAACCATTTATTGTCAATGTGTCACTCTATTTGATCCATAGGCCATGATCCATAGTTCCCACTAAATATCTGAATACATGTTTAAGAGCTTTCTAGTGGGTAGTGGTAGGACATTGTAGAAATTGACTGAGTTTATTGACTGAAAAAGCTATGTCTGGTCATGAGTGAGATAGTTATTGCAAGCTACCCACTGCACATCTGTAGATTAAAGCATCGGACGGAGGTTGTCCTTTTGATTTGGATAGTGTTTTGCCTACATTGCTGGGAGAAGGACATGCTTTAATAATCTGAAAATTGAATTTCTTTACCATGTCCTCAATATATCTTTCTTGGGATAGGTGAAGACCTGCTTCATGCCTCCTCACCTCTATCCTCAGAAATTAATGAAGGTCCCCCATGTCTTTGAGTGTAAAAAAGCTGTTTAGTTTGGAAACCAAAGTCTGTATAGTGTTGTTATAGTTCCTAGTGATGATTATATCATCCACATAAATGAATAGGAAGATGAGGACCTTCTGGGATCTGTAAAAGTGCAGGGAGGATCCCAACTTAGAAGGGTTGTCTTTAGTATGTTGTTCCATGCCCTTGGAGCCTGCTTGAGCCCATAAAGGGCTTTATTAAGTTTGCACAGATAAGTAGGCTTGACTTGATCAATAAACATTCTTGCCGATGCATATAGACACATTCCTCCAGGTCTCCATTGAAAAATGCGTTATTGAAGTCAATTTGTCTGAGCTTCCAGTTATGAGAGACATCAAGAATCAAAATTATCCTGAGAGTGGATGATTTTATCACTGAACTGAAAGTTTCAAAGTAGTCTATTCCCTTGGTTTGATGAAAATCTTTGGCAACTAGCCTGGCTTTGTGTCTTTGAATTGTCCCATCTGCATTTTGTTTCAATTTGAATAATCATTTGTTGCCTACCACATTGTAGGATTTATCAGGAGGAACTAGGGACCAGGTCTGCTTTTGTTGGAGAGCTTGGTATTTATCATTCATAGCCTGCTTCCATTTCTTACTGTGAAGAGCTTCCAAGACATTACAAGGTTCTCTGCAATCAATATCCTTCTTCTCAACCAAACTAGCAAATATTTTGAGCTTAAACACCCTTGCCTTAGCTCTAGTCAGTAAGAAATATTTGTCACATATCAAATAGTGTATTATTTCTTACATGTTCCCTTTAAATAATACGAAATTAATGATATCTATCATGTACATTTGAAATAATACTCTTAAAGATATATGTTATATTTCTGATATGTGATAAATTTAAATATGAAAAAGTGGAAATTACAGGGAACTTTGTAATATAAGTTTCCAATTCAAAAATAAGAACAAACTTAGTTATATTCAGAATTCAAGTATTAAAAAGGATTTTAATATTTAATACACAAATTAAAATACATTATAAAATATATGTATAAATTAAGTAACTAGCTCCATTTTCATTTATAACGGTAGAAATAAATAAATAAACACAAATCAATACCTCCTAAATATTCGAAAATGATCATAATCTACATCATTCCAATAACTCAAACTGAACTACACAAACCCTAGTACTCACCCTTTTGTTGGAAGCCAAAAAACATTTACGCCGCACTAAGTTTGTAGCCGAACAGAGAACTTGTTGAAATGCCTGAAAAGAAGAGTACCGACCAGAAAAGGAAAAGAGTCGTCACAAGACAAATTCAGGAAATGATATAATGGAATCTAGAAGTCGGCAAAAATCCAAACACGAGCGGTAAGTTCATATTTGTAAATCACTGACCAATCTGTGACCTAAGAATGCATATATTATAACGGGTATTCTGTAAAAACATATGATTTTTAATTATTTTCTCTTTTGTGACCTAGAAACATTTCTAATTCAAAAATGGGATGCATAAGAAAATGATGTTTCTTAATTTGTGTTAAAATTTAAATTGTGACCCCAAATTCGTAATGTAGTGATTATTATGTGACCTTAGGGTTCTATATGATTTATGCCATTGTCGAATAACACAAAATTTCTCAAAACTTTTTATTTGTGACCTAGACAATTTATACTGTGAATGTGAAAGAGAGGGGAAAATGGGTTTAATTGATAGGTGCTTTTGAGACAATGAACTTGAGACAAATGTGATCAATTTGTGACCTATGAACTCCTATACGATTATGGGTAATAACATAAGTTTCATAAAATATTCTCTTACGTGACCTAGAATAAAATGAGTTTTGTTGATAGGTGTTATGTGACTTCTTCATATCTATATGCTTGTGGGTATTGTGGACTGAGACCACAATGCATGAGAGGTGCTATCTCAAATCAACTGAAAATTAGGTCACAGTTGCCATTTACATATTATGAACTCAGTCCCAATCATTATCATGTGGTGGACATGTTTTTAATAAATTAGTGTTGTCAACCAACTGGTAACCAACATATGTGAAATGGTTGATTGTTTTGGTGTATTCGTGGCCTGAGCATTTATTATGAAATAGTTATGTTGTAGATATAGTTACGATCAATGCATGGCACAACAATACGAACTAACTGTAGGCCACGTTTTTGTAGGACTAGAATTTTATTATCCTGTAGGAGGAATGGTTTCTTAGGAAGATTACATCAAATAGCATGAAGAACGCTCACACCAATTTCAGATCCAAACTTAACGATCACACTCATGGCAAGAGGTCACATACATTATCCATTAAATGACCTTTTGCCCTATAACTTCAAGCTGCTCTATGTACCATGTTACTTTAAATGCCCGGATCACATGAATGAATATTCTATGTCATTTGTTCAGTAATCAATGTTTCCTTATTTTAGGTTACACAGGTATCAAGAGGTCACATGTATTTCCCTTGTTTGTTTCTCTTTAAAAAAATTTCTTTTTTTATAATACTCAATCTCAACCATCAATTAAATGTCAAGCCCACAGCATTTGAATTTTCAATCAAATCTTAACCATCCATTCTTCAAAAAATCACTATTCATTTAAAAAAATTCTTTTTAAACAATACCAAACACACACATTATCTACTAAATGACATTTTACCCTATTACTTACTGTTGGTCTGTGTACCATTTAACTTTAGATGCCCAGATCACATGATGAATATTCTTAGTCATTTGTTTAGTAATCAATGTTTCAAGTCACAATATAAACATTCCATGCCAAACATAAAATAATTTGAAAATGTTTTGACATTTATTGTAATTCTCCCATCCACAAATATCAAATAAATGAATAAAGGTCACATTCTGACTTTTTAAATGTTTATTGTAGTTCCCATATCCAAAATTCAAACATAATTTTCTAGGTCACACCAATGGCAAGACATCAAAATTGTATTCACACTTGTCTAATTGACAGTGTATAATAATATGAGTTGATTACATTTAACATCAATGCTTCATGTTTAGTATACCAGGTCACATGCATGTACAGAGGACACAAACTTGCTGAATACTGGTAACATACATTATTTATTAAATGAGCTACTGACATACTGGTTACTGATACTCTGTTTATCCTTTTACAATAAATGCTCAGATTAAAGGATTTTTTATGTGAACTCAAAATACAAAATCACATTAAACAGAGGCTAAAATTACCAAATCTCGATGTCTTGTTCGCAATGTATAATTTCAAACGTAAAAAATGTAGTTCACCAACATGACTAGATTCACTGCATAAGGTTATTGTGACCTCGACTTCGATATCCTGGTCACTGGGATTTACGTCAAACAAATTACTCAATACGTCCCATAACTGAAATGTTAATTGGAGAACCCGAGATAATATGGCAACAATTGTGTGACTAGAGAATTTGAGATAATATGGAAACAATCATGTAACTAATGCCATGATTGTAGGGAAATTTTTTTCCCATAATTTCTGTTGACACACACGCGCACGCACACACGCACACGAACTTGAATATTGAATTATTTTAAGTTGTTCCTTAATTTTGATATGTGAATCTATAACAACATGTGTTATGTGTTTTTCCTTATGCAAACCCAGAACAAAGGCTTCCAAGTCCCAATCCCCAATCCCAGATGTAAATAATGTAACCCGCCAAACCTTTAGTTCGTGATTAGTGCATGTTTGGGAAACATTTTATAATTTCCTCAATTATAATTTAATAGTTAAGACTGAACATTTCTGTCACATTATAATCTCATTAGCTTATAATTTTATCTAAACAAGTACTCATATGTGAAAGAAATTACTGGGCACATCTGACATCATTGGCAATGGAAGAAAGATGTTTCTTCTTCTCCATGTTTACAACTGCGCTTATTTTGTGTATTAATTTCTTATGATTTTGGGCTTTGAAAAAAATAAACGAAAAATCTATATATATTAACTATTTAATAAATTAAAACCTCCGTTCAAAGACTTTGTTTTTGTTCATAAACAAAAAAACTGTTGTAAATTTGCATTTTCAATGAACTTAACAATAACTCATAAAAATTATTGAAATCTATGATCATTTATTATTTAAATATATAAATTAGATCATTTATTATTTAAATATATAAATTGATATTTTATTATTTAAATATATAAATTAACATTTACTGTCCAAATAAGTTTTTAATAATTTGGATTAGTTAAATTTCTCATATTTGATAACTCTAAAACTTTTGATTAAAATCCAATTGAAAGTCAATAATTAATTTTAATTACACATTTCATAGGTCTTAGGTCTTACAACTTTCAACCTCACATTCTATTAACTTTTTATCAAAATTTACTAAAAACTTGATTTTATTCCCTACCAAACAAGGGCGCTTTGTGTGTGTGTGTGTGTGTGTTTTAATAATTATTGTAATAGAATATTATTATTTTATGCATTTTATATTTATTTTGATTATGTAAAAGTATTAACATTTTACGAATACTTATAGAAATAGATATTGCGAAAAACTTCCATGCATCACACGAGGTAAATACTCTTTTCCTTAAAGAAAGTTGAACCAGGGGCTTGTACTGTGTAGCATTTCTGAAGAAAGTTTACATTGTCGTTGCGGCATCATAAAAGTTGAGGGTAAATTTTGAAATTATCAAATATAAAAAGAAAAATAATTTTATTAGAATTCATTTGACATGATTTTTTATTTCCTGGGGTAAGGGGTTTATTGACATCAATAAAAATTTACATAAAGTAAGGGGGAAATATGAACTTTACCTCAAAATTGTACAATCAATGCAGGCTACGGTTCTATATGTATGCAAAGGCATTTGAAAGTACTACTTCCTTTACAACGAGTCTAATAAAAAATGGTACTTGATGAACATAGATAAAAAGCAGATAGTAAAAATCTAACTATGTTCACGAATATAAGCTAAATCTTGAGCCTCTAAAATCAACATAGACGACAAAAATCTTGGAAGACTAGTTTCCCAATGTAACACCCCGAATTTCGTGATGCCCAGGATGACACTTCGTCTTTTAAATCTAACTTTATTGCGAAAAATAAGTTGAGTTCTAAATATCATATTTATCATTTGAAAAATTGTAGCGAAACTTTAATTCTATAAATTTATTTAAAACAAATTTATTATTCAAAAACTGCAGCGGGAACTAAATCATATATGAATTCTACAACATTTATAAAACTTTAAATCTCAATTTTTCAAAAGAAAGTAACGAGAAATAATTAAATTGGCAATATTCATAAAACTTGACTTTAAAAAATATACTTCATTATTAATTTGCCATCAATGTCATTTATTCGCCACAATCTTCGAAATATGCAAAAGCTATTAAAAATGAAGTGAGCATTTCAAAAGAAATACTCGGTAGACTCATCGTCAATAATTAATTTACAGGATAATTGAAACATAATTATGCAACTAATACAGTGGCCACACCATCTAATCATAGGCTCTTTAAAAATCATAGGGTGTGGGTAGTCTCGTCTCATGCATCCAAGTATTTAAGTTATGCATAACCACATCATTATCTCATGCATTTAAGCATTTAAGTAATGCATAATCACATTCTGATTTTTATCTCATAATAGATATTCTTGTCTTGTCTCATGCATCAAAGCATTTATATCAAATAAAGTTCACATAATACATGCAATTATAATTTAAACTAATTAGTGGGGGCTAATCTACCTCAATTCACGAGTTTGAAAAATAGAGCTGGAATATTACGTCAATCTTCTAAATCAACAAGTGTTTCGTCTAACCAAAACAAAATTAAATTAGTTTAGTACTTTGAAAATTGAAGGATTAAAATAGTATAATAAAGTTTAAGGACTAAATTGAGATTTTGAAGAAACTGTATTTTAAAAGTTTAGGGGTTCAAATAGACTTTTAAAGAATAGTGGGCTGAATGTATGAATACTGAAACTTTTGAAACTGAAATTAAAACGTTTAAAACTAAAAGGACTGAAATAAATGAGTTTTGATACTTAGGGGACTAAAATAAATGACTTAGATGAGGGCTTAAGGAATAATTTTTATAAAATTTATTTTAAAAACAAAATAACTCTCTCTCTCTCTCTCTTACACACACACACACACACAAACAAACAGAGGAGAGGAGCGAGAGATGGAGATCGGTGATGCCAAACGGGCGACGTCTCACTTCGGCGGTGATGCCGCCATCACGTGGCGGTGACAGTGGCGATTGGAGGGCGATGGACGAAGAAGAGTTAGGCAGATTCTGGGTGAAAATCGAAACTCGATTTTGAATTGAGGGATAATTTCCGGCGATAAATCCAGAAACAAGGGACGGCGGGTAAGGCTTTTGGGTTTTGTTGGTTAATTGGGTGTTGGATGATTGGGGATTTTGGAGTTGGGCAGGTAGGTGGTGACGGGTGTGGTGTGCAAGGAGTTTCGATGCAGTGATGATGGTAGTGGATTGGGTGATGGTGGAACGGCTGGTGTTAGTGGCCTTGTGGTGGTGTTGGGGGGTTAAATTCTTGCGGGTGGTTCGGTTCATGGTCCGACTATGTCTTGGTGTTTAGGATTGCAAGCCTGCAGATTGTGTTTATGTTTTGCAGTTGGCTGTGGTGGTTCAATTGGCTTCATTTCGGATGCATTGTGTGTGTCTTTGTGTTGGGATCTTCACAGTATCGATGGGTAGAAACTGATGTTCTACCATCCATACGTGAATTTCCAAAGTTGAATCGAAGAAGTTTGGGAGAGGGAGAGGTGCATGCCCAAAAAAGTGTTCCGTGTTGTTGAATTGTGTGTTTTGGTGGACATGAGGGAACCAAGGTTTAATGTGTTGATTGTAATCTAATTTTCGTAGATTAGGGTGAATTCTAGTTTTAG
The DNA here is from genome assembly GCA_963555705.1 of Ligustrum vulgare. Lineage (NCBI taxonomy): Eukaryota > Viridiplantae > Streptophyta > Magnoliopsida > Lamiales > Oleaceae > Ligustrum > Ligustrum vulgare. The sequence continues at coordinate 23,953,257 of OY743178.1, read as the reverse complement.
AGGGAAAAGATTGTGCTGGAATTATGAGAAATTATAATCACCCCGTAAGGAAAACTCGTGAGGAGGAATCCGTTGAATATGGGGGAAGTTTTGCTGTAAATGAAAAGAAGAATGGGAGAGATTGGCTAGTGAATGGTTGATTTCCAAGTTGAGATTAAGGAAAGCTTAAATTAGCTCAAGTTGACATAATATGAGAAAATATGTTGGTAAATTTTTTGGAAGATAGAATAATTTTGGGATTCGACCATTAATAATGTTTGAGATAAGATTTGTATTGGACTTAAAATTTATTTGATGTTTGGACTTAAAAAATAAAAAATAAAAATAAAGAACAATGAAATTGAGGCACTTTTAATAAAATTGAAATTGGACTAAGATTTTAAATAAATTTAATTTCACTCCTGCTTTTAAAATAAATGGGCAAAACCGTAACGACACATTTTTAAAACAATATTGATTTAAATAAGTCATGAAAACTCTCAGTCGCTACACCCAATATTCCTTATAAGCCGTAACACGAATGTCTTCATTTTCCAACCAATCAACAAGTTTATTACCTTTTCTAAAAATATGGAAAATTTGAGACGATAATAAGTTACAACAGAAATGTATATGATCCACAAGAGCTTGTACCTTCCATGAGAAACACAGTGAACTGCTACTTTGGAATTAGATTCAATTAATACGTGGGAGAGACCTCGAGAGAGACATAGTCGTAACCCATCAAGTAAGGCCCTAAGTTTGGCCTCTAAGCTAGAGTACATTCCATAATAATTGCAGAATCTTGCTAAAACACAACCATTATTATCTCGAATAATACTCCCTCCTGCCGCTTCGCCTGGGTTACCTTTAGAACACTCATCCACATTAAGTTTCACCCATCCCAGCTGAGGTTTGATCCACCGAACTAAAAATGGGCGCTTAGCCTGTGGCATAGCTAGAGAGACATCAGAAAATGAAGACAAAGAAAATTCATCCTTCCAATGTTCATATCTAAAGCTTCCCCCTTGATGAATTAGATAGAGGAGATTACGAACCTGCCAAATAATTTTTCCTGGTGGTCATGGTGGTTTCACCAAATTTTGCTTCATTTCGAGCTACCCAAGTAAGCCAAAAGATAAAAAGAGGAATGATCAACTGAACATGGCCAAAAGAAACGTGTTTACCCAAAAATCGCCAGGTTTGGAACCGCATATGGATGGGATCTTCCAAACGAGTTTGAACACCAGAAATCTCTCCAAAATAGCTCCACTCACGTTGAGAAACTTCACAATAAATAAACAAATGGTGGATGGATTCTAAATTGTCACAAGCTACACACATAGATGCTAAGGAGATCCCCAGATGAGCTTGAAGAACCTCTTCGACACCAAGCCAGTTTTGCCAGGACTTCCAGCAAAAAGAGATGATCTTGCACGGGATCAAATGATGCCACATAAAATTGTAAGAGGATTGGATAGTTTTAGAATCACGCGAAGAATTCCATACGATTTTAGTGATAAATCTCGTGTCCACTGACTCCTTCCACATAAGAGTATCGTTTCGAGAAGTAATCATTGGAGTTTGAGAAATCTTAACCGTCCAATCATATGAAAAAAAATATGAAGAAAATTAGGTAAATTCCAATGCCCGTGAATCGGAAAGTCAAGCACATTTGCATTGGAATGTCGAAGGTGGTTGAGACAAAATATTTTTTTAAATATATTTGGATAATCTTTCTCTATTTCTATGTATTAAAAGAGCAAGTTTTGAATCTACTATTGATATGCCATTTTGAGCCGTATAAGCCATTTGAATCGTATAAGCCAGTTGAGTCGTTCTTTTTCTTTTCTGTTCTTTTTCCTCAATTAATTATTTCGATTTTTTTTTTTTTGCACTTTGATTTTAACATGTATGTGTATCCGACATATTTCACTTTCATTTAAAATGCAAGTTTCTTATTATGTGGCATTTGATTCAATTTTCATCTTTCAAACAATTGAATCGACTTTTATACTACGATATTAAATACACCATTAAAATGATGCATGTATGTCTCACTAGTAATTAAAAAAAAATCTTTTAGAAAAAGGTGGCTTCTCTCCGGGAATTTGCTCTTATGCAATACATGCAAATAATAAAAAGAATCAAATAGAGAACAAGTCAAAAAATTTCCTAAAATAATAAACTTCCACGTGGATTGGAATATTAAATACTGAGTTTATAAATAGTAAGTCCACAAATTCATCACCTCCCCCACGCGAAATCCCAGACGCGTGTAAATTCCCTGATTAGGGATGGCAAAAAAAATCGACATATTTAAAATTCTCAGGGATCCGATCCCATTAGGGGTGTCCCACCTCAAACATTCGAGTCCGCAGAGCGGGTCTTTTGTCTTGGACCAGTGGAAATGTTTTTTATTTTATTATTTTTTCGTGAGGCCTTGCTCAGAACCTAATTCATTGTCATCCTTACTAATTGGATTAAATACACTAGAGATCACCCAATTTTGACCAATTTTCACATCAATTGCTCAACTTTTTCTTTTTTCCCCTTCAAATTTATAGCAATAAATTCATTTTCAATTTGATCATCAATATAATTTGTAGTAAAAAACTTACTTTACTTCCTGTGATAAACATATTATGTTATGTGACCTTAAACATTAATGAGACTTGTTTGTATTTATAAACACATTTGGTCATGTCCAACTAAAATTTGAACCTAACTCAATATCAGCTCTTACTAACAAATAACACGAGGTCAAAATAGTACATTACAAGTGACATCGTCTTTCAAATGATGTCTTATTATTCGTTAGCATGAAATGATATCACTATTGTTTGGTTCTCTTTAATATTTTTTTTCTAGAGTACTCAATTTCAATCATCAATTAAAAGTTAAGCTTACAATATTTGACTTTTCAACCAAATCTCAATCATCCATTATCTTAAAAATCATCGTTGTTTCAAAAAGATCCTCTTTAAATAATATCAAACACACACTAAACCTTAAATATAAAAAGTTGAGTGAGTTAGAATGAAATTTCATTCAAAGTTTAGTGACCTTTACTGAATTATAACAAACAACCTCCAACAAACTTCCCATTTTCATTGAAAACCAGAAAATATCACAAAAAAATGGATTGTCAGTAGCTAAAAGCAAATCCAATAAATTTTGGTGGCGTTCTGTTTGTATTTTATTTTTTATTTTCATTTTCAAAAATGTTTTATGTTTTCTATTTTTATTTTTGTTTTCAAATTTGCTGAAAACGCGTTTGGTTTGTCATTTCTGAAAACTGTTTTTGAAAATGAAAAGCTGAAAAACACGTTCTGTTTGAAATTTTACAGAATACTACTTAAACTATTTTTAATTAATTTATTTGCAGAATACTACTGGCTTAACTCAAATTTCCTTTCACAATACATTGAAAACATGGTTACCTGCAACACACTAATATGAGCACTAAGAGTTTATATTAACACAGTTTGGTCGGGTTCGGGATTTGAGGAAGCTCTGGTTATGTTAAAACCCAGAAAATACAAGTTCTTTCAAAACAATTAAAGTCCATTTATTAAGGCATTTTTTGAAATATAACAATAAGAATTCTTACTTAATTTTTTTTTAATGTTAATATTGAATTCAATAAAATTTTATTTTAGACTTAATTCCAAATTAGGATAATTCTAAAAAAATAAAAAAATAAATAAAAATTAAAAAATTATTTAGGCTTAATTTCAAGTTAGGATAATTCTTTAAAAAAAAAAAATTATTTTAAGTTTAGTTCCCCAAACTAGGAAATTGCTTTTAAAAAAAAAAAAATCCCAAGACGCATTTTTTGCGTTTTGAATATTTTTTATTGAAATATACATAAAACGCTCAAAATGAAATTATGAAATTTTGAACATTTTTACATTTTGTGTACAATTTTTTTTTTTTTTAATATATTTTCAAAAATAATAAAGAAGACGTGTTTTTAATATTTGCAAAAATAAAAAATCGACCAAAGATTGCCTTCACTTCCCTAGATCAACCAAGAAAAACACGCCCACCTTTCCCGATATAGATAATCCATTCCTCTTCACCCTTTCTCCAAAATCGCGTTCTTCCTCTTTCTCCACACACACTCTTTCGATCTAGCAAAACCAGTACCTCTTCCTAAAGGTACGGTCCTCCTTATGCTTTTGCACGAATTTTACTCAACCAATCATTTCTTGTATTTAATTATGCTTCACTTCGTGAAACTGTGTTTCATTATCTAGTTTCGACTTCTTTTAGTTTTAAAAAGATTAGATTTGTAGATTCTCGATAGCCCTTTTCAGTTTTTTGTCGGATTTGTAGTTTCTCAAATACCTTTCTTTAGTCTTGCTTCATTTTTCTTAGATCTACTGGTAAGAATACATTTCCATTGAATGCTGTACTGTTTAAGCACAGTTAAATGCCTTTTGATTCGGTGGCAATGGCAGGGATTGGGGTGGGTGTAGTGTAGTGTAGCTGTATATATTATATTAATATAGAATATTTCAATATTACAAAAGTAAACTTTACAGGACAGATCTCTGGTGGAAATTAATAGATCTAGAATTTGTAAAAAAAAAAAAAAAAGGTGTAGCCCACACCCTGAGGGCCCGAACCGACCACGCCCAAGGCCATTTGTTCGGGAAGGTAAATCCAGGTTATGCCTCCAAGGAGCCAGGGTGGAAGGGCTTATGGTAAGCATGAGAAACGCTCAATAACTCCCGCTTGCCACAAGGCCAATTCCACCTTGCGGGGAATCGAACCAAGTACACAGCTGCGCTGAGCACTTACCACCCATCTCCTTTGCCACTTGGAGATGTGCCCTGGGGGCAATAGATCTAGAATTTGTAATTTGCTCTAAGGCTGTGTTTGATAGAAAATATGGAAAATAGAAGGTAGGAAAATATTTTCTAGGAATTGATTTGGCTGGAAATTATTTTCCTGGAAATTGTTAATTGGAAGTGTTTGATTAGATTAATTTTTCAGGTGAAAAAGTGGGAGATTTTCTTAATTTTGTTGTTTGATTGATATTATTTTTCGTGACAAATAATCAAAATTTAACTATTTTAATTAAATTTTTTTTTTAATTTTTCACTCATTTGTACTTGATAATAATAATGTTAATTTCTGGAAAAAAAAGAGTCAATTAACAATAATAAAAATGATCAAACGTGACGTAAAAGAATTTTCCACCTTAAATGGAAAATATTTTCTCATCAAATAGATAAGAAAATATTTTCAAGGCAAATGAGGTAGTTGTGCTTTAAATGATTGTACCTAAGAAAATATTTTCCAAAGCAAATTTTTCCAACCAAACACCCAACAAATGCAAAAGGTGGAAAATATTTTCCATGATTTGACATTTGCCTGACAAATATACCTATATCAAACACAGCCTAACTTGTTATTTGTAAATCATTCTTTCATGTTTTAAGCATGTACTTGTCTGCTTGTTTTGGATCTTAAATACTTCAATTTTTTGTGGATCTGATTGCATGAGTATATGAGTTACATAGAATAGTCTAAGCTGTCTCCAAAGTCTAACGATTACTTTTAACCAAAAGTTTAATGGGACCCACATCTATTCAACCACACATCTCATCAACTTTTATCAAACTTTACTAAAAATATGATTTTAATGTATACCAAACAGGGGCAATATCTTCATCTTTTGTGTGTGTGTGTGTGTGTGTGTATTTTAACAACAAATTCTTGTGCTGTCATGGTGATTGATTGAAACTCTTGAACCAGAGAAATGGCATCTCATATTGTTGGATATCCCCGTATGGGCCCAAAAAGAGAGTTGAAATTCGCTCTCGAATCTTTTTGGGATGGCAAGAGCAGTGCTGAGGATTTGGAAAAGGTTGCAGCAGACCTTAGGGTGTCCATCTGGAAGCAGATGGCTGATGCTGGTATTAAGTATATTCCCAGCAACACATTTGCTTACTACGATCAGGTGCTTGATACAACTGCAATGCTCGGTGCTGTTCCCCCTAGGTACATCTGGAGTGGTGATGAGATTGGTTTTGAAACTTACTTCTCCATGGCCCGAGGAAATGCCTCTGTGCCTGCTATGGAAATGACCAAATGGTTTGACACTAATTAGTAAGTGATTGATCAAATGGTTTAATTTTTTTATTATTGTCAACATCCTTCTGTTTATTTAGCCGATAATTGCTGTCTATTATCAATGCAGCCACTTCATTGTTCCTGAACTGGGACCAGATGTGAAGTTCTCTTATGCTTCCCACAAAGCAGTGAATGAGTACAAGGAGGCTAAGGCGGTATGTGATCTGTATATCTCATTTTGTATTTAATGCTAATTGATGAGTGATTGTTCTTCAATCTAATGCCTATTTATTTAATGAGCTAAAACAACTGTTTTACGATTTGTATTTTAAATGGGAGCAAATCAACACTTTTCAATTACATGAGTGGCAACCAATAACTTGCGTCATCTAATGGAATATTTTGGCTTACTGCCAACAACGCTTATAACCAAGTTCATACATATTCAGGACTTAAGGATCAACAAAAAGATCGTTTTATATACTGGTTACTGATCAAATTTCCCTCGTGCAGATTGGCGTAGATACTGTTCCAGTGCTTGTCGGCCCTGTTACATACTTGTTGCTCTCAAAGCCTGCCAAGGGTGTTGAGAAAAATTTCCCTCTTCTATCTCTTCTTGAAAAGATTCTTCCTATCTACAAGTAAGAGCAATTAGTTTTTCAGTTTTTCTTGTAGTGTCGTCTCCATATTCATTTTGCTTATCCGAATCTTCATCAAATGTGCAATGCCCTTTCAGAGAAGTAATTGCTGAGTTGAAGGAAGCTGGTGCATCATGGATTCAGTTTGATGAGCCAACTCTAGTGATGGATCTTGAACCCCACCAATTGGAGGCCTTCACTAAGGCCTATGCTGAACTTGAGTCAAGTCTGTCTGGACTCGATGTTCTCGTTGAGACCTACTTTGCTGATATCCCTGGGGATGCATTTAAAACCCTTACCTCTCTGAAGGGAGTTACTGCTTTTGGTTTTGACTTGGTACGTGGCACCAAGACTTTGGATTTGATAAAGAGTGGATTCCCTTCTGGAAAGTACCTGTTTGCAGGAGTGGTTGATGGACGAAACATTTGGGCCAATGATCTGGATGCATCTCTCGTCACCCTGAAGTCTCTAGAAGACATTGTGGGAAAGGGTAAATTGTCCAAATGTTTTGCTGCTTGTTTTTGAAGTTTTGTTTTTATGGACACATTTTTCTAATGATTTTGGTGATGCAGACGAGCTTGTTGTTTCCACCTCCTGCTCGCTTCTCCACACTGCTGTTGATCTGGTTAATGAACCTAAGCTGGACACAGAAATTAAATCATGGCTTGCATTTGCTGCCCAAAAAGTTGTTGAAGTAAATGCTTTGGCAAAGGCATTGACGGGTCAGAAAGACGAGGTTTACATCTCACTTATTGTCCTTAGAAATATAAATCCAAATGGTGTTTGACAATAGTATCTTGAAACTGGTTGCAAAGTTTTGTCCCCTAAATTCTGGTTTTTCTTTGTCTATCACATCAATATTGACTCTGCACATTTCGCTGCTGTTCACTTTTCAGCCATTCTTCTCTGCCAATGCTGCTGCCCAGGCCTCCAGGAAATCCTCTCCAAGGGTGACTAATGAAGCTGTCCAAAAGGCCGTAAGTGATTAATCTGCATACTTTTTCATCTGAACTTTTGAGGATGTTGTTGCTGCTGAAATTGATTTATAGTCACCAATGTTCGCTACCTATGGTTGATTAGGCTGCTGCTTTGAAAGGTTCTGACCACCGGCGTGCCACTAATGTCAGTGCTAGACTTGATGCTCAACAAAAGAAGCTTAACCTTCCAATCCTCCCAACCACTACAATTGGTTCCTTTCCTCAGACCATTGAACTTAGAAGAGTTCGCCGTGAATACAAGGCCAAAAAGTGATTGGTTTTACCTTTCTGTTCAATTGTATTCCTACATTCTTTGAAGTCCTTGATCTAAAGATATGATTCTTCCTTGTAGAATCTCCGAGGAGGAATATGTGAAGTCCATCAAAGAGGAGATCAACAAAGTTGTCAAGCTTCAGGAAGAGCTTGACATTGATGTTCTTGTTCATGGAGAGCCAGAGGTAAGCTATTAGAAGCTCTAGTCTGTGAAACAAATAAAGAAAAATTGCCATTGTTTAGACTAGATGTGTAGTTATTTTGATGCATCCTTAATGCATCAGTAGTTTATTCAAATATTTAACTATTACTTTTATGGATGTGTAAATTCCAGAGAAATGATATGGTTGAGTACTTTGGAGAGCAATTGTCGGGTTTTGCATTCACGGCTAATGGATGGGTTCAATCTTATGGATCTCGCTGTGTGAAGCCACCAATTATCTATGGTGATGTAAGTCGCCCCAAGCCAATGACTGTCTTCTGGTCCACAGCTGCCCAGAGCATGACCAAGCGCCCAATGAAGGGAATGCTTACTGGCCCTGTTACCATTCTCAACTGGTCTTTCGTCCGAAATGACCAACCAAGGTACACATGATTACCTGCTCCCTTTGTCCATCTAAGGATTCTAAGCCCTTATTATTATTATTATTATTTTGAAAGTGAAAGTTGTATTCTCATTCAAATATGATCGCCCAAAACCTGGGGCACAATGCAATAAGGAATACAATCAGTCCAAATGATCGGATCAACAAAAGAAATAGCATTAGAAGTTGACTTGTGGGCTACATTATTCCCTTCACGTGGAATATAGCAGCAAGAACCACAGCGAACTTCATCCATAAGCGCTTGAATATCAAGTAAAACCATGACAACAGGAGCTAAAGATGAGAACTTTTGAACGTCCTGAACCAATTGCAGTGCATGCTACATCAATCTGGATTTCGGTATGTTGTGCCAAGATAAGTTCTTCCTGCAATACCAAAGCTTCTGCCACCCCTGGATCAAATCTCTCAGCGATAGGTCGACTCATAGCGGCAATCACGACCCCCAAATCATTTCAGATTACAACTCCAACCCCCATCATCTCACTCCTCACTTCAGCATCAGTATTGAGTTTGAAAAGGCCCTAGGGAGGGTGCTGCCAACATCTTCGGAACATGGAAGGCTGTTGTCTACAATCGGTGGGTCGCTCCATAATTGAGATAAAAGATGATGCCAGTTCGACCATAAGTCTTGCATCTCTTCTCCGTCCGCCAAACACCTTGTAGTTTCGCTCCCACCAAATAACCAATAAAAGAGCTCCGATGATCTCAAAATCCACTGAAAGCTGACTGAAAGCAAGGTTAAGAAGTGTATCCGCACATGTTCCAGAAGTACGTTGCTGAATCTCTATCCATATCCCTGCAGCCTTCCAAACTGATTTTTCCCGCGCACACATGAAGATGTGGAGATTGCCGATGGTCCAGGCTTGAGGGAGCGCCGACGGTCGACAAGATGCCGACTGAAAGTCTGACCACCGGAGGTTGAATCTGATGAAACTGGTTGGAGAAAAGTCAGTCTCTATAGAGTTTTCAGGGAAAGAAAACTCGGCCAGAGAATTTAAAAACAAGGCTGAGGTTATTAGCAAGCCGACGAGACTCCGGCAAAGTCTACCCACCAGAAACTTGGTGAAGTCGGCGGGGAAAAAGGTTGAAAATGAGAGTCGGTCTCTCGGTGGATATTCCAGAGAGAGAAAAGTCTGTTATCTAGGCCCTTATTTGTAATAGAAGAGATGGAATTATTCTTTATCTTTCTTTCTTTGACTTGATATTTTCTTGGTTTCCAGATCCGAAACTTGCTACCAGATTGCTTTGGCCATTAAGGAAGAAGTAGAGGATCTTGAGAAGGCCGGCATCACAGTTATCCAAATCGATGAGGCTGCATTGAGAGAGGGGTTGCCTCTTAGGAAAGCTGAGCATGCCTTCTACCTGGATTGGGCTGTCCACTCTTTCAGAATCACCAACGTAGGCGTCCAGGATACCACCCAGGTGCTTTTCTTATGTTCTTTCAATGCATTTATGCTTTTAACTTTGATCTCTTCATGTTTGGTACACCAAGCTCATCTTTTATAACTGACAGATCCACACACATATGTGCTACTCCAACTTCAATGATATCATCCAGTCCATCATCGACATGGATGCTGATGTCATCACCATTGAGAACTCTCGCTCTGACGAGAAGCTCCTTTCAGTTTTCCGCGAGGGAGTGAAGTATGGTGCTGGGATTGGGCCTGGTGTTTACGACATCCATTCCCCCAGGATACCATCAACAGAAGAGATTGCCGATAGAATTAACAAGATGCTTGCAGTGCTTGAAACCAACATCTTGTGGGTCAACCCCGACTGTGGTCTCAAGACTCGCAAGTACACTGAAGTGAAACCAGCCCTTGAAAACATGGTTGCTGCTTGCAAGCTTCTCAGATCCCAGCTTGCCAGTTCCAAGTGAGTCATTATATGCACCTGACGTCTGAAATCCTCTGATTCACTATAAATCTTAAATGAGAATTTTTCTACAGTTGAATAAACGCGTTTCATAATGAAAGTTATTGAATAGGCGTAGTCTGCCCTTCCCATGGGGCATTTTGTTAATCTTGTATTTTGATATCCTTTTTTACTGAGTTTCTGTATTAGGAGGGGTATTGCCTTCAGAATGTTTTAGATGCCACTTGGCTTATAAATGTGCCTCTGCGAGTGAACTAAAACGCCTTTTCAAATTTCGCAGTATTAGATGTTGAATTTTGCATATAATCTCCAGTTTTATCATTTCCCCAGATAACTATTGCGGGTGGATTAGTATTTTATTCACCACAATTTTAGTTATTAAAAGTGGTTTCACAGTTTTGTTATGAATTTTTAGTGATGGCAACATGGTGGGTTCGGGTTTGGTATTCCCGCTCCCCTCGAAATTCGGGTTCGGGGCGGGTCACCCCGTCGCCCCGTTTAATTTTTTTTTTCAACTTTTTTTTTTATTTTTCTTTATTTATTTTTATTATTTAATTTAATCAGGACGGGCTCGATTCGAGACTGCCAAACCCACCCCCGCCCCACGACTTGGTCGGGTCATAAAAACCTCGGCCCGCGGGTCGACAAGGCGGGTTTTTTCTCCTCATTCGGGTTGGGTACCAGTCGAGTCGAATTTTTTTGCAATCTCTAGGTAGCCTGCGCAGGCATTTAGCATTTTCCAAAATTATTTTCCAGGACTTTTACAATCTAACTTGTGACACTATCAAACTTTTCCATGCAAAGAAAATAATATGACTAACAATAATAGTCTATAATAAGACTAACTGTTGTAAAATTACCAAAATTTATACTAGAAAGAAGAAAGAAATACTAGAAAGAAGAAAGAGAGAGAGAATTTCATTCTAAGAAATAAAGAGAAATGAAAATTTAGGTCTTTATTTATAGGGGTGAACAATGTCATAATCGTAATAATGTAAAGTTTACAAGAGTATTATGATCATTCATATTATATATTATTAATAAAAGCGAGGGCACGTACATTGGTCTATATATCTATATATATTTATATAATAATAATAATAATAATAATAATAATATATAAAAGTAGTTGAAGCTTTTATTGTGTTCATACTGCTGCTACTTCCGACCAATGATGGAATGAGGCATAATTATAGAGAATTTTTATGGAGAATTTTTTTACTGATTTATATTTGGTTATTTGTGTTTAAATCTTTCTTTTCATAAAATTATTCTGATCTTTTAATGTTTTGAATTTTACAAATAAATATTTGTGTTCAATCATACAAATTCAATGTAAAATTTTCAATTCAAAATTATATCGAAGTTGTATTACACATCAAATAATAAATAAACCTTATTGTATAATTTTTTTTTATAAATAATCTTATTTTTTTAGTTATTTGGTACATTTAAAAATTCTAGCTTATTTGTATTGCGTTTTATTAAATTAATGAGTATTTTTATAGAAAGTTACATTTAATATGTAAATATTTTTTTATAATAATTGTGATATTTTATTGGTTTTAATCTTATGGATGAATAATTTTGTTCTGTCATACAAATCCAAATTCGAGTTTTCATTTACATTTATATCGAATATTTAATCAAGTTGCATTAAATTTTGTTATAAATAATCCTACTTTTAAGTTCTTTGTTACACATACATAGCAGCGTTCTTTTCTATATCAGATTATTTATCTATATATTTTTATATTAATAAAAGTAGAAGTGTAGCTTGTTATAAAAGCTATTGTTTTCCTGTCTAAAGTTCACATCTCTTATATGGTTCGTTTAGTGTGAATGTAAAACGAGTTTAGTGTGAATGCAAAATAGTTATACGCTAAATGTGAATGCAAAATCTAGATAGATATGAATACATTTATTGCCTTACACACATACACACACACACTAATAGTCTACTATTATGATAAATAATGGTTTATATTTTGTAATCATTTTTCATTTTAATAATCGTGCAAAAATTATATGATATAATAGTTTCTTGATCTTCAACGTTGTTCAATTGTCGTATATTAAGATTAAACACATATTTTTAATTATTGTATTGGTGTTTTTGAATGAAAATTGAGAAAAATGTTAAATATGTGATGAGAATGGAGAAATTATTTTTATATCTTTTGCATTTGCGTTGATTATGTGTAATCATTAAATTTTAATGAATACTTATAGATATTACGGATAATAATTTTAGTTCATTGCACTGGTGAAAATCTATACTATATATGAAAGTAGGATAATCTGACAGAATTAATTATTAATTTCTTTATGTTTTAGTATTATAATAAAATGTGTGGTTGAGAAAATTTTTGGAGAAATATATGTGATTAAAAAGTGGGTTGAAAAAATGTGTTACTTATAAATAATTTATAGAAAAAGTTATTGAACTAAGATTAATATTGAAGAATTAATACTTTGATTTCTTTTAAGTTAATAATATTAATACAATGATTAATATTTTTTAACAACACTTATTTTTGATAAATTTTTAAAGCAGGGTATAAGATTTTCAGTACAATTTCGTGATTTCTAATTTTACTCAATTGTCGTATCATGATAATTCCAAGATTTTCAAAATTATTATTTTGACTACTTATTTTTGTAAATAAAGTTTTATTCATTAAATTCAAATATTTAAATATTCAATGATGTTTTTAATTATTTGAATTAGGTATATTATTTTTTGAAGTTTAATAATTATTGAAATAGAAAATTATTTTTTATGCATTTATATATGTGTTGATTATGTATAAGCATTAAAATTTTATAAATACTTATTAAAATCGATTTTGTGGATAACAACTTTCGTGCATCGCACGAGGGAAATATTAGTAATCTATAAAAGCTGTTACACTATGACTAATTTTACATGACACGTCATCCATATGGGCCCAACGGGGGATCTACAAAACATCCATTCACTTAATCATGACCTACAGGCCAAACTGTGGATACCAAACTTGCTGGACTCTTACATGTCGAGGTACCCTTATGCCGAGGTGATGCTATGCTGAGGTGATCCTATGTCGAGGTACCCCTATGCCGGGGTGATGTTATGTCGAGGTACCCTTATGCCGAGGTACTCCTAAGCCGAAGTGAGTACCCTGGAAAGATGACAAGATAGCTTGATGTGACAACATCTTTAAAGGGATTTGATGGTTGCTTTATCCATATGACATGTAGTAATGATTATAGCCAAAGAAACGGTTTACCTCATGAATAGTTAGGATCTTGCCATGTGTAAAGTATAACACGTGTCACAATCTAAGAGAATTACTCATTCTATAAATAGAGCACACCTGCCTCCAAGGAAAGGGTTGATAATTCAATACACTAACAAAATATTTCGAATCTCACTCCCTTTTTTTCTCTTTTACACATTTACATTTCCCGCACCCAATATATATTCATTTGAAATGAGTACTGACTTTGGCATCGGAGTGCAAACGAGAGCCATCTCGGCCCCCTTTGCAAACTGATTGTTTGTCATAGTGCGCTAGAGATCCACGTGTTCAAGAGGGAGGAGCTGAGACGTGTTGGTCCAAGGTCCAGCCGGATTTTGTGGTCAACATTTTGGCGCCGTCTGTGAGAAACCATACTTCTAACCACGAAATCACGTGGTAAAAAGTGACGAGAAACCTTGAAATAAGGCGGAGAACATCTTGAAAGAGGGTGAAAAAAGATTATACCAACCTGAAAAAAAGCATTTCCTTTAGGCTGCTCACTTCGGATATGATGGATTAGGCCACAATAATTTATTTTTCTTCGGTCCATTAACATTTGGACTTCTTGGTTAGTATTTTCTTTGGGTTACTTATTTATTTATCCTGATAGTTGAGCTCTTGCAATGATTGGAGTTGCTCCAAATCTTGGATCAATAATTTAACTAGCACATTAAAAAGCATTTGTGGGATAAATTATGTTGGTCACCTATAATGCATGTGCTTTGAAACAATTAAAATAAAAAGCATGCCTTTAATACCAGAATCGTCCACTAATCAATGTATTCTATATAATACTTGTTCAACAATAATATAAGTATCTAATTGTATTTTTTTTCATGAACTTCTCATGTAATATACTAATTAACTACAAAAAGAATCCTTTTCTTTTCAGTCTTATCTTATTCTGATAAGAAAGCGCTCTTAGTTCAGTTCGGTAGAACGTGGGTCTCCAAAACCCGATGTCGTAGGTTCAAATCCTACAGAGCGTGATTTTTTCTTCCTAGATCGAATTAGAATGAAATAGATGCGCAACATAAAAATACTAAAATAAAGTAAAAGTATAACAATGAAGTATAAGTAAACTCCAATTGTCCAAAAATAAGCAAATATCAAATAGTCTATTTGTCCAAAATTATATATTGTTAAAATTTAAATATAATTTTTTTAAAAAAAAAAAAAAAATTAATGAGTATATGGGTTGAGTATGAATTTTTCTACAATACCCATACCCTACCCATACCCATGTCGGGTTTCTAAATCTACACGCATACTGATGTGATCCAGAACCTCGATAATATGAATCATAGCAGGCTTGACAGGAAAATTTAAATATTCAAGCCAAAACAAGAATTCAGCAGGTTCGACGAGCTTTGAAGATCAAACCGTGTCGAAAAGAACCAAAAATTATGCAGAAGCAAAGTTACGGCCGTAACCAAATATTCTCACGGCCGTAAGTCACTCTCGGATCAAAATGAAGAATTCCAGGTTTTCAAAGTTACGGCCGTAAGTATTATGGTCACGGCCGTAATCCTTAAGCAGAAGAATAGTTACGGCCGTAAGTGATGCTGTCACGGCCGTAAGTTATGATTTTCACAAATAATGCGGATTTTTAATTCCTTTTTTCGTATTTTTATTCATTTTCCAGTTTTTAGCTATTTTAGGTTAATTAGAACTCTATTTTGAGTCCATTAGCGATTAGGGTTTTATTTTCCTTATTTTTAGCAATTTCTTTCCTAGTTTAATTAGAACTCTTAACCTAGATTTTGACCATATTTATAGGGATGTAATTTTCATTATTCGTTAGACTTAAAAACACAACTTTGATATATTAATTGTGAGGCAAATTGCTTTCAAACTTCGTTCTTCATTGAACACAATCCGAACTTGCGAGTTATTCGTGTTTGTTCAAATCCCGGTGAGAATTAATATTCCTTGTGATCAAGAGGTCAATATATCCTAGTGATTGTATTGGTTGCTTGGTTCAATTAATTTTAATTGGATCCATAAATCGTGATTTATTGGCGTTCTTGGGTCGATTCCAATAATTTGTGAGTTGCGTAGCTACAATTGCTACGTGGTTTGTATCATCTGGTATCAGAGCTTAGGCTCCAAAAATCAAGGTTATATCTTTATTTTGTTTTCTTGAGTTTTCTATCCAGTTTGATTTTTATGTTTATCATCGAGTCCCATAAAAATCATCTATATCTTGTTGAGTGTTTTGTTTTTCAGTTTTTTTGCGTTCTTCTTGTTCTTGAGTTTGTTGAGTCTTTAATCCAGAAAATCATTCCAAAAAATTATAATAGTGTTTGTTTTGCTTAATTCTTATCTGAATTAAGTTCCGTTTGTTTTGTCGTGTTCGTTGTCGAATTTTCGGATTTATAAAAAAAAAAAAAAAGATTATTTTTTATTTATTTATTTTATTTATTCCGAAAATTCACCCAAAATTCAAAAAAAAAAAAAAATTATTTCCATTCAAGAACCACTTTCTTGAATTTCCTTAAATTCTTGATAAATCCTTGCCTTCCAAGTTAAATTAAAATTCTTGATATTCTTTCCTTTCTAGTCAAAATTCAAGAATCATTTTCTTGGGATTTCTTTAATTCTTGACATTCTCTAAATTTCTTTCTTCCGTTTATTTTTCGAGCAAGAAAATAAATTCCTTCTTGCTAGTTGGTGTCTAGATCATCTATTCTTGAGTTTTCTTGAATTGCCACATAAGGGATGGATTATGATCCGGGTTCGTTGTTCCAAACTAGATGTTATGTGGGTCAAAAGGTGTGCAGTTTGGCAATTGATAGAGAGTGCTTCACTAATTTTGCTAATATCACCATGGTTGAAAAATTGGGATTATCTCTAATACCGCACAGTAGACCTTATTGTGTGACGTGGATGAGGGAATTTGGAAAGTTCCATGTAACCAAGCAAGTCCTAGTGACTATCACCCGTGGAAAATATATTGATGACGTATTTTGTGATGTAGTGCCTTTAAAGTCTTGTCATATTTTATTGGGAAAATCGTGGAGTCGTATGAGGGAAGCAATATATTATAAGAGTATGCACATATATAGGATTCTTACGAGAGGGAAAACATTCACACTGTATGGATTGACACTCGAGGAAGCACTAGACGATTCGAGGAAGGTGAAAAAAGAGGGTGAGAGGAAAGTTGTAGTGGGATTGCAAGAGGAACCTCGAGATAGGGATGTTGAGAAGAAGGAGGGGAAGCTGAAACTAGAAACGGTTGATCAAACTCCAAAATTTGATGAAGAAAAATTGGAAGTTGGGGTAGAAGTTTAAATTTTGAGCTTTGAATTGGAAGATCCACATTTTGGTAGTGATGAGGTAGTACATGAACATGGTGATTCAATTGTGGATGTCGGAGATGTGGTTGAGTTTGAATATAAAAAAATTGAACAAGAAATTGCAAAAGAGGGAAAAGGCGAAGAGAAGAGCCTCATGGTTCAAGAAGTAGAGTCGGTGGTGGTTTATCATGAATACAAGGATTTATACCTCGTACCTCATGAAGCTAACATGTCCCTCCCCATTTTGTTTAAATCTTTTTTACAGGTTAATTATGTTTGGGAGCTTCAACCACATTACGTATGGCAAAGGGAATTCAAGCTCCATCTCTTCCATGTTTTCCAATCAAAGGAGCATAATTTATTGAACTCAAGGCATGGAAGCAGAAATTTTCCTTTTGATGCAGGGGGGCAGTTGCATTCATGAACAAAGTTATGATTCGGGACGAATCATCCTAAAGAAGGAGGGTATGATGTGATCCAGAACCTCGATAATATGAATCATAGCAGGCTTGACAGGAAAATTTAAATATTCAAGCCAAAACAAGAATTCAGCAGGTTAGACGAGCTTTGAAGATCAAACCATGTCGAAAAGAACCAAAAATTATGCAGAAGCAAAGTTACGGCCGTAACCAAATATTCTCACGGCCGTAAGTCACTCTCGGATCAAAATGAAGAATTCCAGGTTTTCAAAGTTACGGCCGTAAGTATTATGGTCACGGCCGTAATCCTTAAGCAGAAGAATAGTTACGGCCGTAAGTGATGCTGTCACGGCCGTAAGTTATGATTTTCACAAATAATGCGGATTTTTAATTCCTTTTTTCGTATTTTTATTCATTTTCCAGTTTTTAGCTATTTTAGGTTAATTAGAACTCTATTTTGAGTCCATTAGCGATTAGGGTTTTATTTTCCTTATTTTTAGCAATTTCTTTCCTAGTTTAATTAGAACTCTTAACCTAGATTTTGACCCTATTTATAGGGATGTAATTTTCATTATTCGTTAGACTTAAAAACACAACTTTGATATATTAATTGTGAGGCAAATTGCTTTCAAACTTCGTTCTTTATTGAACACCATCCGAACTTGCGAGTTATTCGTGTTTGTTCAAATCCCGGTGAGAATTAATATTCCTTGTGATCAAGAGGTCAATATATCCTAGTGATTGTATTGGTTGCTTGGTTCAATTAATTTTAATTGGATCCATAAATCGTGATTTATTGGCGTTCTTGGGTCGATTCCAATAATTTGTGGGTTGAGTAGCTACAATTGCTACGTGGTTTGCATCACATACCCTACGCACATACTCATTTGGTCGGTTCCATAAAATGAAGAATATTTGGTTGTTTATTTCACTTGTGCATAGTTAATATAAATGGGCACATAGAAACATGAATTGCTTACATGCGTGGGACAATATACACCACTAGGAGCAATCATATTAAATTTTCATTGCGATAGCTCATTATAAAGTGGCTTGCTTGGGCAATGGAACTCACATTCCACACGATCAATTTAAAGCCCGACTAAACTCATTAGCCCAGTCAAAGTTTACAAATAAAAAGAAGTCCGTACCTCTGAAAGTCATGTTTTTTGAACTAACAATATATTATCCACTTTTATAGGATATTGTTGCCTTGTTTTTTAAATTTCTTGCAAATCATAAGTATTTCATCATTCAGTATTATTTGAGGTGAGCACAAAGCCCTCTCACATTGAGGTAGGCCTACAAGACCTTCAATAAGCTCAAAATAAGCCATTATCTCTATTATCGAGGCCAGCAAGTAAGTCCTTCAACGTAAAGAAGCCCAGCTTGTAGTCCCTGAAAGACGGATGGGCTACCTTAAAAAGGATCTTTTATAAAAATTCTCCTAAAGAAGGACCCCCCCCCCCCCGAAATAGGGAACCCCTGAAAGAGGGAACTCCTGGAGAAGGACTCCCTGAAAGAAGGGACCCTTGAATAAAGGCCCCCTGAAGAAGGGACTCCTGAAGAAGGAAACCCCCCCTGAAAGAAGGGACTCCTGAAGAAGGAAACCCCCTGAACAAGGGATTCCTGAAGAAGAACACCCAGAAAAGGTTTTAGGGAAACCCCCTGAACAAGGAACTCCTGAAGGACACCCTGAAAAGGGAAACCCTGAACAAGAGACTCATGAAGAAGAGAATCTTAAAAAAAGGAGCTCCTGAAATTGAACACATATGGAAAATTCCCTCCTAAAAGAGGAGCGAACATCTCATAAATGTCACAACAACGCAAAGGCTCGTGAAACAATAAAAGTTTTGCTTATTTCCGAAGCGAAACGGTTCGGAGCAGCCCACCTTTATTGTGCCAACATGACAGGACTCAAACAACAATGTTTTATAAGCCTAGGCTTAAGTGTCTCCAGGACACACGGTCTCAGAGACCCTATATTATTAAGCCTCGGTTTAAGTGTCTCCACGACACACGATCTCAGAGACCCTATATTATTAAGCCTCGGTTTAAGTGTTTCCACGACACGCGGTCTCAGAGACCCTATATTATTAAGCATCGGTTAAGTGTCTTCACGACCCACGGTCTCAGAGACCCTATATTATTAAGCTTGGCTTAAGTGCCTCCAGGACACACGGTCTCAAAGACCTTATATTCATAAGCATCGGCTTAAGTGTTTCTGAAATGATACATGGTCTTAGAGGCCCAAAATTATGGTTTCAAAAATGCTGAAAATTTTTATATGTCGAGATGACACGGCTATAGGAGCCCTTCCTACTCGTCTCCAGAATGGCATGACCTCAGAAGCTTTTTCTGAAATTCACACCGGATTAAACATAGAAGAAGTAATATGTCAACATGATTTAGCCCGAACCTGACGTGCGGAAGTAACACGTTACAAGTTAACAAAAGAATAAGATCATTGATCTAAGCTCTCACTAGGGACTGTTAACAAGCATTATTACTAGTAAACACGAATAGCTTAGCAAACCCCTCACAAACAAGGGATTTCGCCACTCAATGGAATCCACCCAGGACTAACAAACTGAATACGTACAAACGAGGCTATAAAGCATGAATACATGGGATTCCCAAGTGGATGTCCTCCATTAACTCCAGAGCGAATATTCTGTTAGATGAGGACGAAGCATACTTGGTTGATAAATCTATAAAACAGCCTAAAGAAGAAACTTGGATAAATGAACTTCCATGAGCCCTATGGGGAATCAGAATTACCTTGCACACTGCCACAGGAGAAACTCCATTCTCACTGGCTCATGGGTCAAAGGCAGTATGTCCAGTACAAATTGGAGTGTTTTCATCCAGAGCTTCTTTCCTCCTCAAAAGAAGGGGTGATTCACAGGTCGTTGACTCAATATCGAGAAAAGATGGTACTTCTAAAATTAAAGGTCCAATTTTAAGGAAACCCCTCATCCTAACTCAAAAGGAAGGAATAAAGACCCCAAGGCATAGTTGGGGGGGGGACCTCATCAAGTCACCGATGAAGTTGCACCAGGGACTTACGGAGTACAGAATCTCTCTGGAAAATCTTTACTCAATCCATAAAGCGTGGATCACCTCCACCACTAGTGTCGATAAATAAATTGTCTTCTGCGTGTTCTGCGTAAATTGGGTTTTCTTAAACTCATGAGGTGAAATGATTTCTTCATGCACGCTTTTCATTGAAAAAATTGTGAGTTGTGTTGGAAAACGTAAAACTATGATAGAACATAAAAAAGGATTGGTCCCAAGTTATGATTATTAAGGATTGGCTAAACTTGCATCGAAATGAAAGTGGTCGAAGTTGTCCATGATTATCGCAATGCCTTGATCCAACGAACCTCTTGATAGAATGAAAAAACATAGCTTGGAGCACAAGATACGTTCATGCAAGGGACTCCGTCACTTGATGATTAGTACCCCGGAGAAGTAGTACCTATGAAATACGTTGATCAATCTTGAGAATAAATCTTTATCATTTAAAGGCACATCGCCTCATGTTAGATTTTTTTAACCAAAAATGGCCCCAATGTAATCACCCTGGACGTAAACAAGGGACTCACGGGGAAGTACGAGTTGAGACCCATTCAATCAAATCTAAGCGATGGACATAAATGTCTTAAGCGCTTCGATTTGAGGGACTATCACATCCACAAGTGACTCCAAGGACTTGCACATGCAAATGACTCCAAGGACTTGCACATGTTTCAGACTATCCTATATTAAACTATGCTCATCCTATGATGGACCATCTCATATTAAATGATGATCATCTTATGATACGAACTACTTGTCTATAGCAGAGCAATATGCAAAATTCACATATAAAGATCAAAAGTGGAGTAGATAAAGATTCACAAAAGACAATGACAAAAACAAGCATCCTAAGCAGGAGCGCAGGAAGGGTCGGCATCTTTAGAAGAAGGGCCCCCGGACTGTGACTTCTTGACCTCATTGATTTACGCAATCCCTGCTCAGAACTCCAAACAAAATTTGATGTCAAAAGCGTCTTTTTCCGAACCTTAGAATCAGTCGATAGGGGGAACAAGGATCTATGTCTCCAAACACCAATTAATGAGTAGGGGACTTTCCTCACTAACATCTTGGGACTTTGGATAGAAGGCCTCAATCTTCGAAAGATTCAGATCTGGGAAGTCATCATTCACGTCTTTCAAAGCCATTCGTGCCCCGGCGTTGGCAAAGAACGGCTGCATAGCTTCATATTCTGGGATCTCTTCAAGTGTATCCTTGAAATGATGGATGTCATTAATCACCTTAGTCTCAATATCCCGCTCTAAGTAAGAAAGTCTTTCTTATGCCCTTCGCAAGGCCTCTTCTCTTGCAATCTGGCCTCCTTTTCCTTCTCCAACTCATGAGTTAGTCCAGCCGTCTTATCCACCAGGCTCCTCTACTCCGTGGTTGTCTTTTACAGGGCCTCGACAGTTATGGCCTGGGACTGAACCGCATCATCGAATCTCTTGGAAAAACTGGCCACTTCGGCATCACCAGCATCTAGGTTCAGTTTTAGCCTATCATTGTCCTCCTTCAAGCGCTTTGAGATCATCTTATCCTCGTGAAGAGATTTCCAACTGCCATCACGGAGTCCCAGAGAGTTTTAACATGGGCCACCATGTTGTCAGCATTTTGAAGAGCTGTCTCAACGCTCTTCTTCTTCAATTCCAAATCCTTAACGGCAGACTCAGCCCCATCTATCAAGGTGAAGGCCCTAACATTCATGGCCCTGGAAGCATGCAGTTTCTGAGCTGGTGACATGTTGGAGGAGTATATTTCCCAACCTTCAGTCCAGAAGTGCTCCATTGCCAAAGCAGCCCTGACAAGAGGAGAATTTGGAGAATCTAAGAGGGTGGTATTCAAGGTGCTTTCCTTAGCTCACAGGACAGCCTTTATATCGCTAAGCTCAGCAGCAATTTCTGAGGTCACCTCCTGGTCCACCCCCTGGAACAGTAATCAAACCTTCATCATGGCCTGGGGGATCCGGAGCCTGGGAAAAGAAATCTGAGTTGGAGACATCCCCTTTGCCTCTGATAGGATCAACCGGTGGAAGTAAATAGGCTACATCCACCTCAGAAGAACCATATATGCCTTTGCTTTTCTTTAGTCTCTTCTGTGGAGGCACCTCATGCCCCATTACCTCCACAACATCCTCATCAGAAGGATCATCAACCAAGGCTCTTTTGGACTTTTTCTCTTCCTTTTGCTTCGATTTTCGCTCTCTCTCCAGAGCCTTATGTTTGGCTCTGAATTCCTCCTTCACTTCCAATCATTGCTGACCCTTAGACAACAAGATCGGTGGAGGGAGCAGCACCTAAAGAAGTTTTATGAGCTTTGCAACTAAGGCGTCAGCTGTGTTCTTTGAAACTTCCACTTGGAAACTGCTGAGCAAAGACTTCTGCTTTAGCTCCTCGTCACTTCCGGGCCTCAACGGAAGTGGGATCTTCTTCGCTATCAGGCCTTTGAGGGAAACCTTGGGAAGTTCTTTAGAATATATTCATCAAAATGAAATTGTCAATCAAATATGCTTCAAACAACGACACAATTAACACAAGGAATATAAAACTTACCCATATCTCGCATAAGCCCGTGTTTGATAAAAAGTTTTTCTTCAATATCACCTATGGGAAAGTGCCACGGTATGCAAAGAGCTCTTCACCATGGCCAAGTCCTCCTTAGGGAGAAGGTGTGCGTATTGCTGACCTGCAAAGATAACACAAAATGACGCGATCCCAGTCGGGGAATCTCGTCGAAAACGCGGAATAACGAAATTTAAAACCCTAGGAAAGATCTTAATCAGATCTGACACGAAAATAATAAGAATTAAAATAAATAAAATACTGAAAAGATAAAATTGACGATAGGACCTTGACCCAAGATTCACGACGCAAGAAATTGACGATGCGAAATCGAGATCCAAGGTTTTCGAAACACCACAAGGACTTGTCAATTTCCTTGATAAGATTCTAATCGGACACGCCACAAATATTCTCGCGAATATTTGATAAGTACAACGCCACAAATATTTCCACAATATTTGATAGGTCGGATTTGTTCTCGAAGAACACAAAAGGGACTCCTCAACCTTTCAATTGGAGAAAACTTTCTCAACTTTATTCATAAACTCAAACTTGTCTTCACTAATGTTTACAATGATGAAAAGAAATATAAATAAGCAAGAAAATAACCTAGCATCTAATTTACTCAAAATAGAATTCTAATTATGCTAAAATTCTAAAATAGGAAAATAACCAAAAATAATAAAAGGAAATAAATTAATTGAGAAATCCGGAAAATCTGGAAATCTTGAGTTACGGCCGTGAATATCTAGTTTACTGCCGTAACTAATATTCTGCCTCAAATTCTAAATCAGATGTTACGGCCGTGATCAATATGTTACGGCCGTGATCAATTTCAATTCCATTTTTACGGCCGTGAGGAATATCTTTACGGCCGTGAATCACTTTCTGCACAATTTCTTGATTATTTGCCTCGGCTTGATCCTTTCGCCTTCTCGGCTCGACTCCAACACGGAACTTGCTCCGTTTTGCACGTAGATCATTGTCATATTGCCGATGGCTCGACTTCGCCCCTCGATGCCTGGTCCGGATCACATCATGCTCCCTCTCTTGAAAAGGATTCGACCTCGAATCCATTTTTGGTTGGCTTTTCAAATTCCTCCTGCTTTCCTGGGCTCGGTGATCATTTTTATGCCTCGCGCGATCCTTTAGACTTTTGGGCTGCTCATTTTTGCCAACAAGTTTCTTTCCTGTTTTAAGCTCATGGTTTGACTTCGGTACCTGTAAAACAGAATTTAAAGAACTGGGGAGGGGTGTGTTAGCGTGAGTAAGTGCAAATAGACTCAATTTTGAGGTAGACTCTCTTTTCTTTTGATTTTTGCACTCAGTCTCTCCTTTTTCTGAGGTTTGAACCTCAACCCTCTTTTCTTTACTTTTCACTCCCTCTCCTTTTTCTGAGGTCGTGGCCTCAACTCTCTTATTTTTCCCCTCAAACTCACTTTTCACTTTCAATTGATCTTTCAGGGCGTCAGTTGGAGATAGTTGCATTAGAGTAAACTTTTTCCCCCCTTTTACCAAGCTGTATCTATTTGTATACCCATCATGTAGCACAGCCCTTTCATGTTGCCAAGGTCTCCCCAACAGTATATGACTAATTTGCATTGGCACCACGTCACAAATTACCTCATCAGAATACCCACCAAGAGAAAATGCCACTAAAGCCTGTCTCTTCACCTTAACTTCCCCCGACTCAGTCAACCATTGTAATTTATAAGGCGTCGGATGTTTCGTTAAAGGCAAGCCTAATTTTTCCACCAACAATGTGCTAACCACATTAGTACAACTTCCCCCGTCAATCACCAAGCTACAAACTTTTTCATCCACTAAGCATCTAGTGCGAAAAATATTATCCCTTTGCCCATCCACATTTTCCAAAACATTCGCCTTACGCTTAGCGCTAAGAACATGCCTATCAGTAATTGACTCATCCACCACAACATTTTTAGCCCCTTCACTATCACCTCTAACCTTTTTAAGTGGACAATCAAGTGCAATGTGACCCCGTTCCAAACATTTAAAGCACTTAATATTTTTATGCTTAAGAGGCTTGGAATCAGAATTATTTTTACCTTTAGTTGTCGGTTCCTCCCTCCTTTTGTGAACATGATCACTACTTTCCCGTTTTGATCGGTGTGAATTTGCTTCTTCCTTTCCCCTTAATGACCTGTCATCCACCCCATCTCCAAACCTAGCATGACATTCATGCCTTCTACTCCTCCTAGCCATAGAGTCCGCCCGCGATTGCTCCTTTTTCAATTGAGCAATCATCGCATCTCTTTTATCCATCCTAGCCATTACCTTCTTAAATTTTGCCTGCATCTCTGCCAATAATTCAAAACCCTAGTCCAATATCCTATCCCCTCTTTCGGGCCGTTTGTTGTTACCCATTGACGAATATCTCTCCCCGCGAGACATGGAAATTTGGAATATGGAAAAAAAAAATGGAATTTTTTGATTTTTTTTTTAATCTGCCAGAGAATTTGGACTACGAGTATGACATAAAAAACGGAACTGAATTTGGACGTAAAACGAAGAAGAAAAATACTTTTGAATTTTTGGGACTGACTCTTATGGATCAAACTGGAAAAATTTATGACTGACACGAAGAACGCGAAGAATCAAGAAAATCAAGAAAAATTTCAAGAAACGCAAGAATCTGAAATAGATCCAAGCTCTGATACCAGATGACGCGATCCCAGTCGGGGAATCTCGTCGAAAACGCGAAATAACGAAATTTAAAACCCTAGGAAAGATCTTAATCAGATCTGACACGAAAATAATAAGAATTAAAATAAATAAAATACTGGAAATATAAAATTGACGATAGGACCTTGACCCAAGATTCACGACGCAAGAAATTGACGATGCGAAATCGAGATCCAAGGTTTTCGAAACACCACATGGACTTGTCAATTTCCTTGATAAGATTCTAATCGGACACGCCACAAATATTCTCGCGAATATTTGATAAGTACAACGCCACAAATATTTCCACAATATTTGATAGGTCGGATTTGTTCTCGAAGAACACAAAAGGGACTCCTCAACCTTTCAATTGGAGAAAACTTTCTCAACTTTATTCATAAACTCAAACTTGTCTTCACTAATGTTTACAATGATGAAAAGAAATATAAATAAGCAAGAAAATAACCTAGCATCTAATTTACTCAAAATAGAATTCTAATTATGCTAAAATTCTAAAATAGGAAAATAACCAAAAATAATAAAAGGAAATAAATTAATTGAGAAATCCGGAAAATCTGGAAATCTTGAGTTACGGCCGTGAATATCTAGTTTACGGCCGTAACTAATATTCTGCCTCAAATTCTAAATCAGATGTTACGGCCGTGATCAATTTCAATTCCATTTTTACGGCCGTGAGGAATATCTTTACGGCCGTGAATCACTTTCTGCACAATTTCTTGATTATTTGCCTCGGCTTGATCCTTTCGCCTTCTCGGCTCGACTCCAACACGGAACTTGCTCCGTTTTGCACGTAGATCATTATCATATTGCCGATGGCTCGACTTCGCCCCTCGATGCCTGGTCCAGATCACATCACAGAAGGTTATCGTTGAAACTCAAAACAGCCTACATCATACTTACATTTACACTAAGAATGCAAAAGACTCATGAGGGCAAGAGAGAGTCTGAAGAACAGTGATTTCAGGAACCGGATCCGGAGGGGAGCACTACCATTCGCATGCTACCCAGAACCATTGTGTCCTCCAATGTTTCATGGAGGCCGGATGTCCCGTAATAAAGTGAGGATGTTGTCCCCTGGTGGTAATGTAGTACCAGTCCAGAATATCAACCTTATCCCTCCGAGCTACCTTTTTCAGGATATAAATGGTGTGGATAATGTAAGGTGAGATGGGGAAGTCCGTGCTGACTTCCTGCCGTACCAGCCAGGTTCCCACAACCTGGATCCAGAAGTTCGGAGCCACCTGATATGGACAAAGGTTGTAACTCCGGAGGAGAGCCCTGAAGAAAGGGTGAAGAGGCAAGTGCATCCCACATTGAAACGTATCAAGGAGCACCGCAGCTTGACCTTTAGGGGGCGACAAGGTCTGCATGACGGGCTCGGATGTGTAATCCTAATCTACTTCGGCATCCGGTAAGTTGAAGAAACTTCTGCCATGCCATTGGCTCGAATTTTAGTCGCTACCTCACTCGACGCCCAGGATTCTGGATTAGGTTGTGGATCCACATGATATCTGGAGGGACCTCTTCCAAAGGACTCCTTCTCTTGGCCTATCATGAGGGACTTTTGCAATTTACTCCACCCAAGATGGGGCTTCTTCAACTAACACCTTTTATAAAGGACTCTGTCATTGGTCGATTCCACTCTAGACAAAACATCCAAAAGCTATAAATTTGAACCTCAGCCGTGAATGCCCGGGACTTCCAAATTTAAGGGACTAGAGCATATACACGCATGTCAACACAAGACACAACGTATATATACGTAGTTTCATATTATCCAAAGATGCACATCTCAAAACGAGGCAGACTTGTAAGCCCTCCAGCTGCTTGAATTGAGCATATTCTCTATGTTATCCAGACATTCTATTGGCCCTTGTACATCTAGGCGTAAGATCTTCAACATTATCTAAGGAAACCTTGTAATTCCCCTCCTATTTGAGGCATGCTTGGGATATTGCTATGAGCCTATATGTCTTCGTAAGTTCGAAGCATTCTTGAGTATTCTTTTTTGTTGGGAGAAGAGATACACTTTCAAAATTTTGAATAAAGCAGCCCAATACTCTTTTAATATAACTAAGAAAAGTCTACGTGAAAGGGTTCTCAAGTGTTCAAATAAGGACCCAAGTGTTCAAACTATATTAAAATATGGGCCCAAGTGCCTATATTATTCCTCTTCGATGACACTTTAACATGCAAAATATATTCTATTTTTTCCATTCTGATGGTGTCTTGCAAGAATGATTTTTCATATATTTCCCATTTTGGTTATTTCTTAGAGTATATACACATTCCATCATCTTCGATCCCTTATATTTTCAAGTCTGGTTCGCACATAAATGAACCAACCAGACTTGAGGGATTAGTGTTACGACCATGAATAATTTTACATGACACATCATCAATATGGGCCCAACGGGGGATCCACAAAACATTCATTCACCTAATCATGACCTGCCAAACTGTGGATACCAAACTTGCTGGACTCTTACATGTCGAGGTACCGTTATGCCGAGGTGATGCTATGCTGAGGTACCCCTATGCCGTGGTGATGTTATGTCGAGGTACTCTTATGCCAAGGTACTCCTAAGCCGAAGTGAGTACCCTAGAAAGGTGACAAGATAGCTTGATGTGACAACATCTTTAAAGGGATTTGATGGTTGCTTTATCCATATGACATGTAGTAATGATTATAGCCAAAGAAATGGTTTACCTCATGAATAGTTAGGATCTTGTCATGTGTAAAGCATAACACGTGTCACAATCTAAGATAATTACTCATTCTATAAATAGAGCACACTTTCCTTCAAGGAAAGGGTTGGTGATTCAATACATTAACAAAATATTTCGAATCTCACTCCCTTTTCTCTCTTTTACACATTTACATTTCCCGCACCAAATATATATTTACTTGAAATGAGTACTGACTTTGGCATCGGGGTGCAAACGGGAGACACATCGGCCCCCTTTGCAAACTGATTGTTTATCATAGTGCGTAGGAGATCCACGTGTTCAAGAAGGAGGAGCTGAGACGTGTTGGTCCAAGGTCCAGCCGGATTTTGTGGTCAACAAAAGCAACTAAATTTTGGTGGGAAAACTCAGCCGTTATTGTGTTTACACTGCTGCTACTTCTGACCAATGATGGAATGAGGCTTAAGTATAGAGAATTTTTATGGAGAATTTTTTTACTTATTTATATTTGGTTATTTGTGTTTAAACCTCTCTTTTCATAAAATTATTTTGATCTTTTAATGTTTTGAATCTTACAAATAAGTATTTATGTTCAGTCACACAAATTCAATGTAAAATCTTCAATTCAAAATTATATCGAAATTGTATTACACATCTAGTAATATTTATATTAATTAATATATAAAAGTAGTTAAGTTTTGGCGAGAAAACTCAGCTTTTGTTGTGTTCACACTGCTACTACTTCCGACCAATGATGGAATGAGGCTTAATTATGGATAATATTTTTACTTATTTATATTTGGTTATTTGTGTTTAAACCTCTATTTTCATAAAATTATCCTGATCTTTTAATGTTTTGAATCTTACAAATATGTATTTGTGTTCAGTAATACAAATTCAATGTAAAAATTTCAATTCAAAATTATATCGACGTTGTATTACACATCTAATAATAAATAAACCTTATTGTATAAAACTTTTTATAAATAATCTTATTTTTTTAGTTATTTAGTACATCTAAAAATTCGAGCTCATTTGTGTTGCGTTTTATTAAATTAATGAGTGTTTTTATAGAAAGTTACATTTGATATGTCAATAATTTTTATAATGATTGTGATATTTTATCGGTCTTAATCTTGTGGATGAATAATTTTGTTCAGTCATACAAATCCAATTTCGAGTTTTCATTTACATTTATATCGAATATTTAATCAAGTTGCATTAAATTTTGTTATAAATAATCCTACTTTTAAGTTCTTCGTTACATATACATAGCATAGTTCTTTTCTATATGAGATTATTTATTTATATATCTTTATCTTTATATTCTTTATTCTTTATATATATAAAAGTAGAAGTGAGGAGAGAGAGTCATTTTTGAGGGAAAATTGCATTTAATGACTCTCTCTCCTCACTTGTACTTCTATATATAAATAAATAAATAAATAAATAAAAGATAAAGATTTTTGTAGGAAAAATTATTATTTGTTACATATTTAGTAAGAGTTGTAATAAATGTTCTGTGTGTAAATATGTTACATTGAGGATGATAAAATTAGATTAATATATTTGAACATATATAATGTGATATCTATGTATATGTATTATGTAGGAAATAAAAAAATTGAATTAATATATTTGAACATAAATAAATGTGATATCTATGTAAATGTGTTCCGTAGGAAATGAAAAAATTGTATTAATATATTTGAATATAAATAAATGTCATATCTATGTAAATGTGTTACTTTGAAAATGAAAATTTTGGGTTAATATATTTGAAAATAAATAATTACATGCTATATAAAAATTTTAAATTAAAAATGAAAATTTTGAATCAATATATTTTGAAAATAAATAAATAAATTCATTGAAATTTTACTTCCTAATATGTCAATAAATGAGTAGGTTTTTCAATAAGCATATTACAAAAATAATTAATTATTTGCTATAAATTTTTTACTTCCAATGATAAATTGATAGAAAATTTAATCATTTCATCATTTTGACAAAAAATGGTATGTTTAAAAAAATAACGAAAAATAAAATATATTAATTAATATATTAGATTTCGAATAAAATATATGTAAGCAACATATTAAAAAATAAAGTTAATTAAAAATTATAACATATTAAAAGGAAAATATGTGATAAGGTGAGCAAATTTTTAGAGAAAAACGTAAATAAAAGTCAAAATAATTTTTATATAAAAAATTTAATTCAGTGCCAAACTATGAGTGGCGCAGTATACTGAGTGTACATGTAGAGTTTTTTATTTTGATTTGTTTTGTTTTGGTTTTTTTTTTTTAAAAAAAGTTTCAAATTCAATAACATGTATTATGTAGGAAATGAAAAAATTGGATTAATATATTTGAATATAAATAAATGTCATATCAGATCTATGTAAATGTGTTACGTTGAAAATTATAAATTTGGATTAATATATTTTAAAATAAATAAATATATTCTATATAAATTTGTTAAGTTAGAAATGAAAAAATTGAATTAATATATTTTGAAAATAAATAAATAGAATTATTGAAATTTTACTTCCTAATATATCAATAAATGAGTAGGCACTTCAATGCGCATGCTATAAAATTAATTAATTATTTTCTGTCAACTTTTTAACCACAAATATTTTCTCTCTCCAATTTTCAGCTACTACTTTTTACCCCAAAATCATAAACCAAACATTATTACCAAACGGAGGCTTAATCATTTCATCATTTTGAATAAAATATATGTAAGCAACGCATTAAAAAATATAGTTAATAAAAAATTATAACATATATTAAAAGGGAAATAGGTGATGAGGTAGGCAAATTTTCAGAGAAAAACGTAAATAAAAGTAAAAAAAAAAATTATATAAAAAATTTAAACGAGTGTCAAATTTTGAGTAATGCAGTATACTTAGTGTACAATTAGCATTTTTTATTTTGAATAGTTTTATCTTTTTTAAAGTTTCAAATTTAATAACATTTTGTATTGAAATTTTATTTAAATTAAGTTTTTTTATTTAATATGATTGAATCAAGATATTTTCAAATTATGATTTAAAAATTATATATTTTGTGCATGCACAAGTAGACAACTAGTAATCTATAAAAGCGGCTGAACTTTGGCGGGAAAACTCAGCCGTTAATGTAAATTTTCATTTCAAAATTATATCTAGGTTGTATTTCACATCTAATAATAAATAAACCTTATCGTATAAAACTTTTTATAAATATCTTATTTTTTTAGTTATTTAGTACATGAAAAATTCGAGCTCCTTTGTATTGCGTTTTATTAAATTAATGAGTATTTTTATAGAAAATTACATTTAATAAGTAAATAATTTTTTATAATGATTGTGATATTTAATCGATCTTAATCTTATGAATGAATAATATTGTTCTGTCATACAAATCCAGTTTCGAATTTTCATTTACATTTATATCCAATATTTAATCAAGTTGTATTAAATTTTGTTATAAATAATCCTACTTTTAAGTTCTTTATTACATATACATAATAACGTTATTTTCTATATCATATTATTTATCAAAATAATTTTATTCACAATTACATTTAATTATTATTTAATTTCTTATTCCAAAAAGTCTCATGTCACATTTTTTAACATTAACAATTATTAAATTTATTTATATTGTTTTGCAATGATATAGTTATTAATGGTTTTTTATCCTAACTGTTAAATCTGATTTTTAAAAAATAATTAACTGTGCCATGATATTAATTTTTATATTTTAATTCGATATTTATGATTCTTAAATTTCTACAACAATAAGTAAATTGTGTGTAAATTGGGAGATCAATGTTATATTATATAATTTCCATCAAAAAACAATTATGTTGTATAAATATTCAAAACCTATAATACCATGAATTTGATGTATCTTTGTCAATCTCACAATTTTAGTTTTTTATGATTATCGAATTTGTTTCTTATACGTGTTGTTTTCCATTGACAATGGTGAAAATAGTGAATCTTATCTTTTAAACGCATGGTTTATATTATTAACATTTTCATCTATTGTTTGATTGTTTAGCATGGACATTGGAGATCCTATATCTAAGTGTTCATTTTGCAAGACAAATTTTTGGTTCCAGGTGAAAGTGGATAAGCGTTATAAAATATGTTGTAATCCGAAGTTCTCACTTTGTTGAAGGGGTAAACACGGTTTGGTTTAGGCGGTTTATTGTAATATTTCCAACCAAACCATTTAAGACGGTTTGAAATTTTTCCAAGCCAAATCAAATTATTTTCTAGACAAAACCAATCAAACCATTTTTTGCAGTGTGGTGCGGTTTGAAACCGCAGATTTCCATGAATGTATTAGTATATATTCCAAAGTGAGCTCAAAGACATGTATTCGACTAAAATTTTGAGTTGAAACTAGCTCAATAATAGTATAGTATTCAGTTTCTAATTGAGTGCTTTATTGTGAATCAATTCGTGTTGATAAACAAACTAATTATATAGAAGCAAACATTTAAATTTTTCTTAAATAAATTGTGGTTAGTTCTTACTTTAAAAATTTTATTTTAGGAAATTTTCTTGGATGATGATTATGAAATGTAGTAGCAAGAATGATTTCCAAATGGTTGTGGAATGGAACGTTGATAGTTACAAAAACTTGGTGACCATGTTCTAGAAGGTCAAATTCTTTCTAGTAGCAATATAGGACACAAGTTCTTTATTCCAAGGATGTCGTTGAGCCCTTCTGATTCTAGGATACCTATTAGATTTCAAAGAAAACAATTTCCATTGATGTGTCCTATGCCATGACTATTAATAAGAGTCAGGAACAATCACTCTCGCATGTGGGACTTCTTCTTAAACGATTAGTGTTTACACATGGACAACTTTATGTTATGATTTCTAGGGTAACAAATCGTTCCGGATTAAAGATGTTGATTTGTGATAAGAATGAAAGACCAGCAAAATCAACAAACAATGTTGTGTACAAAGAAGTATTCCAAAATTTGTAATCATATTAACCCAATAAACGATGATCTTATCTCTTATTTGTGAAATTTATTTATTTTATCTAAAGGATTCATCTAATTTCACATTGAATTATCTTTATCCAGACGTTTCTTTCCGTACATCGCATGGATGATTCATTAGTTGTTTGTCATAGTATTAGATTTATTTGTATTTTTAATGTAGAACTTATTGAGGAAAATAATAATAATAATAATAATAATAATAATAATAATAATAATAATAATAATAATAGATAGGATGTTAATGTAGTTAGAAACTTAAATATTTACTAATTTATTCTTGTGTATCTGTGTAAGATTGAAAGTTTTCAAATGGGATGAAGTTGCAGGTTGAGACAATCGAACTATAAAACTTTAAAGAACAACGCAATCAATACTTTCACAAACATAAAAAGAACATTTGAAGATAAATGTATCATTTGAAAATGATATGCTAATGCAATTTATGTAGTTTTATGAAGATTTCCAAAATTAGATCAAATGGAGCTATAGAAAAAACTAATTTTGCAAAGAAAAAAGAAGAAAAAACTGCACAATCGTACTTTCTCAAATTCCTTAAAAAATATACTTACACCGAGAAGTAGTCACTTGAACAAGGAAAACACATACATAAAATATTCAATTTCCCAAAATGAAATATAGAGGAAAGGAAAACAAAGAATCGACCTATAATTCACTTGTAGAGAATCAATAGTTATTGGAATTATAAAATCAACTCTAGATTGGAAAGTAGAAAGTTATTGAATAAAAGAAATTATTTGAGAGAGCAAACAAAAAATAAAGTATAGAAATATCTATTTTTTTAGTAGAAAGTAGTAGGATAGAAAAGCTGCAAAGAGAGACATGAAGAGCTAACCCTAAATGTAAATGATGACGTATTTTTCCCATCAGATTTTTTTCTAAAAAAAAAAATCAACAATAACACACCCTTAAGAGATAGGATAGATAAATCAAAAAATAAAGTAGATCAGTGTCATTTTTTAAATAGAAAATAATATGATAGAAAAATTGTAAAGAAAGACGTGAAAACCTCACCTTAAATATAAAAGACGTGAAAACCTCACCCAAACCGAACCGCTTTCGAGTTTGGTGTAGGTTTCAATTTTCAAAACCCGTTTCAAACCACCAACCTGCAAAAAATTACAATTAATATTTAAATTTTCAATTACAAAATTATAGAATTTTTTTCTTCAGATTTGTTATTTACCGTTACAGTTAAAAAATTCTTAGTTCTTACAAAAATGAGAAAACAGAGTGACAACATTATCAGATTAATAGACATGGGCTTAAATTTTGTCTCTGATTACACACCGACCCGCAAGCCCAAACAATGTTAAAAGCCTAAAAGTCTAAAACTGCTCCAGTTAGCCTGACACGCATAAACCCTTGCTCACTATCTGTCCTCCCCTCTGCGTTCTGTGTTCTTCGTTCTTCACTGGCGCATCATATTGTCTAGGGTTGTACAACGAAACCGTCAAATCGCTAAACCAAAATGAACCAGCAATCTTGAAATCGTTGGTTCAGATTCAAGCGGACCCGTCA
The DNA here is from genome assembly GCA_963555705.1 of Ligustrum vulgare. Taxonomy (NCBI): domain Eukaryota; kingdom Viridiplantae; phylum Streptophyta; class Magnoliopsida; order Lamiales; family Oleaceae; genus Ligustrum; species Ligustrum vulgare. The sequence goes on along the minus strand of OY743178.1, from coordinate 23,918,227 downwards.
GGGTTTTGGTTTTGACCCAAACTGAACCGCTTTCGAATGGTTTGATTTAGGTTTCAATTTTCAAAACCCGTTTCAAATCGTCAATCCGCAAAAAATTACAATTAATATTTAAATTTTCAATTACAAAATTATAGATTTTTTGTTTTTTTTTTTTTTTTAAGATTTGTTATTAAAGTTCTTATTTCTTAGTTCTTACAAAAATGAAAAAACAGAGTGACAACATTATTAGATTAATAGACATGGGCTTAAATTTGTGGAAATTACAGGGAGGCCTACTTTTAAAGATCAAAATTCAAATATAAGGCAACACTTAAATAATTTCAATTTTCAGGTTGTATACAGAATTTTAAAAATTAATTAATGAATTAAAATAATCTAAAATTAAATTAAATACCCAATCCTATACCAAACCCTAAGTAATTTCTCACCACTACTCTCTCTCTCTCACTCTCGCCATTGTGGATCTGGTTGGGCGGCGCTGCGTCTCCTCTATTCAATCCATCCATTTTCTCTCAACACAGGGGCTACAGACACCAGCCACCAATCCTCTCTTCACCCACCGCAGCCACACTTTCCATCTCTTTCATTTCTCTTCACACCTCCATACCGTCACCATTAACCTCACAAATCACCACCACAGGGCGGCGGCACTCAATCGGTGCTGCTGAGCCCCGCCTTGGCTGCGCAACAATGGCTGCCTCCCTTGCAAAGCCATTATGATGATGGGTGGTGGAAGGAGACACATGGTGGAGGTGATGGTAGAGTGCAGAGGTGTCTTGCAGCGCCGCCTCTACTATACAGTAATTACGCGCAGCATAGCCTTTGTTATGAGGCGATGCTTGGGTTTGGGTGCAGCTTCGCGTGGGTTGTGTCTTCCTGTGTGAATTTGTGGTGCGGTGGTTTTTGGATTGTAGGGAGATTTGTAATTTTTGGTACAATGTTATGTTGACGATTGTAGAGTTGTGTGCAGTGTTAGGTGTGGCGACGATGGCAGATCTGTTTATGGAGGTGAATGGGCAGCGACTGCGGTGAGGAGATGAAGGTTGGTGAATGTGATGGGTTGTGGAAATGGCGGTGTGATGGTGGCGCATCCTGCTTTTTTCTTCTCCTGGGTCATTGTCGATGATTTTGAGGAGGAGGTTGTAGGTTGTGTGGCGATGAGCAGATTGGGGATGTCGGAGGTTGATGCTGCATGTGGTTGGGTCTCGAGAAGAAAACGAGTGTTGCAGGCTGGTTTGAGTTTTGGATAAGTTGGTGGTAGTGATTTCTGGTTGGAGATGTTGGTGGATCAGAGGCTGGACGGCGACGTGTTGGTGGTCGGAGGAGACGATGGTTGTGACATTTTAAAAATAAAAATGTGACCTTATTTTTAAACGGGTTGATTAATTCTTTCAAGACACATTACAATTGAGCTAATAATTGGTTAAATGTGATTTCAGGAAATGTGTGACCTAATAATTAATAAATTGTGACTCAAAAAATAAATAATTGTGATCTATTAATTTGATAATCTTCACTTATAAAATTTGTGATCTTGATATTATTTGTGACTTCAAAATATTGTTATTGTGACGTCCTATTTTGATAATTTGTGACCTACTATTTTAATCATTTGTGACATTGAAATTATTTGTGGCCTACTATTTTGAAAATTTGTGACCCTAATAATGATTAATAAGTGAATTTTGATCTAATAATATGATAATTGTGACTTAAAAGATAGATAATTCAATCATTTGATAAATTGTGACCAAGAAATAACTTGAGATCAATTAATTTAAAATTTGTGACCTTGACATTATTTGTGACTTCAAAATATTGTTATTGTGACGTACTATTTTGCTCATTTGTGACCTACTATTTTAATCATTTGTGACATTGAAATTATTTGTGACCTACTATTTTGAAAATCTGTGACCCTCAAATTATTTGTAACTTAATACATTTGTATTTGTGACCCATATTTATATTATGTTGTGACCTGAATTTATATAATTAAGAAAATATCTTTTAATTATTTAATTTAACTAAATGATTATAACTACCACCTGATTTTTGAAAATTTTTAAGTTATATCTTAAAATTGAAATTGTGAATAGTAAACACCTTATATATGTATTTTTCCCCTTAAATTTTGTCTCTGATTCCACACCGACCCGCAAGCCCAAACAATGTTAAAAGCCTAAAAGGCTAAAACTGCTCCAGTTAGCCTGATACGCATAAGCCTTAGCTCACTATTTCTCTCCTCCCTTCTGCATTCTGTGTTCTTCGTTCTTCACTGGTGCATCATATTTTCTTTTAACCATTCGAAACAGTGCAACGGCGCATCATATTTTCTTTCATTTTCTGATATAATTTTTTTTCTAGTTTTTGGCAAAACATTGAGGAATAATGAATATGGAAATGAATAGAGGTTTTCCACATATCTAGACTTCTGGGTAAGCCTTATTCTATCTTGTTTTCTTATTTTGAGTTTGACTTTTGAATCTGATTGTGTGTAAGCCGTATATTGTGAGTGATTTTGGAGTAGAAATAGGGATAGATTTAGGATGCTAGATGAAATTCATGTAATACCTATACTGTTAATTCCTTTAAGACCAGAAATTGATTTAATTCCTATTAATTCACAGTTGTTGTATCATATTTGAGCATTGCACAATGTCAAAGGAAGCTACCATTGGGAAAAACATTTTAGAATTGTATTGGAAGTTGCTTATTTTATGTCTATTTTCGAATTAGTAAATCTATTTTGTAATGTTGTGAATCCGTGATCACTAGTTTGTGCTTTTATGTTATCTATTATGTTTTTTTGATATTATTGTTATCATTTGTTTGTGATTGTGATTGTAACATATATGTACTTATATTTTTTAATTTTGTTAGTCTTATATCCGTAATGTCGTTGGGCTAGTTGCAATTAATTTTGATTTCTTAATGTAAAATTCTATTTCAATAGTTATTTTAACTCGATCTACATATATTAGTTTAATTTCGTTTGTAAACCGCGCCAAACCGAAAAAAAAATGGTTTGGTTTGGGGTTGGAAAATCTTCAAACCGCTTTAAATGGTTTGGTTTGAAAAATTATCAAAAACCGCCCAAACCAAGCCGTTTACACCCCTAGTTCTCATAGCAAGTAATTGGAGGCTTTTTAATCGGGGATGATCCAACTGTTCATTATAGAACTTCTGGTTAAATACGGTATTTATTTCACTTCTACGTATGAACGTCTAGTTCAATATAGTATTTATTTCACTTGTATGTATGAACTTCTGGTTCAATACAATATTTATTTCAGTAGTACGCATTTCTGTATAGTACAAATCAATGTACCTTGATTTATTTTATTATATCAAAAAAGGTAATGGAGCAATATCTTTAGAAGATAATTCTCGTCCCCAACTTTTCAATATTTTATTCCTTATTTCTTGGTAGAATCAATTACACATGGAGCTACCGCTCTTTACGCATTAAATAATGCATTTAAATAGATCGTTTGGGAAGAATATTTGATCTATAAAAATGGATGTTATATTATCAAATATTTGTAATTATTATTCTAATCTTCCAATAAATGTTTTGAAAAAGATTTACCGAGCCTGACTTGAAAGATTGAGACTACTAATGGATCAAGGTATTCCAGAAGATGTTAGTTGGTTGATCGAAGCAAAGGTTCGATTAACTGGAGAATTAACAGATTTATTTTTTCAAACACATGCCTTGTTTAGGCAAGAGTACTTTTGCAAAAAAGCGAAGAGCTAGTAGATTAAAATGTTGCTACAAATGTGCTCGATAGACATGTGACACACGTTGTAAATCAGTAGAATATACATCTAGAAATCGAGATGATAAAATAGATTTCATTAAGGGTGAACTGAGTAAGAAGTCTTTGGATGATATTTGATTGACACTTGAGACGCAACCTTGTGAATATGTGCAGTGTGAGCTACTTTCTTTATGGGTTCATTTCAAAAATGAGCAAAGATAGTTACACTCTCGACAATATAATAGCAAAAGATCTTGTTTGCCAATTTTTTATAAACAATGATATTTTGGCTATTGAGCATTGATATAAGGTAAATCAGTATATTGTATGTATATATTTTTACACATATTTATAAAATATTTTCATGTTTCCTTTCTCGAGCATTAATAGACTGTAATTGAAAAATCAATGAAAGGTGAGCTTCAATATGGAGCACTAATGGGATTTTAGATTAAGACAATCAAAAGTAGTGTTATTTACTCAAAAGTAAATAGTCACTTTTCAAAAGATGAGCAGTAAAATAGTGAAAAATTTCGATTTTAAAAAGTCAAGTATTTTCACAATTTCATTCATCCAAAATAATATTTTCTTGTAAGTTTTCCTTTCTTATACTTTTAAAAGATGGAAATATCAAAATTTCGACATATCAAAACTATCAGTGTATTTTGAGGATCAAAAGTAGGGAAAGATTTTGGGTATCTGGATGCAGCAATGCTTCTAGGAAAGAAATTGAGAGAGAAATGTATCAATCTAGTGTATGGAGGAGGTAGTAGTGGATTGATGAGTTGTGTTTCTCAATCTGCTCAAACAGTGCGAATGAAAGTGATAGGTGTTATACATGTTCATTTGGCAGATATCGTGGACAAAACGCGAGGGCATGAAGTACATACATTATTATCCATGAACGCATAACTTGCATGCTATATGGTTCTAATTCCATAGTCTTGCTAGGAGGTTTTTGTATTTTAGCCAAAATCTTTAATAATATCTATTTGGCTAAGCTGAATATCCGTACCAAGCCTATTGAAGTTTTAAATGTTAACAATTTCTTTGATGGCTTGCTAACATTTCTTGATTATGCTATGGAATATGGATTCATCTCTCTATTTTCTAGGAGAATCCTTATTTCTTCTCCTGCTATCGAGGAACTGCTGGATAAATTATAATCATATATTCCAATACAAGATCCAGCGGAAGTTAAGATAGATTGGTCTCAAGGAAGGGGTATCAAGCGAAAATGGAGTTCAGTTAATGTAAACTTAACCTTGTGAACCTCAAAATAGATTAGGGGTGGTAGAGTACAAAGTATATTTACTCTTGAGACACACTTCTAACTTTGAAGATTTTATAAATGTTTCTCCCTTTTGTGCTTTGCATGTATCTCTTTTCTTAACATGTTTCAGTATGACTCTTTTGTACTTCTTCAAGAGCAATAATAATATCCTTTCAATATGTTTATATGACGAATTGTACTTCTTCTGGAGTAAATATGTACTTCTTCTGGAGTATATAAGTGTTTGTGCAAGGACCTTTTCAGATATTTATCAAATTTGTTTATTTTAATTATATAATATTCATCTCATAATACTGATGAGATTATTTTCATATTAGCCATATTCGTGCTATCATGTGAAGTTATCTTATCATACATCAACATTTTTCTTATTGGATAATTCATTTTCATCCGTATTTTCAATACAGATAATGGTAACTTCTGGTACCATTTGATAAAATGTTTTCATCAACATCGAACAACTTTTTGGTAATGTTAACTTCTGGTATCATTTAATAAAATATCAAATAACAATAATATTATATTTGCAATGCATATATGTTATCAATAATAATACTGGGATTGTACCACCATGTATAAATAAAAGTTAACAATAGCCTCTAATATGTTAGAATTAACCAACAATTGAAGTGTTCCTGGAATAATATAAAATATGAATATATGTAAAGCATTCCACACATTTAGTTGATAGACCGATCATGTAGGCGTCAACATAATAAAAAAATTACCTTTCATAAGTGAGAGAGTGAGAGAGTCATATCTCCAAATCCAGTCAGGGAATCAGTACATAATAATCCAATCACGGTATAAATGCAGTCCATAACTGTCCAATATATCACAGTATGGGAATAATTATATTCCTTGTACTTTAAACAAGTATTTCCCTTTGATTGTTTTTATCTCGTTTAAACAGTTTGATTTATTCAATCGATCATATATCAGTGTTAATGAGTTGATAATATATACTTTTATTAATACTAACCATATGATCAATATCACGATTAACAAAATGCTTTAAATTATGATTAATATATTTTAAAGTATTATCAAGCGCAAAATCGTCCACATTTTAATATATTGCTCATATAAATAAATTGAAGTCGTTAATAGGTTTAAAATTTAATTTAAACAAATTTACTTTTAGTCCGAAGTTTAAAATATCATCGAAAGTACTCCAAAAATAATTTTTAAGAAACCGCCATGCTCGACTACCAAAAAATCATCAAAACTACTCAAAACAAAAAAGTAAGACTGATAAGTGCTATATTAATGTTTATTTTATGCACTTATATCCTTGAATTAGTAATAATGTGATTCTATATAAGTACTATTAATGCATTCTATATTTTATGTGGTATAGGATCATAAAGGAAGAGAAAAGAAAGAAAAAGGGCCAAAATGCACTCAAAACTGAAGATTGGGGACCTTAGATGCAAATTTAGTTACGGCCGTAAGGTAATGCAGTCACGGCCGTAAGAGTGTTAAACGCAGCAAGAAAAATCAACAGAATGTGAGTTACGGCAGTAAATGAAAATTCACGGCCGTAACCTTCAGGGGTGAAAAATATGCAGAGACACATTCACGGCCGTAAATGGATATGTTACGGCCGTAATTTCAAATTAAGGAAAATATGCAGAAACCGTGTTACGGCCGTAAAGGAAAATTCACGACCGTAACTTTCCAGTCAAGAATTTCCATATTTTAAATCTTTCCATAATTTTGGGATTTCTTAAGCCCAAAGTTAGGGCACGAAATTGAGGCTATAAAAAGGGAATTTCATGACAAGAAAAGGAGCGAAAAAAGTATTGAAAGAGGAGCGGCTTGCTTGAAGAATTGGAAGAAGAATTAAGCAACTCGAGAAGGTGAATCAAGAAAGAAAATTCCAGAATTCTTCATGGCTTTAAGCAGCTAAGTTCTCTACCTAGTTCAAAGAGGACATTGTATTTTAATTCCTTTGTTCATCACTTTTCCAAACTAGTAACGTAGTTCTAAATTCTTTACTTTGATTTGTTGGATTCTTATGCGTTTTTAATTCAATCAATGCAATTCTTTATTTGATTAAGGTCTTATCATTTAATTTGTTGTATTGAGATTTGCTATTTTGAATGATTGGATCTGTAATCGTCTTTTTGTTCAAATCATAGTAGCGAGTGGAAATTTAATATTTTCATAAAGAATTCCAACCTAGGTTAATTGTCACGAGCTTGTGTGATTGATAATCTAATTCTTCTCAACCATTATATAGTTGTTGTCTTAAATCTAAAGAGCTTGTTTTAGGTTATTCAATGGCTAATGTTTGATTAGAGAGCTTATTTCAATTAAATGCAATTAAGGGAGAATAAGAATAGTTTAAGCTTATTAACTATTTACGGGTGATAAATCAAAGAGGAAATTGAACTCGCGTTACTTGGAAGGTGATAACATTGTGAATAAATACGACTGAACCTGAGAAATAGGATTTTTCAATAATTGATTTATATTCTATCTAATTTACGTTTTTCTTTGATTTTCAAGTTAATTACAATATTTGAACTCAAAAAACCCCCATCTATTCTGATTGACACAGCACTAAATTAGTTCTCATTCCTCGTGGGATCGACCCTTACTCTCGATATTACAATTAAATGTGATAATTTGCGAGTAAGATATTTAATTAAATTTTGGTGCATAACGACACGCATCAAATTTTTGGCGCCGTTGCCGGGGAACAGTTAACCAATTTAGTGTTTAATCAATTAGAATTTTATTTTTCTGCATTAATTTTACCTTTATTTTATTTTCACTTTATTTATCTAATTTTTCAAAAAAATAAATAATAATAATAATAATTTTTTGCTCATTTGCTTATATGCTTAAAACTCGATCAACTAATTGTGAAATTTTTGATCTTGACCCAGAAATTGAGAGGGCTTTTCGACAGCAAAGGAGAGCAGCGCAACAAATGGCAGCTAACAACAGGACTCTTAAACAACTGGCTCACCCCGTTGTGGCTCAACAGCCCTTATGCATTACGTTTCCAACAGTGGAAGAAGCAAAAACTTTCGACCTTAAATCTGGGCTCATCCACTTATTACCAACTTTCCGAGGAAACCCCGGTGAAGATCCATATAGGCACCTAAAAGAGTTCCATGTGGTTTGCGACAGTATGAGGCCCACGGGCATTACCAAGGAGCAAATAAAAATGAGAGCCTTCCCATTCTCATTGAAGGATGCCGCCACCGACTGACTCTATTGTCTACCATCGGGAACAACCACTACTTGGAATGACATGAAAAGACTCTTCTTGGAAAAATACATCCCTGCATCGAGAGCTAGTACCATCAGAAAAGAGATATGTGGGGTGCACCAGAACAACAATGAAACATTATATGAGTATTGTGAGCGTTTCAAAAGGCTCATCTCCAGCTGCCCCCATCATCAGATTAGCAAGCAACTTTTGGTGCAATACTTCTACGAAGGTCTAGTGCCAATGGACAGAAGTATGATAGACGCTGCAAGCGGAGGTGTGCTAATGGACAAGACATCGAAGCAAGCACGGGCTTTAATAACCAACATGGCGGAAAACACTCAGCAATTCAACTCGAGTAGGGATTCCCAAGTCCGCCGAGTAAACGAGGTAAGTAGTTCCAATATTGAAGGTCAATTATATGAACTGACGAATCTCGTTAAGCAACTTGCTGTAGGGAATTTGAAACAAGCCAAAGCATGCGGAATCTGTTCGAACTTTGGACATCCAACGGATACCTGTCCGGTGTTGCAAGAAGAAAAGAATGAACAGGTAAATGCTGCTGGAGGTTTCCCTTTCCAAAGGCAGCAGTACAACCCATATTCAAACACGTACAACCCCGGGTGGAGAGATCACCCCAACCTGAGCTACGGAAATAACAAACCCCCGGGTTTTACTTCAAACAAGCCACAAGGACAATTCCGGCAGCAAGGGACTTTCCAACCACAGGGGCAATATCAACAAAAACCTCAAAATTCAGGTACGTCCCTCGAAGATATGGTTAAGATGTTGGAAACTAACACGATGCAATTCCAACAGGATACCAAGTCAAGCATTCAAAACCTGGAAAATCAAATGAGCCAAATAGCCACTGCCATAAACAGATTGGAGGCACAATCCGGAGGGAAGCTACCATCGCAGCCCGAGGTGAATCCCAAAAACATGAGCGTCATAATTCTCCGGAGTGGAAAGGAAGTTGAGGGTCCGTAATTGGAATCGGCTGCACCCAAAATGGAGGAAGATGAAAAGGAAGGAGTCGGGAAGAGAAACGACACTTCGCAAAACCCTCAGGTAAAAACTGACTCCCATTTAAATGTTAAACTAACTCCTCCACCTTTCCCTAGCAGGTTAGTAAAGACAAACAAAGAAAGCAAGGAAAATGAGATGTTGGAAATGTTCAGAAAGGTTGAAATTAATATCCCGCTATTGGAGGCCATCAAGCAAGTCCCCCGGTATGAAAATTTTTTAAAGGATTTATGCACTAGCAAACGGAAACTAGTGGGAAGCGAGAAGGTAAGAATGGGGGAAAGCGTTTCAGCCTTGTTTGAAAGGAAATATCCTCCTAAGGGTAAGGATCCAGGTATGTTCACTGTGCCATGTCAAATAGGTAACACCGAGGTAAATCATGCACTAATAGACTTAGGAGCATCCATTAACGTAATGCCTAAATCCACTTACATTGCATTAAATCTTACCAAAATGACTAAAACAGATGTTATCATCCAACTAGCCGACCGTTCCAATGCATATCCATACGGGGTAGTTGAGGACGTTTTAGTGCAAGTAGGGGGGTTGGTGTTTCCGGCAGACTTTTACATACTAGATATGAATGATGATCACTCCCCAAATTCCACCCCTATATTGTTAGGAAGATCATTTTTGTGGACCTCCCAAACCATAATTGATGTAAGAAAATGGGTGTTGACCATGGAATTCAATGGGGAGGTAGTGCAATTTAATATCTACGATGCAATGAAACATCCAAATGATGTGTGTGCTGCTTACTCTATTAATGTCATTACTCCTGCAGTGCAGAAATTTTTTGAGTTAAATTGTAGGGACGAGCGAGAAATAGCTATCGTGGAGTCGCTAAGGCAAGATGATGACAACGACGTGGGTATAAGCAAGGAATTACAGGATGAAATTACTGCACTTAATTCACTGGGACCCGCACCACGCAGGTATGCCGTAAAAACAATTCAACTGACAGGCTATCCTAACAAATTGCTACCCTCTATTTTGCAGGCCCCAGTGGTGGAAATGAAATCTCTACCCGCCCATTTGAAATATGTATTTCTTGGTGATGAAGAATCGCTTCCCGTAATTGTTTCATGCATCCTCACCAAGCTGGAAGAAGACAAACTGGTTCGGGTCCTTCGGCTGCACAAGGAGGCGATTGGTTGGACCATCGCGGATATCAAGGGAATCAGCCCGTCAATCTGCATGCATCGAATACTACTTGAGGAAGGAGCTCAACCATCGAGACAAGCCCAACGGAGACTAAATCCAGCAATGATGGACGTGGTGAAGAAAGAAATTTTGAAGCTGTTAGGAGCAGGAATGATTTACCCAATTTCAGACAGCAAGTGGATCAGTCCAGTCCAAGTGATGCCAAAGAAATTCGGAGTAACGGTGGTAGAAAATAAAGATGGAGAACTTGTACCAACTAGGATCCAAACTGGATATCGGGTATGCATCGACTACAGGAAGGTAAACGCTGACACTCGAAAGGATCCTTTTCCCCTCTCCTTCATGGATCAAATGTTAGAAAAATTAGCTGGTCATTCCCATTATTGCTTTTTAGATGGTTTCTCAGGATATTTTCAAATTACTATAACTCCAGAAGATCAAGAGAAAACCACGTTTACTTGTCCATTTGGCACGTTTGCATATAGACTTATGCCCTTCGGTTTGTGTAATGCTCCTGCAACATTCCAACGTTGTATGATGAGCATTTTTTCTGAATACATAGGACAAATTATAGAGGTGTTCATGGATGATTTTAGTGTGTGGGGGCGATTCTTTTGATGCATGCTTGGATAATTTATCATTAATTTTGAAACGATGCATTGACACTAACTTAGTCCTAAATTGGGAAAAATGTCATTTTATGGTAGATAAGGGAATTGTGTTAGGTCATGTAGTGTCGGAAAAGGGAATAGAAGTTGATAAGGCTAAGGTGGACCTCATATCTGCATTACCCTACCCCACCAATGTGCGGGATATACGATCTTTTCTTAGGCATGCAGGTTTCTATCGCAGGTTTATCAAGGACTTTTCCAAAATTGCATCACCACTGTGCAATTTGTTGCAAAATGATGTCCCATTTGAATTCACCGAGCTGTGCAAAAAGGCTTTTGACCAACTAAAGGAGCGGCTGACTACGCCCCCGATCATTCAACCACCAAACTGGGATCTTCCATTCGAAATAATGTGTGATGCTAGTGACTATGCAGTGGGAGCAGTCCTAGGGCAACGGGTTGGGAGAGCGGCCCATGTGATTTACTATGCCTCCCGAACCCTGAATCAGGCCCAATCCAACTATACCACCACTGAAAAGGAACTTCTATCTGTGGTATTTGCTTTAGAAAAATTTCGTCCTTATTTGTTGGGTTCTAAAGTGATTATTTTTACAGATCATGCAGCATTACGACACTTGTTTGTAAAAAAGGATGCAAAGCCCAGAATCATCCGCTGGATACTTTTATTACAAGAATTTGACTTGGAAATCAAGGATAAGGCGGGGTCCGAAAATGTAGTTGCCGACCATCTTAGCCGGGTAGTGAAGCCCGAAGACAACCTGCCTCTGCGTGAAACCTTCCCAGATGAGGGTTTATTTGCTATCAAAGCAAATCCCTCATGGTATGCTGATTTGGTAAATTACATGACTTCTGAACTAATTCCTACTGGTTTTTCGCAGGCGCAAAAGCATAAGATGAGAAGCGATGCTAAATATTACATCTGGGATGACACGTACCTGTGGAAAAGATGCCCCGACCAAATCATTAGAAGGTGCGTGCTGGAATCAGAATACCAATCAATCCTCACCTTCTGCCATTCATACGCATGCGTGGCCATTTTGGACCTCGAAGGACGGCACAAAAAGTATTAGAAAGCGGGTTCTTTTGGCCGACCCTTTTCAAGGACGCATACATATTTTGTAAGTCGTGCGATAATTGCCAAATAACAGGTAATTTATCACAACTAGATCAAATGCCTCAAAACCCCATAATCGTATATGAGATTTTTGACGTTTGGGGCATTGATTTGATGGGACCCTTTCCCCCGTCGTTTGGTTGTAATTATATTCTTCTCCCTGTTGATTATGTTTCGAAATGGGTAGAGGAAAAGGCTACCCGTACTAATGATGCTAAGGTTGTTGCAGATTTTGTAAAAGCTAAGGTGGCGTTCTGTTTGTATTTTATTTTGTATTTTCATTTTCGAAAATGTTTTGTATTTCCTGTTTTCATTTTTGTTTTCAAATTTGCTGAAAACGCGTTTGGTTTGTCATTTCTGAAAACTGTTTTTGAAAATGAAAAGCTAGAAAACATGTTATGTTTGAAATTTTGCAGAATACTACTTAAACTATTTTTAATTAATTTGCTTGCAGAATACTACTAATTCAAACTCAAATTTCCTTTCAAAATACACTGAAAACATGGTTATATGCAACACACTAATGTGAGCATTAAGAGTCTATATTAACACAGCTTGATCAGGTTCGGGATTTGAAAAAGCTCTACTTCTATTAAAATTCAGAAAATGCAAGTTCTTTCAAAACCACCAAAGTCTATTTATCAGTGCATTTTTTGAAATATAATAACAAGAATTCTCACTTAATTTTTTTTTGTAATGTTGATATTGAATTCAATAAAACTTTATTTAAACTTAGTTCCAAGTTAAGATAATTCTAAAAAAAAAAAAAAAAAAATATTTATGCTTAGTTCCAAGTTAGGATAATTATAAAAAAAGTAATAAAAAAATAAAAAAATAAAAAATTTATATAAGCTTAGTTCTAAGTTAAGATAATTCTTTAAAAAAAAAAAAAAAAAATCCCAAAACGCGTGGACATTTTTTTTCGAAATACACACAAAACGCCCAAAACGAGGTTTTGGATGTTTTGCGTTTTGTGTACAAATTTTTTTTTGTTTTCCAAAATGCGTTTTCGAAAATGGTAAAGAGAACGCGTTTTTAGCGTTTTCGAAAATAAAAACAGAAAACGACCTCAAAACAGCAAAGAGAACAGGGGCTAACATTTTTAGCAGGTTTGGAATACCCCGAGCAATGATCGGTGACAAAGGAACGCACTTTTGCAACCGAACCATTGAAGCATTGTTAAGGAAATATGAAGTGATGCACTGGGTATCCACCGCATATCACCCCCAAACTAGCGGGCAGGCAGAAATCTCCAATAGGGAAGTGAATTCCATTCTAGAGAAAACAATTCGACCGGATCGGAGGGATTGGAGCATTCAACTCGATGATGCTTTATGGGCCTACCGAACCGCTTACAAGACGCCAATTGGTATGTCTCCATACCAATTGGTATTTGGAAATCTATGCCACCTACCGATGGAACTCGAGCATAAAGCTTATTGGGCCATCAAGCAATGTAATATGGATTAGGGAGCAGTAGGAGACCATAGGAAGCTTCAATTGCAGGAATTGGAAGAAATACGGAATGATGCCTACGAGAATGCAATGATCTACAAAGATCAAACTAAAGCGTTCCATGATCAACGCATTTCTCGAAAGAGCTTTTGTGAAGGCCAAAAAGTGCTATTGTTTCAATGTTAATGATTGAGTGTTGCATTGTAGAGTGTGTGTGTGATTTGGGAGCTTAGCTTATATATATTTTTACAACAATGGCATCCCCACTAAGTTTGCACTCCAACTGTTCGATAAAATATCTAGGAGAGTTTGAGGTGTTTGTTTCCTTAAAATTTCAATTCAAATCTCTCTATTATGCTAGTGTAAGTGTATAGATGTCATGGTAGGAGTTCAATTGAAGGGAAAGCGTGGTGTTTGAGCTTGATGAATTGTTGAAATGGAAAGGGTATTTTACATATCCCCCATTGCTTGCTATATATTATTGGATAATTTGGTTGTGAGTTCCAAGTTTTTGATTTCACAATGACCTAGGGATGTGATTAGAAATCCCAATTTTGGCTCGTAATAACGCGCATGGTTCCCATGAATTTTTTTACCATGCATCACGTTGTATTTGGAGTGTTAACTAATGGATTGTACCCTCTCGGGGTACATGGTTCGGATATTGCTCTGATGCCAAATTGGTTAATTGCACAGTATGTTACATGTTTTACTTTTCCCATGCCAAATGTATATGTTCATTATGCTCTTCATGCTGCCTTTGAATCTCGACTAATTCACTCGCTTCTTTTACAGGATTTTCTATGGCCCCACCGACTAGGAAAGGGAAGCAAGTGGTGGGGGAATCCTCATCTGAGCCTCGCCAGGAGAAGAGTCAATCTAAGTTGTGCATTAAGGAACGGCTCTTCCTCCCAGAGGACTTTCATGAATGGCGGAGAGCTGACACAGTCATTGCCCCTCGTCAGTTTTGGGCCCGCTTCGTCGAATTCGGTTGGGTAAAATTCGCGAGTGATCTGCCTTTTGGGAATCCCCCGCTAGTATACAAATTCTACACTCAATTCAACAAAGAAATTGGGGACGAGGGATCACTTGACTATCACCACACCAGAGTAGCAGGGAAAAGAATCAAGTTTGATAAGGAGGTGGTGGATCACTACTTTGGGTTAAATAGCACTGGAGCTGTCCCTACGACACTTTGGGTTATGGGAATCGCCTCACGAAGGTGAGTTTGGAAAATGCCCGCAGGCAGATCATCGCCAAGCGGGGTCGGGGGATGGTGATAAAGGGGAGTCCGATGATGATCAAGGAGCTGAGGAGCCCGCAGCACGGGAAGAGCCACAACAGCCCCCTGCTCCTACCCCTTTTGAGCTGCAGATGCTGGATATGATGCAAGCCTTCCAAACCCAGCTGAATGCCATGCAAGAAGATCAACAACTTCTACTGGAAGAGCAGAGAGCCATTCAGGAGGAGATTCGACAATTGCAGAGACCTCGAGACGATCAACCTCCACATTAGACCGAGGGAGTTTCTTTTCTTTTTCCCCTTTTATTGTTTTGCTTTTCAATGAGGACATTGTTTTGTCTAGGTGTGGGGGGGATTGAATTGATTGTAAGCTTAATTTCTTTATTTCTTTTCTGTAATCGAATCTTTAAAATTCATGTTGAGTCAGCATCCACTTTAATCTTGTTCTCTACTTTTGTTACCTATCAATGCTACTTAGGTCTTAAACCATACTTTGATAGGAAGAGGCCCCACTTTTGGTTCATTTTTTTTTTGAAAAATCATTGCATAATTGGATATAAATTGAGCACATAGAGATGATCTCGTCCATAACTGCACGAATATGTTGAAAATGAAAAGTAAAATTGTCAGATGTCTACAACCTAGTCAACCTAAACAGGAATAGACATATTACCCCTTCATATATAACCCTGAGCGTCCCAATTCCAACAGAAATTATTATACTTTTGTGAGTAGTCATGGTTTGAATACTTTTAACCACTATCCTCGACCAATGGATTTAGAGTCGGAATGAAGATCAAGCAATGACCTATAACTCAAAATTGGATGGGAGAAACACATGAAAACCATAATTTGTGAGATTTTGAACCTAAGAGCTGTTTTTAATACTGATGAGCTCGTAATTCTTTGATGTGTGTCCTGCATGGTTGGGTTAGGATTGGATGTGCTTTCCTGTGCAAACTGTGTAGCTTCTTAACTTAAGTGCAAATTATAGCAAAGGAAATAGGTTAAGCCCAATTTGACTTTCTAAAAGAGCCTACCTTACTACATGAACCAATAGAAGCCCTTTGAGCCTTAGCCTTTCTTTGAATTTTTTTTTATGCCACGAATAACCCTTCTTTCGCATTGTCTCTATTTTGAACCCATAGAGAAGGGATTCGCAAGCTTTTGTTGATTGAAGATTGTGCTATGGTCTAAGTCTAAGAAGTTGAAATGATTATCTTGTGTTAGGCGATGGTTGTGTAATGGACTGAATTCAGGGGATTGAAATTCTATCTTGTGTCACTTGGTGACTGCATAATGATTTGAATAACGGAGAAAAAGTTGCAGTCTATTTATGAAAAAAAAAATAAGAAGAAAAAGAAAGGACGAGATTCAAGTGTGAATAAAGTTGGGTAGCGGGAAATAATTAAGTTCATGTTAAGAGTGAAGGAAGTAATGTCATTTTGAATTGACTTAGCTTGCAAAATTCCTTCTCAACTCAGCCTAAATATATCTTTTTTTTCCCTACCTGACCTGAAGCTCCGTTACAACCAAATAAAGACCTTTGCTTTGCACTTGTGTTATTGTTGGCTCCGGTTATGACATTTAGGCAGTTTGTGGTATTAACTTGCCCATGCAGTGAACTGAACGAAAACTCTAACCCTTATACACTTTGTGCGAAGAGAGAAATATCTTGTGAGGGTGTTAACCCATTACATTTACTTATGAGTGGTTTGAATTACTTGGTATAAGGTTTGTGCTATGAATGTGGTCTAGGGATACCGTGTTAACTGAATTCACATCATGAACAACTCGGTTTACGCAACTGATTTTTTTCCGGAATTGGGCGAAACTATTATGTTTGTAGTCACTCATAAATGATTGGGAGGTGAGTGCTCACGAGGGGTGAAAGGAAAAGCCATGACGGGCCATGATTGGGATGGGAAATAGAGGGCGTTGCATCTCTAGCACACACTAACACAATCCGATCGTGCAATGGAACATTTTTGCTAAAGAAAAGTGGGTTGCAACCTCAAGTCTCTAAATTGTAATCTGTTGCTTGAGTCCTATTCTTTTCTCTGTTTATCATTGTTCGAGGACGAGCAATAGTTCAAGTGTGGGGGGATTTGATAAGTGCTATATTAATGTTTATTTTATGCACTTATATTCTTGAATTAGGAATAATGTGATTCTATCTAAGTACTATTAATGCATTCTATATTTTATGTGGTATAGGATCATAAAGGAAGAGAAAAGGAAAAAGGGCCAAAATGCACTCAAAACTGAAGATTGGGGACCTTAGGGGCAAATTTAGTTACGGCCGTAAGGTAATGCAGCCACGGCCGTAAGAGTGTTAAACGCAGTAAGAAAAATCAACAGAATTTGAGTTACGGCCGTAAATGAAAATTCACGGCCGTAACCTTTAATGGTGAAAAATATGCATATACACGCCGTAAATGGATATGTTACGGCCGTAATTTCAAATTAAGGAAAATATGCAGAAACCGTGTTACGGCCGTAAAGGAAAATTCACGACCGTAACTTTCCAGTCAAGAATTTCCATATTTTAAATCTTTCCATAATTTTGGGATGTCTTAAGCCTGAAGTTAGGGCACGAAATTGAGGCTATAAAAAGGGAATTTCATGACAAGAAAAGGAGCGAAAAAAGTATTGAAAGAAGAGCGGCTTGCTTGAAGAATTGGAAGAAGAATTAAGCAACTGGAGAAGGTGAATCAAGAAAGAAAATTCCAGAATTCTTCATGGCTTTAAGCGGCTAAGTTCTCTACCTAGTTCAAAGGGGACGTTGTATTTTAATTCCTTTGTTCGTCACTTTTCCAAACTAGTAACGTATATCTAAATTCTTTACTTTGATTTGTTGGATTCTTATGCGTTTTTAATTCAATCAATGCAATTCTTTATTTGATTAAGGCCTTATCATTTAATTTGTTGTACTGAGATTTGCTATTTTGAATTATTGGATCCGTAATCGTCTTTTTGTTCAAATCATAGTAGCAAGTGGAAATTTAATATTTTCATAAAGAATTCCAACCTAGGTTAATTGTCACGAGCTTGTGTGATTGATAATCTAATTCACCCTAATTCTTCTCAACCATTATATAGTTGTTGTCTTAAATTTAAAGAGCTTGTTTTAGGTTATTCAATGTCTAATGTTTGATTAGAGAGCTTATTCTAATTAAATGCAATTAAAGGAGAATAGGAATAGTTTAAGCTTATTAACTATTTACGGGTGATAAATCAAAGAGGAAATTGAACTCGCGTTACTTGAAAGGTGATAACATTGTGAATAAATATGACTGAACCTGAGATGTAGGATTTGTCAATAATTGATTTATATTCTATCTAATTTACGTTTTTCTTTGATTTTCAAGTTAATTACAATATTTGAACTCAAAAAACCCCCATCTATTCTGATTGACACAGCACTAAATTAGTTCCCGTTCCTCGTGGGATCGACCCTTACTCTCGCTACTACAATTAAATGTGATAATTTGCGAGTAAGATATTTAATTAAATTTTGGTGCATAACGACACGCATCAAAGACCATACGAAAGTCAAAAAATTTAAGACGAACAAAGTGTCTTTTGACATCTCCGGCCAACTCCGTCACACGAGCCCCCTCGTGCCATAACAACGTCTGTGTGTGGGCATCGTGTGCCCCGTGGTTCTGGATCTAGTCTCCAATCATTCATGCGATGTCTAGTTTGGCGTAAATCTGTGTTGAAAGTTTGAGGTTTTACAATTTCTCCTATTTTTCTTTTTGCACAACATCAAGGTTCTGTTTCTTTCCTCATATGGGAACTTTTTGGATCATACAATGATTTGTAGTTTGTAAAATTTCCATCCTTCTTAAACTTTTCAGATCTACGATATATAAGTTATTTTCTAATGTAAAAAACGTTAGATCTGGGAAAGGAAAACATTGATTAATAATAATAATCAGGTTTCTGATACAGATGTTCATCATTTAGATGCAACTATAGAGCATACTCCCGTCATATTACTCAATAGGCTAGAGACTCGTGTTGATAACGTGTTATAAAACTATCAAAATCTATACTAGAAACAAGAAAGAGAATAGAGACAATAAAAAGAATCCCATTCCAAGAGATATAGAAAAATTAGAATTTAGGTTCCAATTTATAGGTATGGACAATGGTTACAGTGATATAATGGTCATTCACATTATATATATATATATATATATATATATATATATATATATATAT
This sequence comes from Ligustrum vulgare, assembly GCA_963555705.1. Lineage (NCBI taxonomy): Eukaryota > Viridiplantae > Streptophyta > Magnoliopsida > Lamiales > Oleaceae > Ligustrum > Ligustrum vulgare. The sequence continues at coordinate 23,899,080 of OY743178.1, read as the reverse complement.
ATATATATATATATATATATATATATATATATAACATTAAAAATAATAATAAGACTATCAAAGAACTTTTCCATGCAAAGTAGAATAACTTCAACGGTCTTCGTTTAATCTTGTTTTTTAATGGAAGTATCTTGTTCAAGTCAATTTTTTTTGAAAAGCTAGCTCTCACTCAATATATTGACTATAATTAAAACTTGTTCTAGATCTGGTCCAAGATGAACTACTGTAGAGATTTTATTAAAGCATCGTGATGTGATCCAAAGTCCGAACACAAGTTAGAGTAAGGATCCTTTGATTGTGGAAGAATGGACGATGACTCGATTTCGAGCAAAGAAGGTCAAAGAGACAATGAAAAACCTTGTGCAAGAAACGATGGACAAAACCACATTCTTGACAACTAAAGACGCAAGTTTCATGTTGGAGTCGAGCTAAGAAACCAATTGAATCAACGTCATTCAAGCAGGCGAAGAAGGGACGCAACCGGAAGAACCACACAGCTAAAAAGTCAGGCGGTCGCATGATCATCAATACACAAGGTTGTACATGAAATCGCAATGTCATGCGATTGCAATTATTTACTGCACACAATCGCGCGCTTATACCGAGATCGGGTTTCGCAAGTTTTTTATTTAATTCCATTTTAGTTCAATTAGGATTCTAGTTTTGATAACTTTTGAATTAATTTCGATTTTCCTTAATTTCACATTTATTGTTGAAGAAAGGTTTTTAATATCTATACACAACTTTGATTAATATATTTCACATTTATTGTTGAAGAAAGGTTTGTAATTTCACATTTATTGTTGAAGAAAGGTTTGTAATATCTATACACAACTTTGATTAATATATTTCGAGAGCTAAATTTGCTTTCTACTATTTATTATTCTTCATTGAACTAATTTCGAGCTTTGCAAGTTTAATTCTTGTAATGTTCAACAATTTGTGTGAGATTTATAATTCTTGTGATCAAGATGTCAACTCGCCACATTGATTGTGTTGGTTACTTGGTTAAATTTTTTTGAATCAATCTCTAAACTTTAATCTATTGGTTATCTTGGGTTTGTTTTCAATCTTGTGTCGGTTTTGTAACAATATATATATCATTTTATAATGACAATATAGCCGTCACATAAATCAGTACACAGTTTCCCGTCTATTTTTACTTTCCATTTTCGAGAATTTATTAATTTTGTCAATTTATTTTAATAACTAAATTAGGAGAGTTCAATTAATGCAACCTGTAATAAATGATTAGGGTAGGTCCTGAATATAGGCGAGAAAGGCGGTCACATAGGGTCCCCAACCAAAGGCCCCAGAAACGAAAAATTAAACAGTGTGTTTTCCACATATATATTCTAAAAGTAGAATAAAGATAACAAATTTAATTTAGCGTAGTTGGTAAAATAGATAGACATAATTTGTGCTTATGCTCTAGGTCGTTGGTTCGATTTTTCATGCTTGTTGATTTTTATTTTTATTTTTTTTAAAAAAAAAATTGTGCTTGACTCAAGACCCCAATAAATTTTAGAGCTAGAAGTCCGCTTAGGACCCCTTAAGATTCAGGGTTGGCCCTGTAAATGATTTATGGATTTGTGAAAAAAAATCTATAAAAAATTCAAATTATATATTATTTTTATTCTTTTGATAATTATTGTTATTTTGAATTTGAATTCGAAAAATATGCAATATATGTGTCAAATCCAAGATCTCAACGCGAGATTTAATACAAGCTAACAAATGAGACCAAATTTTAAACATATCATTTGTAAAATCGTTTCAAATACTAAAGGTAAAAACTTTAATTACACTCTTTACTTTTCCCAATACCCAATCTTTTTAATTTATCTCATTTAAGTCCTAAAATGATACCTATCATTTCTTACCTAAATTCAATTTGACCTAAATAGTTAATTTAAATTTTTTTCATATTATATATAAACAAAGTTCATGTGAAAAATAACTCACACATATTTTCTGTCCAAAATGAATTTCTAAGTCTGGAATTCTATGCAAAAGAAGAAGAAGAAGAATAATAATAATAATAATAATAATAATAATAAATACTTTAGCAATTATTATGGTACATGTGTCATTAATGATATTAGAATCCGTGTTATGTTATTAATGACATCAAGTTTTAATTTATTTTATAAACTATTTTTTTATTTTGTAATAATTATTATTCTTTTGATAATTATTGTATTATATTGAAGTAATATATATATATATATATATATATATATATATATATATATATATATATATATATATTGTCCATAAAATAGTCTTAAATATCAAGTGTAATAGTTTTTTAAAATTTTTTACTTTTCCTCAATATCTCATTTATTTTAAATCATGTTGTTTAAGTTCCATAATACTATCTATAAACTATTTTTAGTATTAATTATTATTCTTTTGATAATTGTTGTATTATTTTTTAGTCGAAAAATATGTAATATGTGTGTCAAATCGAAGATTTCAACGAAAAGTTTAATAAAAGATAACAAATGAAAGAAAACTAAAAATATATTGTCCGTAAAATCTCCCATTTATTTTAAATCATGTCATTTAAATTCTATAATACTATTTATAAACTATTTTTTTAATAATTATTATTCTTTTGATAATTGTTGTATTATTTTTAGTCGAATAATATGTAATATGGGTGTCAAATCGAAGATTTCAACGAGAAGTTTAATACAAGATAACAAGTGAAAGCAAACTGAAAATATATTGTCCGTAAAATCATCTCAAAGATCAAACGTAAATGTTTTTACTTTATATTTATTTACTTTTCTTCAATGTCTCATTCATTTTAAATTATATCATTTATGTTCTATAATACTATCTATAAACTACTTTTTGTAATAATTATTATTCTTTTTATAATTATTGTAATATTTTGAAGTCGAGAAATATGTAGGCTATGTTTGGTAGATCAAGTCGATAAGCTAGTTGATAGCTGATAACTGAAAAACTAATTGAGAACTAATATCTGATAACGGATAGCGGAAAATTGATAAGTTAGTTGATAGTATTTGACAAAACTAGCTGAAAAGTTAGCTCAAAAATACAAAATGACATAAAAGGAAAATATATTTTAAATACCCTAATGGTATATGGTGTAATTTTTAAAAAATAAAGAGGCTAAAAATGGAATAAAAAATGAAAAGCTCGTGAAGCTTATTTGAAAAGATTGTAAAAGAAGCTTTTAAGATAAACTCTAGCTTCTCAAATAAGCTCATCAGCCAAACGGAGCTTATTTTGGTATATGAAGCTTACAAGCTCTTCAAATAATCTATAGGCTAGCTTATTTGGCTTACCAAACATACCCCGTAATATTGGTGTCAAATTGAAGACCACAACGAGAAATTTAATACAAAGTAACAAGTGATAGCAAACTATAAACATCTTGTCCGTAAAAAGGTTCCAAATATCAAATGTAAAGTTTATTTTATATTTTTTAATTTTCATCAGTATCTCGTTCATTTTAAAGTATTTCATTTAAGTTATATAGTACTCAGTATTCAGAAAACTTGAAATCGGTTCGACCCAAAAAAGGCAGTATGTCAAGGACCAGAAGGTCGAATGGGTTAAACTAGGGTCAAAACGATTTTAATTAAAAAATTAATAATTATTTCAAAGCTCACAAAATTTTCTAAGAAAAAGTTATTTTACAAATAAAACAAAATTTACTCATTTATTTTAAAATATTTTAGCATATAAAAAACGAGATAAAAATAACTTATTTAGAAGAATAAAGTTCAACAAACAAATAAATAATAAATAAAAATATTTTTTTAAAAAAGAAAAATCCTTACAAAGATCGGGATTTCCTAATTTTAAATAGGGGTACACATGGTTCAGCTTGGTTCTAGTTCAGAAAAATCAAACTGAACCATGAACCGATAGTTTTTTTCACTAATGGAACTAATTGTTTTTTATAAAGATATGGAACCAAATCAAAACCAAACTGTTTGGTTCTGATTTGGTTTGGTTTGGTTCTGGCACCATCATTTAAATTTTTAAATAATAAATGCAAATTAAAACATGTTTATATCAGCTTCTTCATTAGAATCTATCTACGTCATTACTGATGAGGTAAGTGTCTAATACAGAAGAACGAACCCTTGCATACATAGAATGCTTCGATGGTCGGTCTTCAAATAAATGACCATAACTTTTGCATATAATGTCTGTTTTGGGTCCATAAGTATTTTTCTGAAAGATCTCGAAGATTCCCATTGAACACATGGCTTTACTATGATGTATGATGGATTTTGGGTGTTTGAGACCGTTCACTGGGTTAAAACGGCAATTGAAGTTTCCCAATTCATTATTTTTCAGTATTTGTTTATTTTGTTTGTAAGCCCAACCCATTAAGGGGCTGTTGGCCCATTAGGTTATTCATTTTTTCTTATTTAAGATTCTTAAACATATTGTAGGGTTCTTGATTGCTTATGAAATAAGAAAAGCATTTGTTTTCTTGATTGCAACCCGTTCCAGAATAGTTATTCTTGTGTGTTGTAGATTCGGTCTACATCAATTACCAAATAGAAAATGAGATTTTTAGTTAACAAAAAAAAAGTTTAGAAAAAGTAATATGTTATTCCAAATCGAAGAAGAAGAAACACATCTGAAAGAAGTTCATCGACTCGTTGAAACTTAAAGAATCGAACATAAATGTCGTTTAGGCTTATAATTACAAGTTACGATGAAAGTCTGACTTTGCCCACTCTTCCGTGACGCCGCGTGAGTTGGGGATGAAATTTGCAATTTGAATTTAGGTTAACTTCTGAAAATTGACGAATTGGGCAGTGATTTACTTTTTGGACTTTGGGTATTAACTTAAGTTATACATTTGGGCAGTTGGACTTACAAATCAACGCATGACCTGGTAGAGTCATAGACTATTTTAAATGAATTAATTATTTAAAAAAATTGGCTAAAAATTGGAATTGGCCTTTAGTTCTTGGTTATGGTTCTCGGTTCTAGAACAAGAACCAAAACTAAAACCAAATGGTTCTTTACGCTAAGAACCAAACCATGGATTTTTTTTGGTAGAACTGACCGAATCGCTTGATTTGGTTTGGTCATTTTGTCCATTCATTTTGTCCACCCCTAATTTTGATTAGTTTTGTACATGTTGCTTTTCGTATTTTGATTAGTTTTGTCTTTTAAAAATATTTGAAATCGATAATATTTTGTATTAAAATGTTATTGTATTATCTTTTTATATCATATGATTGTATAATTAACATATTTTCATAAATCTTGATCGAAATCACTTTCACAAACATATTCTCACGCATCGCTATGATCAAAATATATATATATATATATATATATATATATCTTATTATTATTATTATCGGATAGTGGCCAAAAATTCCTCACCCCCCCCCCCAAAATTATCCCACCCAAGAGGTTTGTTTGTGTGTGGTAGAAGTCTGGTAGTGATGAATTGGAACTATAAGATTATAATAAAATATTAATAAAGTACAAAAAGTCCCATCCAAATAGTAGGGGTGAACGCGGTTCGATTTGGACGGTTTGTAACATACTTTCAAACCAAACCATTTTAAGCGGTTCGATATTTTTCCAAACCAAACCAAACCATTCCATTTTACAAACCAAACCATTTTTACGGTTTGGTTTGGTTTTAATCTGCGGTTTATCTATCGACATAATATAACATATATTAGATGTCAAACTAATTCATGTTTCTAAATATATAAAGCAAAAATAAATTAATATAAGCTAATATATGGTAACATTTTTTAATTCTTTGTTTACCTCGTTACCATTGCGGGTGATAACATAGCACTAAATGTACCAGACACATATACATACACATACACATATACATATACATCTAATTGTAATCGATTATTATTCATAAAACACATTATACTATTAACAATTTCTCTTTTGATATCAATCTCACTTGGGCTATAAATCCATGTCACTACCATGCAGTAAGAGATGGGCTTAAACAATTGTTTGGCTTCTGATCAATGAATTAAAATTCTGATGTATTGAAATTGAGCATTATTTGGGCGCGGGGGGTAGTCATATAAAATTTCAAGTATAATATGAAGTTGAAAATCTTGATTTTATTTTCTGATTACCTTTTTTCTTATCAATGGTTTTTGAGTACCTTCCTAATGCAGGTTATTTGAGGTTATAGTAAATCAGATTGAGCAGCTTATTTGGTTGAGTGGTTTGTGGATTTCCTTGCATGAGATTGGTCATCATACTTGTAACGCCCCGGATTCCGTGAAATCCGGGACGCAACGTCATTCTTTAAAGCTGACTTTATTGTGAAAAATAAATTTAATTTTAATCATCACATTCATTATTTGAAAAACTTCAGTGGAAACTTAATCAAATGAATTATAAAACAATTCATAAAACTTAAACCTCGATTTTTCTAAAGGAAAGTAACGATGAATAATTGAACCAATAATATTCATAAAACTTGACTAAAATTAAGCATTATTATTAAATTTGACAACGCTTCCCTTTCATTCGCCGCCATCTTCGAGATCTGCAAAAGCTGTTAAAAATGGAATGGGCAATTCGAAGAAATCTCAGTAGGCTCATCGCCAATAATTAATTTACAGAATAATTTAACACATACTTATGCAATCATACAGTGACATCATAATCATAATCATAATCGTAGGCTCTTTTAATAAAATCAAAAGCTCTTTAAAAATCATAGGGTGTGGGTAGTCTCGTCTCATGCATTTAAGCATGTAAGTTATGCATAACAACATCATTTATCATCTTATCTCATAAGCAGGGGCGGAGCCAGGAATCCCGAAAGAGGGGGGCCAGGAGGGGGGGTTAAGGGGGGTAATGACAGAGCCAATTTTATGAGAATTTAATGTATTCCAAATAATTTACAATAGTAAAAAAACTTACAAGAATTTGTTCCATTGCCAAAACAACAACAAAAAAACATTCAAGACCTAAAATTAGCTAAAGAAAGTTGTGAGCGACGATCTTTCACAGCTGCAAATTCTTCAATAATAGAATCTATATCTATTTTATCCACGAGGTCTCTCTCAACATAAATTGTCATACGATCAGCAAGAAACTCGTCACCCATTTTGCAGCGAATTGTCATCTTCACATGTTTCATTGCTGAAAATGCTCTCTCGGTAGTCGCCGTAGAAACAGGTAATGTTAACACAAGGCGAATCAATCTAGTTATCATCTTGTAATCCTCCGATCTTCTAGTTTCAACCAACTTCTCGCTTAATTTTGCAAGTGTAGGTACTTCAAATTGAGGATCACGAGCCACATCATCACCATAAAATTTTAATTCACTTAACAAAGCATGTCTCTCTTGGCGATCATAATCGTCAGGATAAAACTCCACTGCAAGCTCATAAATGTCATTTGCATTAAATGATTGAAATGAATTTTTTGGATCCAAAGCCACACTAAGAGTAAGGAGTCGAACTGATGTCTCATTAAATCTTGTATCCAACTCTGTCAACTGAAAATATATGGCTTCATTGTAGACGTCAAAATGGTAATGATGCTCAATGGTAATTTGACTGCGACCACGACCAACGTTGTTGTCCATGTCGGGTATGGTAATATCATGTCTTGAGCAAAAATCTTTCACTTCTTGAAGCAGTTTCTCCCAACCCTGTTCTCTTAATTCGTGGAGAAGATTTTTTGCAGTGGAGACATACCTTATAGCAACTAAAATGTCAATAGATTCTTTTTGAAATGCTTGACAAAGAAAATTAGTGATTCCCACAATTGAGTTCATTACATGCAAGGAAAACACAAAATCAAAGCTTTTGATGCTTTTGGAAGTACCACGAAGTTCAGCCCGAGCCTTCGGATTAGAACAATTGCCAAGAAGATCCTCAAGCAGCTTACGAGTTGCATCATACATTTCTATCATACTCTTAATAGATTCGTAATGAGAACCCCAACGAGTAGATCCTGACCGTTGCAAAGTCATCATCTGATTAGCCCCACGTCCAGTATCACGTTCTCCAGCTGCTAACATATTCTCAACCATTTCTCTTTGAATAGCTTGTAGCTCAGTATTACGCTTAGGAGAAGATTTAACAATATTAATGACATTATCTAATAGAGAGAAGAAATCCCAAATAGGATCACACTGCTTGGCTGCAGCAACTAGTGTTAACTGCAATCGGTGAGCAAAACAATGGACATAGTACGCATATGGGCAATCTTTAAGAAATAGTGCTTGAAGTCCATTCCATTGGCCACACATATTGCTAGCTCCATCATACCCCTGTCCTCTCAATTTATAAACTTGAAGATTGTACTGACTAAGAACATCTGATATATGATTTTTTAGTGTCTCTGAAGAAGTCTCACTGACCGCTCTGATAGCAAAGAAACGTTCTGTCAGAATACCTGAAGCATTCATAAACCTCAAAATAATGGCCATTTGTTCCTTTTTAGACTCATCCTGTGCTTCATCTACAAGAAGTGAAAAGTAAGCATCTCCAATCTCCTCGCGAATCATCTGACGCACTCTATTGGCTATTATTGCCAAAAGCTCTTTCTGAATCTCTCCAGAAGTATATTGGGCATTTTTGGGTGCATTACACAATACAACATTTTTAACTGCTTCATTCATTTCACCAAAACGTCTAATCATCTCAATCACATTCCCACGATTCGATGAACCTTCAGATTCATCGTGACCTCTGAAAGCACACCCTTGCAATGCTAGATAACTAACAGTCATTATTGTAGTCCTTAGCCGCAACCTATTTTTCAAAACTTCCTCTTTGCTAACTCTATGCATGACCTTATCAATGTGTTGAGATGTTCTCATTAAAGCTTGAGCACTTGTCACACACCTATTATGAGGTGATGAAGATGAAGAACCAACATGACCAAGAAATGCACACTCCTTTCCCTGAACTCGCTTCCAGTTATCAAATCCATTAGTTACTAATGCCAAAGAAGAAGAAGTCTGTTGTCCATCATTGGCAAAAACAAAACATGGAAAGCAATAAGCCTTATGTGTTGAAGGCGAATACTCCAACCAAGAAAATTTACTAAACCAACTGTATTGAAAATGACGACCTCTATCCTTATACATCCTAACTTTATAATCTCAAAGTTTAGGTTGATAAGGACCTACTATTAAATATGCCCATCTAACCTCATCCCTTTTATCAAGAGGATAGTCACATATTTTCTTCCTTTTTCCTGGATCCCGTTCAATATCAAAAGATGGAATTGGAAGAGATTGTTGATTATCACTCGGTTGAGATTGTTGATTGTCATTTTGAGGAGACTTTTGATTATCATTCGGTTGAGATTGTTGGTTGTCATTCGGTGGAGACTGTTGATTATCATTCGGTAGAGACTGTTGATTGTCATTTGATGTTGGTTTGAAGAAAGAATGCAATGTTATTTTGCCTTTCTTCTTAGGAGGTTGTGTGGCCATTACTCATTATAACATTTGCTTTAGCATAATCAAGAATCCCAAATGCCAACATCAATATTCATTTTTCAATTACAAATATTCATCAGTTAGGACACAGCACCACTAAATCAGACAAATTGTTTGCAAAATGCCAAATTAAAAATTATCATCTGATTCATCTCCAACCTCAAAAAACTGAAATTACTAAATACTAAATAGCATTGTTGTGTCAATGTCAACATCAATTTTCTCATCAATTAGGGCACAAAATCAAACAAATTGATAAACTAAAATTAGGGCAGAAACTAAAAATTGAAATTAGGACACAAATCATAAAATTAGGGCAGAATCAATTTACCTTAATGAAATGAGGTGAAAACTTGAATTGAATTGAAGGCAAGCTAATAGCTATTACGAACTGGGGTCCGACTTCCGAGCGGCACGCTAGCAGGTAGTGCCGCAGCAGCCTAGCGGTAGCAGGCGCTGTGAAGCTGCGAAGGTCGACGGAGGCACAATCGCACGCACAGTTGGCACAGAGCTGTAGCAGTCGACGGAGGCGCGGTCGCGGAGCAGTTCCTCACTTCCTCCCAGTCCCAAATCGTCGTCTTCGTCGTTGTTCGTCCCTCACTCTCAACCTCGGTCCTCAAAGTCAGTGGCGAGGAGCAGGCAGCAGCATTTTTTTCGTTTTTCGAATGGTTTTGAGCGATGCGGGCTGGACACTGGGTAATAACCAGCAAACTGGGCCAATTCTTTTTTGGGCTGGGCCATTACATTTTTTTTTTTGAAGATCCTCAACATCAGGCTGTTAATTGGGCTGGGCCGTGGCCCAGTGCAGCCCCCCTGTTTCCGCCCTTCCTCATAAGAGATATTCTAGTCTCGTCTCATACATCAAAGCATAAAAATCACGTCATTTCATATAAGACATGTAATTATAATTTAAACTAATTAGTGGGGGCGCGTCTACCTTAAATTCGCGAGTTTGAAAAATAGAGCTTGAAAGTCACGTCCATATTCTAAATCACCAAATGTTTCTTCTAGCCAAAAGAAAATAAAACTAGTTTAGTACTTTTGAAATTTAAAGATTAAAGCGACAAAATAGAGTTTTAGGACTAAATTGAAATTTTAAAGAAAGCAAGGATTTAAAAGTTTAGAGGCTAAATTGAAATTTAAAGAAAACTGGAATTTAAAAGCTTAGGGGCTGAAATACATTTTATTTTCGAAATTAAAAGGACTGGGTCAAAGGATTTCAAAACACTAGGGTTTAGCTAACTTATTTCAAAACTGCAAGGCTGATAATTAAACTTTAAAACTTGTAGGGACTCAAATAATAAACTTTAAAAACTAGGGGTCAAAAGGGCAATCTCAAAATTTCAAAATAAATAAATAAATAAAAATCCCATCCATTTCATTCCTCTCTCTAAAATCGGACCACAAAGAGAGAGAGGGCCGAGCGAGCGACAGGGAGGGGCACCCCTTCCTCCGATCCCATTCGGCGGGAGCGCCTCCTTCGCATGGTGGCTAGGTGCATGGTCGTGGGTGTGTGAAGGGAGAAGTATTTTGGGCGAATTTGGTGTAAAAATCAGGTGCAAATTCGAGGATTGTGGTTCGAAATTGGGACCGTGACCATCCGGGCAAGAAGGTGGCAGTCGAGGTAAGTGTTTGATTAAGGTTGTTTCTTGGTTGATTTGGGTGGTGGAGGATGATGAGGTGGGTAGTGGCGGATTTGTTGTGCGGGCAGCGGTGGACGGGAGGTGACGGTTCATAGACAGTGGTGATGTTCATGGTCCGAGTGGGCGTTGGAGGTGGCGGCTTGGACACTTGGTTGTGGCGTTTGGGTTGGGGCGGTGGGTAGGGACGTTTGGAAGTTCGATTCGGTTGGGGGCGATAGAGGTAACGGATTTGGTGGCTACCGATGTGGGTGGTTGTGAAATTGGGTTCGGCTCGTGGTGGTTGAGGTATGTGGTAATATGGTTGATGCGCGGGCTGTGACGTTGACTGGTGGATTGGATGAAGCTTGTGGTGTGTTCGGTTAGTTTTTGGAGGCAGTGGTTTGGAGTTTAGTTCTTGAATGTGCCATGGTAGATTTTGGGTGGTTTTGAGTGGCTTCATGTTGAATAGCAGAGCATCGGTTGGGGGAGAAGATACTTACTGAGTGCTTGGAGTTTGCTGAAACAAATTCTCATTGTCGTGATTTGTGATGAGAGTGGGAAGAAATAAACATTGACTGTGATTTATTATTGGTAAATTGTAGCAAATTTTTGGCTGATTGTGGTGCTGAACCTGGGAAGGAAATTATGTGAATGGGTATTCTCTCCTTTGTGTTTGCCGTGAATTTGTGAGGAGGAAGAGTTGATTGCTGAGATTGTTTGTGATGTCTGTGTGCGAGAATGACGATGGGGAAATGGAAGATTATTAACGTGTTAGTTGTGCTCCAATTTGGAAAACGCGTGATTGGTGATTGAGTGAGGATTTTTGGAAATTGATTCACTTGATTAAGGCAAATGAATAAATATAGGGATGGGGATTATTGGCTGATGAATTGCTGGTTATTGACTCAAACTTTGGTAAGTAATGACATATTTTAGTTTAGACCAGAATTGTGGGCATCTGCAAGGGAATTGAGGTTGATTGAAGGATTGAAGAGTGATCATGGGATAATCTAAGTGTGTGTAGAAGGTAAAAATTGTGAAGTGAGCATCCTGATAAATAGGTTGGGCTCTATAATTGGGCCAAGGGAGTTTGGATTTGGTTAAATTGGGATATGACAATAAACAACAAGATTAGAAGTTGGGCTTAAAGGTTTGGATCTAAAATAAGTGGAAATTACAGGGAAAAGGGTTTTACAAGATTGAAATTCAAATATAAGAACAAAGTTAAATATATTCACATTTTAGGTTATAAATAGATATTAAAAAGTATATTAAATTAATACATTATTATAATTTAAAATGTATAGCGCTAATTTCGTAACTGACTCCCCTAATGATCCGCAATTGAAATATACACGTTCATCAAATCAAAATAAACCAATGTAATAATCAATCACCGAGAATTTAGGTTCAATCACAAGCAACATCCCAAAACCCCAAACCTAAACTCAATCACAAGCGACATTCCCGAAACCCCAAACTCCTAAATCCGAAATTCTAGCAACCCTCACCGCGACCTCATAATTCCGACCATCATTGAAGAAAATTGCCGGTTGATAATGGTGAAAGCCACAACCGCTGACCAGAAAATGCCATCGAAACGAGACAAGGAGAATGAGTCCGATAGTAATAAAAGGAAAAGAGATTCCGGTAAGAGGAAGAGCAAGTCGAACATCACGATAACTCGTGAAACTCGTCAATCCTATGATTCGAATCAAGTATGTCGAAATCTTGTGTGACTCTAACATATAATTTTGTAGGAATAAGGTAATGTAGATGATAATTTATTCATTGTGACCTAGTTATCATATGTGACCTAAGGTATTGTATGTGAATTTGGATATTTCACCAGTATAGAGATGTTCTGCAGATTGTGGCCTGGAACCAACTTTGGGTATTGATTTATTCATTGTGAGCTAGTTATCATATGTGACCTAGGGTATTGAATGTGAATTTGGGTATTTCACCTGTATAGAGATGTTCTGCTGACATTGACCTTGAACCAAATTTGGGTATTGTATGTGATTTCGGTATTCTCACATATGTGACCTGAAACCAACTTTGGGTATTGTTTCATTGTTTGGGTATTGATTTATTCATTGTGACCTAGTTATCATATGTGATCTAGGGTATTGAATGTGAATTTGGGTATTTCACCAGTATAGAGATGTTCTGCTGACATTGACCTTGAACCAACTTTGGGTATTGTAAGTGATTTTGGTATTCTCACGAATGTGACCTGAAACCAACTTTGGGTTTTGTTTCATTGTATGTGACCTCGGGTCTATCAAGGATGTGACTTGAAACCAAAATTGGATATTGTATGTGGTTATGGGTATTTAATGGTTGTGACCTTAACCTAATTTTGATGGCAAAGTTTGATTTGCATTCTAAAGGCCAGCTGCAGAGATTTTTAATATATAAAATAACAAGTTAAATATACCTAAGTTAGGAAAGGAAGACTTTACACGGCTCTTTCCCTATGTCATCCCATTTAACTAAAGGGATCCTGTCCACTATGACAGAATTTATCATGTCAATCAATTTTGTGTCATATCCACTGCATTGGTTTTGAACTCATAGCACCATTAGCTAGACTCCTTGAAACTGAACTTTCTCTACTCTTCTTAAAAAGTACTTTTGTACTCTCACTTTTGTAGCCTAAGAAGTTTTAAATGAGACACATGTGATCTGTGAATTAGGTGAGATACTCTGAAAAAGTGATTTTAATTCTATGTCCTATGATAAATTTTTGAGGAAAAGGCTAGAACGCCAGCTTCTTCCTAGTACACTACTCATTGTAAAGAATGATTTGCTTATTTTTTAGGAAATACACTGATGTGTGACCTAAAGAACGTTTGTGTAATACATTTTCTCTATTGATGTACTTTTATGTGACCCTGTTTCTATTGATGTGCAATTCATTGAACCATATACTGGTGTACTAATGTTGTGACTTACACTATTCGTCAACAGAAATGGAAGTACACTATTCCCGAGGGAGAATGGTTTATAGGGAAAATTACGTCCAATGTCACAAAGAATGCTATGACCAACTTCAAATCCAAACTATATGATAGTCAAAAAGAGATTCTAGCTAACACATGTTTCTCATATTTTGTCGACTGGCATGAGATAGTGCTCCAGCAATAGTTATTACACTTTTTTCTTCTGAGGACGGTTGAACAATTGAACCCGCAGGAGATGTGGTTCCTTATTTCCAGTAGATATGTTAGATTTGCTCTGCCCGAGTTCACGCTGGTTACAGGTTTGAGATATGAAGGCGTTGACAATCGGAGGAATCTTGAAAATTTACCTTCCAGAATAAAAGATACATACTTTGGCCATTTGAACACCATAACGAATGAAGACATCAGAGATGTGTATTTGGGAGTCACAAATGCACCTGATCATGACGTAGTGAGGCTCGGAATTCTGTATTTGATCACATCATATTTTTTTTATCTACATCATACAAGAAGGTGGTTGATGATTACTTGTTTCCCCTTGTTGAAATATTTGAAATATCAATTACTCATTACCGACTAGGGGGTTTTTTACTTGTCTTTCAAGTATGGATCTATGAGACCGTACCAATATTAAATGGCAGAGTAACCACAAGGATTCAGAGCATTTCACCTCGAATCCTTAATTGGCGTGCCGATAAGATACATGTCTACTCCACCATCGAGGACAAGATATTCTCAGAACCAAACGTAAATTTTTAAAATTAATTTTATTTAGCCTCTTAACAGATAGGACAGAATATGAAAATCTACTTATGGTCTTTTTACATGTGGCGCATTTCAATGTCCTAATGGTATTAGAGTTTATCACAGTTTGTAGTATCTATGTTTTTAGGAGGCCACATTATATGTCATCCTAGTCACTAACCAAAGATTTTGAGGTCACATTTATTGTCAATTAGGTCACACTTCATGCTTCCATTAGTGATATAGGAATGTCAAAATGTCATTCATTTATTTTAACACCCTTAGCACATATTAGTTCACCAGGTCACAGTATTGGTTTTCTGAGGTCACATTTATTGTCAATCAGGTCCCACTTCATGCTTCCATTAGTGATATAGGAATGTCAAAATGTCATTCATTTTTTTTAACACCCTTAGCACATATTAGTTCACCAGGTCATAGTCTTGGTTTCCACACAAGCTTTACAGCCATGTTTATGTAATTGTCCGATCCAACTCAATTTTGTTTCCTACATTCTGGATACAGATTGAATTGTGAGACCTTGATCCTAGTGATCTGGAGATGATGCAACCATACATGACTGGTGTCCAATACCATAAGCCACGTCAACCGGGTGATGACGTAGGTTCAGCTCAAAAATCTATTGCTGGTCAACTGATGATTACATACGATAAATCGGCCCATAAAGATAAAATCAATGATGATGATGATGATGACTTTGTCGATCCCCCACCTGCACAGTAAAAGTCATCAAGTGTGTTTGAGTCTCCAACAGATCAAGCTGGGGTAGAATTTGATGAGGATTCTTTCATGGACACTCCGAGACCCGCTTTTGAAGATATAATCCTTACCGATGACACAAATTCAGAAGAGGGTCCATCTGCTAACATAATTCGTTTAGTTTATAGTAATAATTTATTTACCTTTGAAACGAAACTAATACTAATGCAATTTGTGGTATACAAGTGTTTCAGCGTTGGAAGAAAGAATTGAAAGATGAAATTGCTCAGGTGAAGTCACAGAACAAAGATCTGAGTTTGGTTGTGAATGAACTAAAGTCACAAGTTGCGGTCCTACGTTTAGACAGGAGCCAAGAACTGCAAGAAATTGTTCGGACACAAAATGTACTGAAGAATGAGATGACAGGGTTAAAGACAAATATTACATTCATGTCAGATTCTGTTTCTGCAATGATACCCAGTGCACTAGAGGCATTTAAAGATAAATTGAGTGATATACACAGGGATCATAATAAATATGATAGCAAGGCGTTGGAGGTAACTTCTAAGTCATGCTTCTTTTTGTTTTGGGTCTCAACCTTATTCTCCATGTTTAACATGCATGTTATTTATCATCTGAGGCCACATGATTGTGAAAAAACTTTGTGATCCAAACATTCGTTGCACTATTTCTGAGGATATGTGTTTTGGCAAGAAAAAAACTCAGAAAGATTTTCAGATGCCAAAGGGAAGGGAAAGAGTTACCTTGAAGAAGAGATCCGTGACCATTGTCAAACTCCATCCTTTGATTTAGGGATGAGATTCTCCCAAACTCGTGCACCATCTAGTAGCCCTGTCTATGTGGTTCCAAATGACGAAATACAAGGAAAGCTGGATAAAATAGTAGCTGTTGTGGTTCAGGAATCCAAAATTGACAATGAACATGTACATTTATGACACTAATGTCACCACGTTATATCTCATTTCCGTTTTCACCAAGTGCACCAACCTGTGTGACTATTTACACTATTGCATCCCATTTCAGATAACACCCACAAGTGCTCCAACGTCAGGGCTTCCAGTTAAGAGGGCAACAAGACTAACTAGAGCATTGCAATCTCCATTCGTTGCTGGGCAAGGAAAACACACCAAGCCATCTGCAACTGTAATAGTTTTTGAGAAATGTGACCAGAACGCGGACGATGTAGACATCATGGCATTCAAGAATTGGTTCGATAGAGGGTACAAACCAAAGACCAAGTAAGCCATAATTTGTAAAGTACTAGATCCAGTATTTTAACCATATATGAAAGATCTTAGGACCATATCTTCACTTCATTGGCTTTGTAGGAAGAAATGCAACGATGCCGATGATGATATCTCTCCACCTTTTCAGTTTGGACCAATCCCTGTTGGATCAAAAATGTGGTGGCATGCATTTACAAATCCAGAATCATCGCTTTGTAGCACGGTTAGAATCTTTTGCACCATTACACAGTCTAATTTTCTCGCGTCACAAGCCAATCATTGGAAGTCAACAGAACTTAGTAAGACACTTTGATTCCATTATAACAAGTGCATTGTTTCTCTGCTATAGCACATGGACGCGTGTTTCTACTACATTCTCCGGGAAGCACGACATGGTCCGAACATACAGCGTAGATTCATGACAACTGACACAACTTTTCACGCATTGATCAAGGATTTGTACCCATGTTTTCTGAAAGACTCATCAACCCTATTGTCCATGTCTTACCTAACTGACGTTATGAGAGGTGAAAGATTGGACATGAATGCTCCATGGGATGACGTTGACTTTGTTCTACTGCCGATCTTGCCCACCAACCGTGCACACTGGATGCTCGCAAAGCTCAATATAAGGAAACATTCGGTATTGATACTTAATTCATGCTCTAAGACATATAGGCCCAACATGTTATATGAAGGGATTCAACATTTCCTAAAGCTCATCCCTGAATTGATGAAACTAATTGGCATTTGGAGCAGTGCATCAGACCTGCCTCACAAGGATCTTTTGTGGTTGGAAGCATCTATGGCACAGGACATCCCTCAGCAGCAAAATGGGTATGGACATGATGTTACACTGCAGATGCAGAAAATTTCTATATAGATCTCTATTGATAACACATGTCTATTTGTTTTTATTTAGGCACGATTGTGGCATATTTTTTATTAAGTATTCCCAGTATGTGTTACATATCAAGATCAAGTCAATGCCAAAGGATTTTGACGGTACACGTGCACGGATGGATATAGATGCAATACTTTACAAGCACAGACGAGTAAAAATTAACTCATCACGTTCTACAAGGAGGGGAGATAGCATTGTCATCGCGGACGACTGATTTTTTGTCTAATCAATTGTTGCAACATCGTATATATTGGCCACACTTTTTTTTCCTTTTTCAAATTAACAGATGCAATGTGATGTAATTACACTGGATGCATTTTAGTTATATTTTCTTTTTTTCTTTTTTGGATCATGTACATTTTCTCTATGTTTCAGTATGATTCATTATGCTTAATGTGTCATATTCATAATGATATTGTAAATAGTGTATGTGTTTCTATTCGTAGCCCTGAAAGTATGGAATAACCTAAAGGTCACATTAAAATTTGACCTTGTAACAAGTTTGCATTTCATGTCCCATGTTATTCATACCAGGTCACACTTTACTCATTCTAGGCCACACGGTAACACCAGGTCACATTTTATATAATTCAGGACATATGTTATTCAAACCAGGTCACGTACTATTCATACCATGAGACATTTTACTTCATTCCATGTCAAACATTAGTCATACCAGGACACATTTTATTTATACCATGTCACCTGATATTCATACAAAGCAACAATGTTATTACAACAGGGTACATATTACTCATTTGAGGCCACGTGTGATTCGTACCAAGTCACATGTTATTCATACCAGATCATATGTTATTCACACTAGGTCACATGTTATTCACGCCAGGTCACATAGTACTCATATCACGTAACAAGTTAATAAACACCATGACACATGTTATTCATACAAGGTCACATATTATTCATATCAGTTCACGTGTTATTCATTCCAAGACACATTTCACTCATTCCATGTCATACTTCACTCAGACCAGGACATATGTTATTCATACCAGGTCACATGATATTCATACAAAGCAATAATGTTAGTACAACATGGTACACATTACTCATTTCAGGTCATGTGTGATTCATACCAGGTCACATTTTATATAATTTAGGACTCATGTTATTCATACCAGGTCACGTGCTATTCATACCATGAGACATTTTACTTCATTCCATGTCACACATTACTCATACCAGGTCACATTTTATTCATACCATGTCACCTGATATTCATACAAAGCAACAATGTTATTACAATAGGGTGCATATTACTCATTTGAGGTCACGTGTGATTCATACCAAGTCACATGATATTCATACCAGGTCACATGTTATTCACACTAGGTCACATGTTATTCATGTCAGGTCACATAGTACTCATATCACGTAACAAGTTAATAAATACCATGACACTTGTTATTCATACGAGGTCACATATTATTCATATCAGTTCACGTGTTATTCATTCCAGGACACATTTCACTCATTCCATGTCATACATTACTCAAACCAGGACACATGTTATTCATACCAGGTCACATGATATTCATACAAAGCAGCAATGTTAGTACAACATGGTACACATTACTCATTTCAGGTCATGTGCGATTCATACCAGGTCACATTTTATACAATTCAGGACTCATGTTATTCATACCAGGTCACGTGCTATTCATACCATGAGACATTTTACTTCATTGCATGTCACACATTACTCATACCAGGACACATTTTATTCATTCCATGTCATCTGATATTCATACAAAGCAACAATGTTATTACAATAGGGTACATATTACTCATTTGAGGTCACGTGTGATTCATACCAACTCACATGATATTCATACCAGGTCACATGTTATTCACGCCAGGTCACATAGTACTCATATCACGTAACAAGTTAATAAACACCGTGGCACTTGTTATTCATACGAGGTCCCATATTATTCATATCAGTTCACGTGTTATTCATTCCAGGACACATTTCACTCATTCCGTGTCATACATTACTCAGACCAAGACATATATTATTCATACCAGGTCACATGATATTCATACAAAGTAACAATGTTAGTACAACATGGTACATATTACTCATTTCAAGTCATGTGTGATTCATACCAGGTCACATGTTATTCATACCATTTCACATGTCATACATACAAACCAACAATTTCCATACAACAGGTTAAATATTACTCATACCATTTGAAATGATATTGATACAAGGTCCCCTGTTACTCTTACTTGGTCACAAGTTAATCATTTTAGGTTACATGTTATTCATAACAGGTCACATGTTATTTATACAAATCATCATTTATCGTACACTAATTTTTCAATAATAAGTTTCATTTGCACTTATTAAAATGAGAACTTATCATGTCTGTAATCTTTACTGAATACGTGAAGAAGCAAAAAATTTAAGAGATTAAGATTGCAAGCCTCAAACTTTATCATAATGTTGCATTGTAATCGGGTAACAAATAAAATTCTGAAATGAAGTTCAATCATTATGTAACTTATTGTAAAATCAATGAAAAAATTAATGACCCTGCAATTACATCCACCAGTGGGAATTACAGAATCTAAAACTATGAAGGTGTCAATTCATTTACTGATGGGAGCCAAGCTTGTGCAAGAACGCCTATTGTGACCTTTGCTTTCACAACGTCCACACTTCATTGATTGCCTCTTTTCCAACACTGATATTTTTCTCTTCTCAGCTGGTCTTCCCGAGCTTCGTTTTTGGTTTGGAGGTAATACTAAAATTTCTTGTAATTCATTTGGATTACCAACTGGAAAGACAAATTCCTGATATGCGGCCTTATATGCAACAGTTGTATAATAGTATGAACAGTATTCGTAAGGATCCCTTTTCGTGAATGCAATAACAGCTAGTGCATGTGGACACGGTAATAGGTCAACTTGAAACATCCTACATGTACATGTCCTTTGGTCTATGTCAACAACAAACGATGAGCTTTCATCAATAATAGAAAATAGTGTATGATTTGTTGACGATACGTGCATCAAGTTATTATTACTCAGATTTCACATAACTTGAAATTATCAAAGCCACGCAAATGGTCAGATTTTCATTACATACCCTTAAACGCCGCACTCCTGCGCTGCATTCCCTCATTAACTTCTCATACTTGTTCGATAGCTTGGTGAAAGTTCCATGTGCAATGTCCCTATTCTTGCAGAACCAATCATGTACCGTTTGCCTTAAAGATTCTAATAATGCCACAATAGGATAGTTCTTAGCTGATTTTGTCACTGCATTAACCGACTCTACAATGTTCAACGTCATTTTCTAAAATCTATTCGCCGGCATGTGGTATCATGACCACCTTTCATATCCTACGTCCTTCTAAAAACCATAACACAAATAAAACAACATCAGTGCAATTCTCTTGTGACATGATCACGTTCAAATATTTGTAAAATGTTTATGGACTTACCAAATAACCCCTTATGTAATCACTAATTGAGTCCAAGTGGAGCATGTGTTACTCAAACTTTGCTAGGGTGTATGCGCGAACTGTTGAATTGAAAGTTTGTGTGATATTGTGACCTGATTTGCCATAATGTTTCTTTAAGTTCAGCAAGAGGTGATAAGAACATATACCATGACATGTTCCAGGGTAGATCTTTTCAATAGCATTCCTGACACTTTCGTGCCGATCCGACACAAAACACAACCCTTCCCTACTGCCGTACACCCTCTTAAACTGTTCAAAGAACCATCCCCAAGATTTGTCATTCTTATTATCCCCAATACCAAAGGCAAGCAAAAAAATTCTATTGTTGGCATCCTGAGTACATGCCGTGAATAGAGTACCCCCGTAGTGTCCATTAAGATATGTGCCATCAACAACAACAAGCCTACAATTCATCCATCCACGAATTGATGCCCCAAATACCACAAAGCAGTACTCAAATTGATTTTTATTGTCAATCTTCATCCTCGTAACGGAGCCGGGATTCGTAATTTTCAATACATGCAAAAAACTCGGCACTTGCTGAAATGATTCCTTTGGGTCCCCCGTAATATCTTCAATGTTTTCTCTCTAGATCTCCAAGATTTTATGTAATTCAGTGAAACTCCATATGTATGCAACATATCGTTCCATGTGTCATTTTGAGTGTATATAATTCTTGTGGAGTTATACTTGTACTTTATGCAAGTGGACACAACAGTGGTGGACACTTGCCTGTGTGACCCCAAAACTATATTTGATGGACATGTATGTCCATCATGCATGTATCTAATTTGAAATAAGTCCATCTTCCCAACCTAGATGACCTACACAACTAGTTACAGACACTGTGTGAACACCTAATAACATACTCCTTCTTGTCCAACCGAACAACCATGAATTCGAACATATGTTGTATCGCATAAAATGTCAAGCTCATTTTTAGAGTCTCTTTATTCTTAAAAATCCTTCGCTCTTCAACCTCTCTAGCATCGGCATTCACCATAATTGTGACCAGATTATCATCCACCTTGCACGATCCCTCCACCGTTGCTTTACATATTTCATTAGTCATCTCACGTAATGAAAATTGTTCATCATTGAACTTGTGCCTCATTGCAATAGGCTCCATAAAAGGGAAAACATCATTTTTCTGCCCATTTTCCACGTTTGTAACTTCAATCATTATGGGGTACTTGGCAGGGTCGTTATCAATGCATTTCAATGATAGATAAGAGATAACATTGTTGTCACTCTTAATTCTAACCGATTGTATATCACTATTCAATGCATAACTCATTGACACTGCCACCTTAATTGTTACGGTCAAATCCAAATTCTGTCATAGCTGCTTCCAACAATCTCGAATAATTACAGTCTTGATTCACGATTACTAATGCAGATTGTGATCCATACAGCATGCAAATGTGGATGTACCCCATACCTGCACAATATGTTGGACACATTAGACAATCAGATACATAATAATTCTATTTTACCATGGTCACAGTTAGAAAGTTATTTTTCATATCCAGATATTCAGCGTGTATTAAAAGTCTCTAGTATAATGAGTTCATTAGGTCACAAACTTTTACTTCCACGGGTTGAATACTTCTTCACATATTTAGCTTGTCAATGAGAGTATTAAAATGACTCAGGTTTCATATACTTACTACATCAGCCACTTCCGAAACAACAAATAAAACTCTGTTCACATGTTAACGTGCTAATGAACCCAGGTCACACGTCCACAGTTCAACACAATAGCATGACACAAGCGAATTAGATTACATCGTCAGGTCAAAATGTACATGGTGCTAACAATTTGAGGTTACAATATTTTCAAAAATGGTTCACACGTCATCTGTACAAGGTCACATGCAGTTTGAATATGTTGATTCAGGACTATGTGGACCGGATCTGGACTTTGAAAACAATCTCAGGTCAAGAGATTAGGTGAAAAAACATAAATCTAAATTTTTTAAAAGAATTATCGTCAATTTCAATTTATTCGTACACATTTCCAATAATACGTCATATACTTTAATGATTTATGAGGTCACATATGATACATCTCAAATTATATCAACGTTGTCAAGGAAATTATCATAAATTTCATACTATTACGATTACATTATCAAATATAATTACATTACCTCTATAAATTTATCTTCCTTCTTTCTATCAACCCAGTCAGACACCATCCGACGTCCGACAGCTAATATCGGGGGGATTTTATGTGACCTCCGAAAATTCTTCAGCCGACGAAAATGTAAGATTACGTTGACAATTGAATGGATTGTGTTCTCCATAATTACTTTAGCGACTAGTAATTCAGGGATCAAATCAAAAATGGGCAATTTAAGAGACCTGTGTAATATGGTAAGTTTCTGTAACGGATTCCGTGATTTCAACGTAAATATTTGCATTGTCGTTTCCATATATATATATATAACCTGAAAAATGAAATAATATGAATTGTTTTCTATTTATGATATAGTATACTACAAAGGATTGAGTTGTGTATTTTTCCCCAAAAATAAATCAAAATTTGGACTTAAAAATAAATAATGATCTTGGAATACTTTTGATAAAATTGGACTTGAGAATAAATAATGAAATGAGACGTTTTTAATAGAATTGAAATTGATCAAGATTTTAATAAATTTAATTTCACTTAAATGTCTAGACGATCACGTTTTTAAAATAAATGAGCAAATTCGTAGCGACACATTTTTAAAAAATAATATTTATTTAAATAAGTCATGAAAAATTCTCGATCGCCACAATACTGGTCCATAAAAATCATTAGTTAGTAAGAAAATAGTAATGGATGTTGTAAATAATTTGTCTCTTGATTCGATAATGGAACTTCTTTCTCAAACTACAGAGGTCATAATCGAGGTATCAATTACTCCTACGAATGTCCTCATCAAGGAGATGAGTTTTCAAGAACTCTAATCTTACCTAAATTGCATCATTCATCTATTACAAAAGTTGAGTAGGAAAGACATTTGTGATTTAGACGGTTTACAAAAATTTGTGAAAATCCTTTATCGGGAAATTAAGGTTGCTGAACAATTAATTGAGATTGCAGGGATTTCATAAGAAATTCACGTTAGATGACTACTGAAATTTATTCCTATGTAAAGAAGAAACAAGATCCCCAATTTCAAACACTAACAGTCTCTTTTTTGAGATCATCCCAATGCAATGAAAACGAGAAAATATATAACCAAGAAATGATATAAATGAGAATTTTATTTGTGGTGGAAAGAAATTTCAAATTAATAAAATTAATTTTTAATTAAAAAATAAAAACAGTTTGGTTTGATTTTTTGCGATTTTTGAAAATCTAAATCTAAACCAAAATCATTTTGAAACGGTTTGGTTCGGTTTTAGGAAAATAAAACCAGGGATCCATACAGTTTCAAACAAACGAGTTAGATTCGATTTGTGATTTCGCAATTTTTTTGTGCAACCCTACCAAACATTTATATTTTTTAATCTTTTTTAAGCATTTTTTATTGTTGATTAGACAGCTACAGCAAAATTCAAGAGGTTGTCATGTTGCCTGTTAGGATCAGTGGGACCTAGTGTATTCAAAGCCAACACTGATAAAGAACTAAATGCTACAAGGGGTGAGGAAAACCTCAGGGGCCGTTCTCTTTGTATTTCGATTTTGGATTTTGAGTTTTGGATTTTGTTTTGAATTTTGGATTTTGATTGTTTGTTTTAGGATTGCTGAAAACATGTTCTCTTTGTGATTTTGGAAAACTGTTTTCAAAAATAGAAAACTGAAAAATGTGTTTACTTTGTAATTTTTTGATATATTTATTTTATGATATTTTATATGTAAAAAATGGTTGATTTGTTGAATTACATTAATTTTAATGTTAATAAATCAGTTAGTTCTCTACATCAATAAATTCATCATTAATATTGTTTCAGCTAAACAAAAATTTAACCACATACCAATAAAATCTTAACATGGATCTATATATAATGGCAAAATAATATAAGAATTTCAAGTTAAGGAAGTGTCTCACATTTACAAAAAAAAAAAAAAAATATTAACATGGATCTATATAATAGCAAAATAATATAAGAATTTCAAATGAATGAAGTGTCTTACTTTTATAAAAATAAAAATAAAAATAAAAAATTTACAAGAAAAAAAACTTAACATTGATCTAGATATATAATGACAAAATAACATAAAAACTTCAAGTGAAGGAAGTGTCTCACTTTTACAAAAATTACAAAAAAAAAAAAAAAAAATTAACATGAAACTTTTTATAATGACAAAATAATATAAGAACTTCAAATGAAGGAAGTGTCTCACATTTAAAAATAATAATAATAATAATAATAATAATAATAATAATAATAATAATAATAATAAATAAATAAATAAATTACTAAAAAAAAAAAAACTTAACATGGATTTATATATAATGACAAAATAATATAAGAACTTCAAGTGAATGAAGTATCTCACATTTAAAAAAAAAATCCAAAACGCGCATTTTGGTCGTTTTAGACTTTTTAACACAAAATATCCAAAACGCAATAAAATCGTTTTGAGTTTTCTTTGTATTTTTTTTTTGGTATTTTGAAAAACGCGTTTCTGAAAATGGGCAAAGTAAACGCGTTTTCGATATTTCCAAAAAACAAAAGTTCAAAACAGTAAAGAGAACGGGACCTCATTTTTTATTATATAATAATTGGTTTCCAATTCCGGCTTCGCGGGGGGTCACAGTAAAATAATCTGGAAATAATCAAGAAAAACATTATCGAATAGAGAAAAATATTGATGCTTAATTCTTGTTTATTAATTTTTTTGAACAAATAATATGATGTTTTAGAAGTAAAATTTTTGATTGAGAAGTGAAGATAGAAAATGTGTATGATTAAAAAGTGATTTGATAAAATATATTGTTTAACAACATTTTGAAAAATATATTAAAAAAGAACTAATTTGAAAATTGTTGAATCCTGCCCAAAGAGTATAAAATAATAAATTAATATCGTGAAAAGATGAAATCATATTTTATTCCATCCAAAAAAGCTTCTAAAAATCATATCTCAAGGCAAAAGTTTCTAAATATTATAAGGATTCTAAAAAATGCCGTCCAAAAATGGTGCTAGATTTCTCACAAAAACTTTTGCATTTTTTAGATAATTAGTATTACCCCCATGCGATGCACGGTCATTTATTACTTACATATATCAAATTTATATTTTAACATATGAAATGAATATTTAATTAAAAATGAGAAAAGAATGAAGATAATTAATTACAAAGGTACATTACACATCATAATTTTTTTTTTTATGGTTTGCATGTTTATCGTTCTAGGAATTTCTTTAAATATTATAATTTGAATTGATTTAAAACTTAAAATGGAAAACAAAAATTACATTTAATTAGAATTGATAATAATAAATAGTAAAAAATATAGATATATCTGTGATATATGCTCAAAATTTTATTAAAACGAAAAGGAAAAGAAAGAAAAGAAAAATAGATTGATGAACGTTCTTATTTCATCCACTTTCATTTTCTATTTTTAAATAAAAATATTTATGTGATATTGACAATTTTTTTTGTTTCCTAAATTGTAATTGATTTTCAAGAGGAGAAGAGAGACCAAGAAATTTCGGTACCTGAAAATGCAGCTATTTAAAAATCTGCATTCAATTGGATTATTTTAAATATGAATTTTGTCCAAAATGAATAATAAATAGTGAATTAATACTACTAATTACCATTTTAGGAAATGTGTTTTAGATAGGAAAATGTACCAGTACCTGTTTTTGGGAAGTGGTCTCCCTTTATGTATTACATTTTTCTCTCGTGGCATATTTAGTCCTTGTCTGAGCCCTCATTATCTACCAAATGAGTTTAATAATAATGATTTTGTGGAGAATGTATACTTAAGCACCTGTTTGAGACTCATTATTTCAAATAATGTACTTCATCCGTCCCATTTAGATAGGCTGCATTTCATTTTTCTCTTGTCCCAATTATATAGAATTGAGATGGATGGAGTAGTTCGTAACAATAAATTTTGGTACAATGAGCTATTAAAATGTATAATTTTTTTTTAATTTATATGTAAATTATTTTATTAATAGAATGTTAATTGAAAATGATTTTTTAAAAAATGAGGGTTTGAATAAAGTGTACTTAATAGGGGCTTTTTTTTTTTTTTGTAATACTAAGTTGCCACAATTGTAATAGTTAAGAAATTAAATAACTTACTACTTAAAAAAAAAAAACTTCAATGACCATTTGCATAACTATTCAATTTTAATGATTATTGATATAATTAATCTTTTCAAAATATAATTTCTAAATTATCAATAATAATTTATCACTATCCGATCAGAGAATTGATACTAACTATCTCATTACAATATTTGTTATTTAAATTTATTAAACACATATTTCATTTCATATTTACTTTAACATTACAAATTAAATACATGTGGTCATATATTATCTATGCATCTTGATTTTTCAAGAATCAATTTTTTTTGAACATTTATTCTCAATGACACATTCTTTAAAAAAATATTTTTTACAATTTTTAATATTACTTTTAAACTATACATTCTAAAAAAATCATTTTTTCACAAAAAAATTCTCAAAAAATCTAAGTCCAATAGTCAAAATAATAATTTAAAAATCTTGCAATTATCATGATACAACAACCGAGTAAAGTTGCAGATCACGAAATTATACGAAAAATCTTATACCCTATAATCTTTAAAAATTTATTAAATTAAGAATGATTAAAAATCTATTGATATTGATATTGATATTATTAATTAAAAAGAAATCAAAGTATTAATTATTCAATATTAGTTTTCGTTCAATAACTTTTTCTATAAATTATTTATAAGCAACGTATTTTTCCAACTATATATATTTCAGAAAATATAATTTTTAATATTAAAGATAACAAATGATTTAACCATTAATGATTAAAACATCATATTGATGACTACACGTAGAATTTATAATATTAAGAACAACATATAAATAAAAATAATAATAATTAAATGATAATTTTAATACTGATAACTAAAAATATTAATTGAACTCATTCAGTATTAGTGTTAATAATAAAATTAAAATTTATTAAAAAATATTAACCATTATTTAGTATTTACTATATATATATATATTTTTTATGAGAACTTACTATTTATAGAACAAAAAATGAGCGGAAAATTGATTTTAGGAACTACCCAACTTTTGTATATTATAAAGATAAAGATTAAACACACATCACAATTCACACCATATTTGACATTGCTAGGTGGAAAATAGTATTTGGCAAGGTCATTATGTGGAAGTGAATTTTATACTATGGATTGAAAAGATTTTATCAATTATAAATTAATTTACTTAAATTATGTTGCTAAAAAGTTTATGAAAAAAACGTGATGGTTGTGTTTATAAATTAATTTATAAATTATAATGATTTCGTTAAAGAAAAAATGCTTAGTTAAAGTAATTAAGAGAAGCCAAAAATAATAAAGAATTAATGCTACACAGGGTGGGAAAAATCTCATTTTTTTTATTATAATTGGTTTCCAAATCAGGTTTCGCGACAGGTAACAGTAAAAAAATCTGGAAATAATCGAGAAAAATATTATTGAATAGAGAAAAATATTGATGTTTAATTCCTGTTTATTAATTTTTTTTTAAATATAACATGTGATGTTTTCGAGGTAAAATATTTGGTTGAGAAGTGAAGATAGAAAATGTCTTAAAATGTGATTTGACGAAATGTGTTGTTTAACAACTTTTTGAGAAATATATTCTTAAGAACTAAGGCTGTGTTTGATAGAAAATATGGAAAATAGATGGTAGGAAAATATTTTCTATGAATTGATTTTGCTGAAAATTATTTCCTGAAAAATGTTAATTAGAAGTGTTTGATTAGATTAATTTTTCAGGTGAAAAAGTGAGAGATTTTCCAAATTTTATTGTTTGATTGATATTATTTTCCATAGCAAATAATCAAAATTTAACAAATTTAATAAAAAAAAAATTATTTTTTATTTTTCACTCATTTGTACTTGATAATAATAATGTTAATTTCTGGGAAAAAAAAAAGTCAATTAACAATAATAAAAATGATCAAATGTGACGCAAAAGAATTTTCTACCTTAACTGGAAAATATTTTCTCAACAAATAGGTAAGAAAATATTTTCAAGGCAAATGAGGTAGTTGTACTTTAAATGGTTATAGTTGTACCTAAGAAAATATTTTTCAAGACAAATTTTTCCAACCAAACACCCAACAAATGCAAAATGTGGAAAATATTTTCCATGATTTGACATTTTTCTGGAAAATAAGGCTGTATCAAACACAGCCTAATTTGAAAATTGTTGAATCCCGTCCAAAGAAGATAAAATAATAAATTAATATCATGAAAAGATGAAATTACATTTTATTCCGTCCAAAAAGCTTCTAAAAATCATTTCCCAAGGCAAAAGCATCTAATTATTATAAGGCTTCTGAAAAATGCCGTAAAAAACTGTACTTGATTTCTCACAATTTTTTTTTGCATTTTTTAGATATGAAAATGATCAAATATCAATCGTTGACATTTGTTATTGTGCCAACGAAAAACATACACCATTGACACAATAACAAGTGTCAACGATTGACACTTCGCATCACAATTCACACCATATTTGACATTACTAGGTGGAAAATAGTATATGGCAAGGTCATTATGAGGAAGTTAATTTTATACAACGGATTGGAAAGATTTTATCAATTGTAAATTAATTTAAGGGAAATTATGTTATTAAAAAGTTTATGAAAAAATGCGTGTAATTAAAAAATAATTATACTTATAAATTAATTTATAAATTGTAATAATTGCGTTAAAAAACAAATACTTAGTTAAAGTAATTACGAGAATATAAATATTTGAGTCAACTTTCTATATAAACTACTAAATTTGTATTTTCTTTGAAATTAATAATAACGCATCAAAATATATGCATGTACACATGCAGATGAAAAGTCATTTTTTGATATAATACACGTCAAGTAGCATAAGCTAGATAATGACTGCTGTTGGACATTATTTTTGATTTATGAGTTTTGTGAATTTAAAATAATTTGTCCTTATTTAATTTATACTTCATAAATATGTACAGATATGTGAGGAATATTCTTATTTTAGAATTTAGCTTTTTCTTTGTAAGTTTAGTTTTTTTTACATTTTAGAATAGTCCTGTTTATTAATTTTTTATACAAAAAATATGATGTTTTCGAGGTAAAATATTTGGTTGAGGGTAAAAATAGAAAATGTATATGGTTAAAAAATGATTTGACGAAATGTGTTGTTTAATAACATTTTGAAAAATATATTCTAAAGAATTAATTGGAAAATTGTTGTTGGGGAAATACTTCCTTCGTTTGGTAACACTGTAGCGATTTATAAACTGATTTATTTATAATTTTGAGATAAAATGTGTGATTAAAATTGAAAAGAGAAAATGTGTGCAGTTAAAAAGTAATTTGTAAAAATGTGTGATTTATAAACCGATTTGTAAATCATTTACCAAGCAAGTCTGTAATTAAAAAGTGGATAAAATTGTAGTCGGAGAATCCCGCCTGAAGAGTATAAAATAATAAATTAATACCGTGAAAAAATGAAATCACATTGTATTCCGCCCAAAAATGCTTCTAAAAATCATTTCCCAAGGCAAAAGTTTCTGAATATTATAAGGCTTTTGAAAAATGCCATCCAAAATTTGTGCTAGATTTATAACAAAGACTTTCGCATTTTTTAGATAATAAAACACGCATCACAATTCACACCATATTTGACATTGCTAGGTGGAAAATAGTATATGGCAAGGTCATTATCAGGAAATCAATTTTATACGACGGATTGGAAAGTTTTATCAGTTATCAATTAATTTTTGGTAAATTATGTTGTTAAAAAGTTTAGGAAAAAAAACGTATTTAGTTAAAACATGGTTGTGTTTATAAATTAATTTATAAATTATGATGATTGCGTTAAAGAACAAATGCTTAATTAAAGTAATTACTCGAATATAAATATTTGAGTCAATTTTCTATATAATAAATTATTAAATTTACATTTTTTTTGAAGTTAATAATGATGCATAAAAATATATGCATGTACACAGGCAGATGAAAAGTAATTTTTTTTATATATTATACACGTCAAGTAGAATAAGTTCTTTGTTTAAGGGGGTCAATATACTTTACCATAAGACTGCGTTTGATAGTGAGGGTGAAATTTGAGTGGAAAAAAATGAATTCTAGGAAATTGAATACCCGTTAATTGGATATTTTAGGTGTTTGATTGTTTTAATTTTCTATGTGAAAAAAGTGAGAATTTTTCAACTTTTGTTATTTGATTGACATTATTTTTCATGGTAAATAAAGCGAAATTTAACTATTGTAATAAAAAATATTTTTATTTTATTTTTTACATATATATACTTGATAATAATAATGTTAATTTTTGGGAGAAAAAATAAATTAATTAACAATAATAAAAGTAATCAAACGTGACGAAAATGGTTAAAACGTTTTCCCCATAAAATAAATCCTATCCTCCCCCTAAGAAAACAAATTCCCACTTTTCAAGGAAAAATGGCGCGTGAGGTTGAGGGCAAGAAAATGATTTTCATGAAATTAATTACCAATCAAACAACCAAAAGCTAAAAAATTGGGTGGAAATGGACATTTTGCATGAAAAAAGAAGTTAATCAAACACAGTCTAAATTAATTTAAATAGTGCCAGTTGTTTGGTTTATGGGTTTTGCAATTTTGAAATAATTTGTCCTTGGTTTAATTTATACTTCATACTCTCTTCGTCCCAATTATATAGGCTTGTTTAACTTTTTACATATATTAAGAAAACATATTTAATATCATTGAAAAAGTAATTTTTGTAAAGAAAATTTCCAACTTACCCTTATTTAATATTAAAACTATTAGGCTGCGTTTGATAGCGAATGTGGAATTTGGGTGGAAAAAAAAAATGAATTTCAGGGAATTGAATTCCTGTGAGTTGGAAGTTTAATATATTTGATTGGTTTAATTTTTTTAGGTGGAAAAAGTGGGAAATTTTCTAACTTTTGTTGTTTGATTGACATTATTTTTCATGGCAAATAAAGCAAAATTTAGCTATTTTAAGCAAAAAAAAATTATTCATACATTTGTACTTAATAATAATAATGTTAATTTCTGAAAAAAATAAATTAATTAACAATAACAAAAATAATCAAAATTGACAAAAACGCTTAAAGAAGTTGCCAAGAAAAAAACCTCATCTACCTCATGGAAAGTGCTTTCCTTCAAAAATGGAAAAATGTGATCATGTGACTAAAAGTTGGAAATTGAACCATTTGTTATTTTTTTATTTTTTTTTTTGTTTAAAAATTTTTTTTTTATGTTTTCTACTTAAAATGTGTTGTTGAAAAGTGAATAAAGAAAATGTGTGTAGTTAAAAAGTGAGTTGAAGAATTGTGTGATAAAAAACATGTTTAAAACTATTTTGCCAAACACTGAATTGCCAAGAAAATTTTGCAAATCAAACAACCAAAAGTAGGAAAATGTTGAAGTTTTTTCCATTTTCCATGAAAAATATTGCCTATCAAACATAGTCTTATATTGAAAGTAATAAATAGGGATACATTGGTAAACAAGCAAAATAAATACTTCTCAATAATGAAACAAGTCTATATAATTTGAATAAATGAAAAAGAAAATGCAACCTATATAATTGGGACGTAGGGAGTAAGTATGTACAGATATGAGAACAAGGACTCTATCCAATGGGAGCATTCCTTACCAAGATTGAGATCTTGAGTTCAATTCTCCTGGAGGATTTGGGTGTATTTGTAATTATATTTAGGAATTTGTAAAAGAAAAAAAAAAATATATGTACAGATATGCGAGGAATATTTTGTATTTTAGAATTTAATTTTTTCTTTGTAAGTTTAGTTTTTTTTTTTTTTTTTTCAAATATTTTATAAATATCTCTGTTTAAAAGTTTTTTGTTTAAAAATATAATTTTTTATATTTTTTAGGTAAAATATATGATTAAAAGGTGAAGAGTGATAAAAAAATATGTTTAAAAATGTAACGGGTCATAGAACTAGTAGTCAAGTACCAGTAATTATCCCAACTAGTTATTACCCGTGCGATGCACGACAATTGAAATTCATGAAAATGATTTATAAAAGGCAAATTTATTGACTAATAAGAATTAAATAAAACTCACAAAAAGAAATTATCGTTTTATTAAAATCAATATTCTTAAGTGTTTGATATAGCCAATAAGCCATACAATCATTTCTTTCTTGATTCTGCAATAACTTAATACTGGGTTATCTTTCATATCTTGGATAGTAGCTCAACACATAGCTAACTTACAATTGCAAGTTAATTTTTTCTTCAATAACTATAAAGAAGCCAAACAACATTCTATCATGCAGCATTCTGAACTCCAGGAAGTAAGTTAGACCAAAATTAAAATATTATCTTTTCACATCTAATAATGTTAACAAAAGAGTGTATACAACACCTTTCTTTTTGCCTCCTTTTCATCTACCGATGATCCAAATACCTGTTGAATGCATATATATGCCTAAAAGGAATATATCAACCCCAACAATTGCTCTAGATCTATATAATACTCCAAGCCCGAATAAAATAGAACCCAAAAATCAAAACCGTACTTTACATTTACTCCCAAGTCTTGTCCTTGAAAATGTAAAAAACATTCTGAGATTTTATGGAGGCCCCTATTGCAGAATTCACATCTTTTTCCTGCAAGAGAGCAAATTTGAGATGCTTACCCCACCCATTGTAAGATTTCATAAAAGCATACAATGGAAATCTAGATCTATCAATGATCCTAGAGAACGCTTGAAAACACAATGAAACATAATCAAATGATTGAACATAAGTACCTCTCTCTGCAAATTCTATTTACTTAAATTGACTTAAAAAGAGGCAAATATCTTAAACATCAACATCCACTTATGAAGTCAAGTAGCCTAATAAGGTTGGGACGGTTTCATGGCACTATAACATGATTCCCAGCTTGAGAACCATTGCCTTTAGACCAAAACAACTTTATTGACCATTAAATTGTTCAAGTTATCAATGTCAGATGCAGAAGATGATGGAGATTCACCTACATAATTTATAGATTCTCTTTCTTCACAACACAATATAAAATTAATGAAAACGATCGAGAAAACAGAATCTTACATCTAGCCAGAACAACCCCAGAAGCTAGCTTCTTCAACCTGTTGTGTTTGATGATTAAATTCTGGCACAATTCACAAATGACTTTAGCAGTTTAACCTAAAATTAGAACCCAAAAGTCAAGCAAAAACGCTAAATTAGAACCGAAAATCAAGGGAAAACATTGCATAATTCATTCACTCAAGTAAATCCAAACATAATGGCCATCAAACAGGGGCTTAAATCTATAGGAAAAAGATACAAAAATACCTTGACCTATATCAAAATCCTTGAACCAGCAAAAACTTCATCATTGCCAGCAACTCTAAGAACCAGCAAGACCTACAATTTCATACAATTGCAACATCAACACATCCAAACAGAGCATAGAAATTGGTTTATGAAAATGAAGAAACATACCATTCATGTAAGTTTTTTTTCTACACTATAAAATTGGTGCCTAACTCCTAGCACAATATTTCTATCATCTGGATTCAAAACTAATTTAACCATCAAAGTATAACATGTAGGCACTACGACATCGTCAAGCATACTTTGTGAAGAGAAATACACATAAATTTGAGACTGATTAATTTTATTGCCACTTTGTTCTAGGACATCTGCAAATTTAAATCTCAATTGTGAAACATTTCTCTATTTTCCTGGTGAGTAACATATGAATGATCCAATAATTTGACCAGCTATGAAGCATGGTACTTATTCTATTATACCAATAGCAATTGGCATGTACCTTTTTGTTTATCATTTTAAAATTTTCGATACTCGAGACACACATTTCAACACCATTGGGTGTGTCCATTGTTTTGAATTTTTTAATTTCTAATGCATGAGAGACAGTGTCTCCAGACTTAAGAAAATATAATTCCCATTTTTAAAAACTTGGGATATAAAATTGAGGAAAATTTATCTGTTAAAACTTTTGGAAAGACAAATTAAAATAATGCGGGACAATGGGACAAACTTTGTGTTGGATTTTTAATACCTGCTCCGCCTGTGCATGGAAATTACTAACCATAGTTAGCTAAGGAATTTAGCTTTCGAGCAAACCCAATTCCCCACCCCCACCAAAAAAAAAAAATGAACTTGTAAATATCATGAAGAATTTCTTGTCTAAAAACTACATAACAGAAAAATGAATCAAGATTATGCTTTATATTATAATTGAATTTCACCACAAAGTTTAATTAAGAAATCATTCCATTAGTAAGCAAATACATCAAGATGAGCCAAAAAAAAAAATGAAAAAAAAGGGATGGGGATGGGGATGGGGGTGAAGGAATCAAACCAGTTGCTTTTTAAGAAAATATATAGGCAAACTTGATTTTTCCTAGATTTCTAAAAAACTGGAGTAGAAGACACTGGAGAGAACCAATTTAAGTTCCCTTCTTCCTCCACTCTCTTCTTTATTTCCTCCACAAACCCACCGGTAAACTGAATAAATTAACAATTTCTTAGTCTAAATTTCATATATAGTAAGAGAAATATATGTGTTTCTTGCCTTATCATTGGATGTCCCCCACGCTTGCTCACGCCATCTAACACTTCATTTGCCAAGACAGTTCCAAGTGCAAGCACCTTGTGCCTGGGACTTCAAACTTGATGTATGATCAACAGACATTAAATATAGTTTTACTGAGGGTGTAAAACTTTTGAGTATGTTATGATATTCTTAACCGATATGCCTATCCCCGCTTTAAAAGTTGCAAAAATATCCATCGTGTCCATTTATAATATTCAAGTTCCCTTGTAGAAATTTCTCGATCACAATCATAAGAAAAGCCTAATGAAAGATAGATGCCAGGAAAGCCATCATAAGAAAGTGGCATTTTTATAGCAAAAAAAGCCTATCAAGAACCTAATATGCGTGCAACAGATCTGAAACCCAACAAAGGTATATGCGTGCCTTAAATGATCATATTAGGTGTCCAAAAGCAAAATGTCATTAGAAAGATGTTTCCATGACTTCAGTAAGTTACCACTTGACATACAGGATTGAACTACAGTCAAAAGTACCAAACTTGAGGAGTCTAATTGTTTCACTATAATCAAAAGTAAATTTTTTGCTCTTCCAAAGACAATGATATCACCACTAATTTCTCAAAATTTGATCAATACAACAAACAACTTCATAATCTCAGCAATTAATAGCACATAAAATATTTTGCATCAAATTTTGCCACATCAGTTATTGTAAAACAAATTGACTGTATAGACCTGGATGCGGAACCGATTGATGTTTTTGATTGTTGTGATCTTTGGATGACTTCCTGTCTATCAAACCGTAGTTGCTATATATCGTTGGAAAGTAATATTTGAAGTACAATCGTTACTTAAATCCAACTCTACTGATTCAGATGGCTCGAAAATATTCTCCATGATACCTGGTAGATTCTTTCATCATATTTAACCAAAAAATGCACTAAATCAGAGTTGCGATTAGCACATAGTGCCAACATCTACCTGTTAAAAAGAAATAAATAGAAAGCAGTTGCCAACAAATTAACTGGGAAAGATTTATTAAAATATACCACTATAGAGAATAGTAACAACAATATATTTGACAATTAAAATACCTTCTGCAGATCTGCTTGCTCACGAAAAAGAGAAAGGGACCTCACTATAAGGACAAATTCTTTAAGCAAATCAGGCCAATGATCTTGGCATCATGAACAATAAAAAAGTGTTGACAAACTATTAGGGAAGGAAGACAACCAAAAATTAGAGATAGTGGGTAAGCCGAATTACTTTGAAGAAATTGACGACGTGAGCATCTAAACATTCTTGAATATTAACATAAATTCCTTGCTTTCAAGAATTTGACCAAATTTTGCAACCAATTATCACTTTAAGATTTATTAAACAAATCACTTTAGGGATAATATTAACTAAAACACCACAATAAAACAATAACCCTCTACAACTTAAACTTGCCAATGTCATAACTTCCAGTTCCACAAGACCCAACAAATCTTACACGCATGTATGATAAAATTTTAAATGTCTACATGAATATAACATGAGGCATGAAATTACCTGCTAGGCCTTCAAAATGTGGTCGGAATTTTCAAATTGGGATTGTGATGGGGATATTAGGGTCTGTGGCATAGGCATCAAGAAAGTCAATTTTTTAGAATGAAGTAAAGAATAAAAATAAAAAACCATAAATAAACCTGCAGATGCTTACTCGTATAAATGTAAATACTTGGATGATATGAAGAAAATCACTGAAACTGCCACACGTTCAGATTTACCTTCTTCCTTCCAAGCACAAGAAATTTCTCAGATGGTGACTACTCGGCCTGTGCCTTCACTTCGGGAGGGATGAGTGACCAGATTTTGTCTATGTTGATGTGGGGAAGAAGAACTTATTGCAGATAGAAGGGGGAGAGCGACGGCAGAGAGAAGGGGTAGAGCTAAAATTTTATTTTGAGAGAGAAACCCTATTTTGAACCCATCAGTTAACGTGAAATGAACGAAAACCAAGATTTTATTTATTGTCTCAGTAAAGCTGATATGTATTGACAGCACATTTAATGCTAGGTAAGGTCATTTCAAGATTCGAATTTTGAAGTGATGTGGGCGGGAATTTATTTTGTTCATTTTCTTTTGAGTCAGCATTTTTTTCTGAGCGGGAAATGTAAGCGGGAAACTCTTCAAACTCTTCTACTATTATACTATTAGATTAGATTAGATTAGATTAGATTAGATTAGATTAGACTAGATCTATCACCTGTGCGATGCACGGTATTAGATATACACAAAATATTTAAATGTAAAAAAATAAACCTACAAATTATAATAGCCTCTTTCAATAGTAAAAAGAATTTATATATTGAAATAATAAATGGCTATTATTTGGAGGGATTTTTCACCAATTCTATTAGATTTTGATATTTCGAAGTCTGAATCCGCATTAAAATATTGCTTTAAAAACACCAATCATAATAATAATAATATATATATATATATATAATCCAGAAAATATGATTTGTGATATTAAAAATAACAAATAATAGTAATGAAAACATAATTTAAAACTAACAGCTACGCATATGACTTACAATATTAAGAACAACAAATAAATAAAATGCTTAATTACATTATAATTTTAGTACTAATAGCTGTAAATATTGATTGGATTCATCAATATTACAATTAATAATAAAAAAATAGTCTATTAATCTAAGTGGAAAATTTATGAAAACATCCTATATAAGGAATATTCTTAAGTTATTTAGTCTAAAACAATTTCGGGTTAGTTAAATATTTTTCAACACATTTTTTAATATAATTTTATATTTGTTTAAAAAAATTTAATAACATTTTTTTTTTCAAATTGGTTACAATATTATTATTAAGAAAAAATCACTTTTCAACAATAGATTTTCTCAAGAATACAAAAGAGATTGACCATGATTTTTGTTAATAATCATAGCATATGAAGCAATCAAGGGGTACTTTCACTACAAAAAATAAAAAGGTTTGGATGCCCAATACATAAAGTTAGCTTCGGTGTACTATAATATCTAATAAATAGAAAAACTATGGTGAACACTCTAACACATATCATGTGAAAAATATTATTTTTTCCAACAAACAAAAATGATAATCTCGTATCTATGTAATTAAATCGAAACAAAAACACAATAAAAATGTAATAATAATACAAAATTATCAAATAATCAATACTGAACAAAATCTAAAACAATAAAAAAAAAAAATTGGTTTACGGTATATGTAACAATACTAAACGGATTATTAAATAACTCATGCTAAACAAAATCTAAAACAATTTGGTTTATGGGATATGTAACAATACTAAACAGATTATCGAATTTGAAAATTTAAAAATGACAAAGGTAATGAAAATAGGAATTGCTAAATATACAATCTAGTAAACCCAGCCTTTTTTTCTATCAATATATTTTAACTTTTGATTAAGCTTATTTTTTAATGTATTGCTTACATATATTTTATTCGAAACTCAATATATTATAGTATTGAATATTTTTTAGTACTTGTTTGTAGACAAAAACCTAAAAATAATTTTAATTGATAGTAAATCACGATTTGGATCAAAATATTAAGGAAGTGTTTGATAAATAGTTTATAAATCGGTTTATAAACTACACAATTTTTAAAATCACTTTCAACCACACAAATTTTATCTCTTCAATTTTCAACTACACATTTTACCTCAAAATAAAAAATAAATTAGTTCATAAAAGACAACCTTTAATTAAAAATTGACAATAATACCCTCAACATGTAATTTTATGAATTAAGCATTAAGTCATTAGAGGGGCATACATGTTAATTTCGGATTTATTACTTTGGTAGTGATTAAAATGCGTAGACATGTGATGGTATTTATTTAATCTCAAAATATATGAATCCAATTATTTTCATTTCTAAATAAATAATCAAATTTATAAACCACATTCTGTTATCAACCCAATAACAAAAATTTTACAACTTCTAAGCCTCTATTCGACAACTCATTAAGCCAAATTAAATTGATTATTTGTGTTTTATAGATAAAATGTGTGGTTAAAAATTTGAGAGAAAAAATTATCTAATATCTATATCTAATCTATTTAATCTAATCTAAATTTGAGAGTCTGCAATGTTTTCTCTCTAATATTTCCCAAAGGTATCATCACCTGTTCAATAAAAAAAATAACAAATAACATTGATTTCAATTTTATTATTTTTCTTTCAAATGCAAATCTCATTTTGCCATGTTTTGCGACATATTGATATCATTCTATTCTCCGTCCATGGCCGTGTGACATCAGAATTCGGGGTATTTAGAAGAAAGTTGTCTATCAAGCAATTGTGCAGCAGTCAAATTTAGGATGTATTGGTGGTTCGATAGTAGAACTAAGGAAGGCACTAAAGACAACTTATTGGCTAGTGAAAGTGAGACTCAAATTAGTCCATAGAAGTCAAACAAATAATGACTTACCAATTCCAAATTGCTTGAAGCAAGTTTAGATGAAATAATTTAAAGATGTTCAAATTA
The DNA here is from genome assembly GCA_963555705.1 of Ligustrum vulgare. Classification (NCBI taxonomy): domain Eukaryota; kingdom Viridiplantae; phylum Streptophyta; class Magnoliopsida; order Lamiales; family Oleaceae; genus Ligustrum; species Ligustrum vulgare. The sequence continues at coordinate 23,858,591 of OY743178.1, read as the reverse complement.
ACGAATATATCTAGCACTCTAGAATTTTTGTCCATACAAAGCAAACCAATAATGACTTACCAATTCCATTGGCATTTTACCACTTTTGCTCGAAGCGTTTTATTTTACAGGTCTTAGCATAATTTTTTGACCAATCCACATATTCTTCATCTCTTGCATCCACCATATTGCCTCTTTCAAGTAACATTTGAACCACTTTATAATCTCTGAAAATATTAACAATAATTAATGAATTAATACAGCTTAATCTTTGAAGATACGAATAGTAAGTATTGACGAATACCACTATAAAAAAAAAAAAACAAATAATAAATTGAATATTATACATTTATCTAATTGTTGGTGTTGTCGTGCTAGGCCAGGAAAAAACAGAAAGAAAGTGACAATTCTGCAGATATATTCTGGATATGAACACATTCATGCCCTGTTGAATGCCCAAATTTTTCAGTTTTCATGGCTTACCAAACGTTCAGAAGGGACGGCCAGCCCTTTTCAACAGTCAACACTGGAATAGTAGCAGTTAAATGCAATTTATGCTTTTCTGGTGTTGGAACATATCTCAGCAAATGAGCTACTTTGTCTCTACAGCAATCGGGACTCAAAAATCGAGACTCTATCTCAACAACCTGCTTTGAACAATCATTAAATTCAACTCTTACTTCACTACAAAGTTGCCGATAAGCTGATTCGCATCCTGAAGCCATGTAGTCATCAAATCCCCGTTTAAGACGGGCATAAGCGTGGGCTCGGCGTAGCTGCACAGCGAGGAATTTATAGAGCAAGTCTACAATTGATTTGGGGGAAGAGGCCTTACTCTTCGTCTCTTCTTGTTCTTGTTCAACCTCCATACTGTGCTATTAACTGTTCCGATATCGACACCTTCTCAAAATCCTCCATTTTCATTTTTCAATTTTATAATCCAAATTCGAAATCAGGAATCATAGGAATTATTCATAAACTATATCTATATCTATAGTTTTTGCATATATCTATAGACTTGAGATTGAGGAAGTGAAAGAAAAGAGAGGTTTAGATAATTTTTTTCACTATTTTACTTTACAGAAGTCCTGCAATATGTCGCTGATATTGTTGATTTCTTGATTCCTTTCCTCTTGTATTTGAATTTTGAATTGTGTTGTTTTGGGACAACTCGATTTCGAGCCATCAATTTCTGATGTATCTACTGCTTAGGTTCAAAAAATCAACTGCGTTTTTCAGGTACGGTCAAAGATGAAAATGGCTCAGTTTTTTTTTTTTTTTTTTTTTTTTTTTTTTTTTTTTTTTTTTGTGGGGACTTTTGGGGGGAATTTTTTTGGGGGAAAATTTTTGACACTTAACTCCTTTTATATAGTATATAGTATATATAAATGAATTTTGAATTGTGTTGTTTTGGGACCACTCGATTTCGAGCCATCAATTTCTGATGTATCTACTGCTTAGGTTCAAAAAATCAACTGCGTTTTTCAGGTACGGTCAAAGATGAAAATGGCTCAGTTTTTTTTTTTTAATTTTTGTGGGGACTTTTGGGGGGAATTTTTTTGGGGGAAAATTTTTGGCACTTAACTCCTTTGCTATATATAATATAATATATATAATAATATATATAATATAATATATATAGGAGATAGTAAATAGATTAAAATAAATTCCTCTCTTCCCTCCCAATTTTAACATTTCCCTTCCAATTTTCCTAAGCCTCTCACACATACTGTTCTTCCAATTTCCCAAAACTCTGACCATTTAATTTCTGAAGAAAATCTTAACCAAATGACCAGGTTATTTACTTATTTTTGTTGAACATTTTGTGTTTGCATTTGTTGGTGGTGGTCAGGATGCCTGGCTGCAGGGGGTTTTCGGCTTGGCATCATGAGCGGTATGGATGGGTTTTTATTTTTATTTTTTTATCTTGGCTGATGATATGGGGTGAGATATTGGCTGCGGGGTGGGTGTTGGTTTTAGAGGCGACGGGTGGGTGGGTGGCGCTTAAGCTTTTCGTGAATGTATGTTTTCTGGTTAACAGTGGAATGTAAATGGTATAAACTCAGTAATATGCCTAACATTTTATCTGACTGCAGGGACTTAAAAAGTGAGATAAGGATTCATATAAGAATTTCAGGCAAATGGGATAATCTCAAAATTTGAAGAAAATTCTTTGGCTTTGGCCTTTGGGGTTTGATGTGAAGAATAAATACTAAAATGTGAGTTATATAAGCTCTGACTTTACCTTAATGCTCGAAATTCTCATAATTGAACCATTGGGAGAGCATTACTTTCTTGGTTCTTACTTATTCTAGGCAATATAGCACAAGTTACCATTAATAAGGTATAATGTGCTATATAGGAATCAAAGCTTGTTATAGAGAAATATTTTTACTTTTTGTCCATTAATGATTATTTCCACTATCTGTTATAGAGAAACATTTTTTCTTTTATTGTGATAAATATCTAGTTAAAAGTTCACATAATAATGGGACCACAAAATACCACAACATATTGTTCTTTTTACCTAAGCATAACGTGAAATAAATTATTCCATGTATTGGAATACCCTTTATCTGTGTAGCTTTAGTTCATTTGCATTTTTATGCTGGTCATTCATTTATCTGTGAGCAATTTGAATGGGATACAATTTTATAATTTTCAAAGTTTTATCTTATAAAAGGGAAAATGTAGCTTGCTTCTTCCTTCGTAGATGTAACATTGATATGCAAGTATTTCCTTTTCAGTACAAGTTAATGAGAAAAAAATCATTATTCAAAAATTAACTGCTCTTTATAATGTCCATCAAACATGGGCTTAAAAATAATTTTTTGTGTGGAACTTTTCTTCCCCACCCCTATTTTTTCTTTTTTTGCCATTATTTTATTTTGTAGGTCAAAATGGTAAAAACATAGTAGTTCTGAATTCTTATTATAAAGGGAAAACGTATGCTAGGTAAGGTAACAATATCTTTTTAGAGTGAAATATAATATGAATAAAGAAGTATCATAACAAACTCTTTGTTTCATTATTGTAATTTTTCCACAATAAAGAAAAGGATGGCTATATGGACACCACAATTTTTATAAGTGCACCACATTTTAATCGTATTAGAGGCCTTTAAACTTCAATTACCATTTTTTTATAGCATTTCTATCTTCAATGTGCGGAAACAATATTGAAATTCTTGAAACAAGAATAAAACTTTAAAAGCTAAGAACTTTGTAAGGAATAATCTCTTCTATTGATTAATGAATTGATTATTGACAAAGTGTGCAATGCCTTTGTATTTATAAACAAAATTATTCTCTAATCTTATTAATATAATAAAATTAAAATAAGGAAATAACTAAAATCCTAATCTAAAATAAAGAAGAAATCATATTCTAATCAATAAAGATTAGTACTTCTATTCAAAAATATAAAAGAATAAAAAGAGATAAAATTTATTAAAATAGATAAAAGCAAAAAGACTTAAAATAGGAAACTAATATTTTTCGAAATAGAAAATTGATCCCAATCAAATTTGATTTTGTCCTACATCAATCCCCTCCACTTGAAGAAAACTCGTCCTCGAGTTTTGTTGAAGAAAAAATCAGTCAATCAGGAGGAAAATACTCAAATGTTTCCATCACGTCACATATTAACCAAATATTCATCTCGTTGATGATTCCCTGAAAGATCATATTATAATTTTATTTTGTGATTTCTAACTTGAGAACTTATTATTTGATACTTTATGGCCTATTGTGTTTTTGTTTGCTTTGCCAACTAGACTTCTAAATTCGTTTTTTATTATATATTTTTAAAGATGATTTATGATTTACATGAACAATTTTTGAAATTTATATCCTTTAAATATTTTATTGGTTTGTCTTGAGGCTTATCCTTCACAGGGACATCAAAGCTCACACCTCGCTTCAAAAAGAAAAATGCCTAGATACCCGATTAAGCTTCCATGTATAGCTATAGGGTTTATGTTATATTTAGCTTCAAAATATCAAACCATTTGTATTTATGTGTTGGTATAACACTTGGAATGTAAGCGCTACATCTATACTACATGTTCAAGCATAATGAAAACTTAAAGTTTGGGCATGATAATTGAGCTAACATGTACTGAAAATGTAATGTGTTGAACCATTTTTTCTAAAAGTTTAAGCTGGTAGCTAAATGATCCATTTATTTTTTAAAATTTAATTTATCACACCCCCAAGTGTAGGCCTTTTCACCAATGAATGGACACATACACAAATTTCGTAAATTGATAACATTGAGAATTGAGCCAAAGACATTTGCATCCTTTGATACCATGTTGAAAAATCTCATAAAAAAACTTAAGCTATTAGAGCCCCATGTTAGAAGTGATTTGGTGGAAATTGGTATTTTCCATAAGTAGACTAGAAAGGGATACAAATTAACAAGTATGCCATCTTTTGTGTGACTGTGTAAGATTTTGATCTCGAAAGCATTAATGTAGTCTTCAAAACATTTGTTGTTTAATCTACACATACATGTAATTTTCTGGAAAATGGTACCTTGATATAAAGTTCATTGCTTGTGTTGAAATACCTAGATTTATTACAATAATCATATCCATGAAAGGAGGTTTGGAAAAAGGAGATTAATAGTAATTAAACATTCCTTGTCTATTTTGTTTTTTGTTGATATTTTCCAATTACATAGAAAGAAATATAACAATTATTATTTATACTTCAAGAATCATCACTTTAATCATTGAAGATATAAGCTTTATATTTCTATAATAAACCCTTCTATATGAATCAGTACTGACGTTTCATATCTAACCTTAATGCTAACATTAATGAGAATTCTCTTGTTTGTTACTGTATTTATTTTGCAAAATGAATTTCATTTCTTTTTATAATTAAAAGGAGGCAATCCTCTGTAAAAGAGGTGTCTTATGCATGGAATAAAGTACAAAAGAGAGATGCCAGGCGTCAGTAGACCTCAAGACCCGTCTGAATGTGTCATTCATACTTGTGGCATTGCTATAGACAACAGCTTGTGATATAGTAGAGTGACAAACCCTTAGTTATGAATTAAATACACATTCTTCTAATTGGAAAGGTAATGAGAAACATTGAAGGAATTAGAGATGGAAAAAAAAATCCAATCTGAAAAACTCCCGATCCATGGGTCAATGGATCGGATTTGGATCGGGGGTGATCCGATCCAATCCGCGTTCCGGTTTACTTTTTAAAAAATTAAAAACTTTGTAAAAAAATTAATTATTAAATCTGAAATATATAATATTTTATTGAATTTGGCACAAAATCTCTAATTCTATATATATGTATTGTTTTGTTGTATGAATTAGATATTATATTAGTTATATGAATTATGTATTGACTTGTTTGTTGTCAACGAAAATAGATAACGAAAATTTCTTAATATTTGTTTCAATCTGATCCGAACCCGACCTGATCTGAATTTTTTGGCTGTTTGATCCAATTCGATTCGAAATCTTGCAGAGCGGATTTGGATCTGCACCGATCCGTCCCATTGCCATCACTAGAAGAAATTTAGGAAAAGAAAGCCAGATATAATTAAAGCAAGGGAATATATAATATAGCTAATCGACCATAAAAAATAAAATCATGAATTGGATAATTGTTAGACAAGTGAATTTTACCATGTTCATTTAGTGCATATAGAGATACATACCCGGCTCTATAACAATTATTTCCACAGCGAAATGTTCTTTCTTGTACATAAGCATCTCGTGACATTGACTCCTTCATGTATCTTTAGCTTTATTTAAACCATTTGCATGTATGTTTTGGTATGACAGTTTTGGAATGACATCGAAGTTTTGTGCATGTTCGCACACATCTGTATACTATGCTATATTCAGGATAAATGTTCTTTGGTTACACAATGATAAAGTATACAGACACAGCCTTCTACCCCTTTCCACAATAATAAATAAATTAATTCATGTGAGTATTCCCTTCTTATTAGCAAATAAATGAATTAACAGAAGGATCTATTGGATTAAGGCATCAAATACAAAGGAAATCACATAATGGCAAGAGAAACAGTGTGGCTAGTCAGTGACACTAGCAAATCCCTCAAAAAAATACTCTTCTATTTGACATAGCCATCTACTCTCCCTTGCGTAAAGAATGCTAACTAGCTTTATAGAGGAAAGTTTTCTCATAGTTTGGATTTTCTTCCTTGTTGAGTGCATCATTGCACGTACTTTGCTAGCTGTCTTAATTGTCATCTTCTCAAATTTATCTTTTCTGGTGTTTTCTGCCTTCCAGCCTACATTCAGGCGGTGAGCACTGTCCTCTAATGGTGATAAACACAAAATTTGTAAAAAGAGCGAGAGCCTCCATATATATACGGGGGAGTAATATTTTATATATACACGCATATATACATTGAAAAAGAGAGAAAACCAGAAGGAGAGAGAGGAGAGGAGAGGAGAACTGAGAAAAAAATGGCAGTTGACTTGAGGCAAGTTATGGCAGCCATACTAACATTTTCTATGTTCATAATGCTTGCGAATATGGTGAAAAGAGACCATATTGATCCACTTTTTGTAAGTGTTTTGCAAAATTTATTATTATATTCAACTCCAGTCTCCACCATTGGGACGCGGTTATATTCCACTATTTATACAGCAGGACAGACACTCCACTGTCTTTTAAGCTGAACTATAAGTCAATTCTATTCAATCTACCCCTTTGATCCTAATTTTCTTATATTTTGTTTTCTTATCCCTTTGAGACTATGATGATTTTCTGGAATAATCTCTGAAAACTTGATGCGCAGCAATTACATATTCTAAACTGAAAACCGAATATGTTGCTCAAGAGAGGCTCAAAATTCATAATTTTTGCAGGAAAATGTACAGCCATCTCAGAGGATCAACCAACTCAATGTAAGCAACACACAAGGGGTTCTCCTGAATGAAAATAATTATGGTCCGTTTAAAGAACACTATGAAGTACAAAAGCCGTGCTGGAAAGTTCCCTCATTCAGTAAGTCCTTAATTTTGACATACATTTTGCAGAAATGTTGAGTTGTAGCTACTGCTTCATTCTTCATTATATCTGTTTCTTTTGCAGAAAGAAAGCAGTCTGGAGGATATGTCGTTTTTTCATTAACTAATGGTCCGGAGTACCACGCTTCACAGGTATGCTACTCTTTCCTTAGTTTTCTTTGAGGTACTGAAAAAAAAGGGATATTATGCAGTATGACTGTATAAGAGGTATGAAGTGGGTTTGGCCCACCTTCATTACCAGCACGGCGCATGCTTGGGCTAATTTTTAGTAGAAAGAATTGGTCCGCTTGGGCCTGCCTAGCACGTCTTGGAATTTGTTGTTAGTCGAGAACCATACTTGTTTTCTTCTTTCGTCTCTTTTATTTGTTTCTTTGAGTGGTGGGATAATGGTAAGTTGTTGAGGATAACAAGAGGACTTGATGTCAGGCTATGGGTTTATAACTAGATTCTTGACCATTAGATCAAGTCCCTTATTATGACTGTATTAGGACTTCTGCTGTGAGAAGCAGACAAGTCCAGACCACTTGCCAATTTGCATTGCACATTTGATTATTTGAACCAAAATCTCTTGCCGATACAAGGGATACTAAGCCAAGAGCTTTTCATGGAGTGCATTCCAGGAATCAAGTTGTCTCATTCAGACCAATGGCCTCCACCAGCTTAAATTTCAAAGATTTTTTTGTCAAGTACTTTAACTCTACTAAATGCATTTGTCTAAATCATGTTGAGTGAAAGGATGTCCAATTATCTACATTCTCTTATTACCTCTCAGATTGCAAATGCTGTGGCAGTGGCTAGGCATCTTGGAGCAACGCTTGTGCTTCCTGAAATCAGAGGAACTAAACCGGGGGAGAAAAAGTGAGTCCTTCCTTTAGATCATTGATGCTCCAAAGAAAATGTCAAAACCCATCTATTCTATTCAGACCAATATCTTATATATAATGTAGCAAAATCTTTAACATGAAAAGAACAATCTTGTGAAAATCAAAATGAATAATAAAAGAATTAATAAAAGCAATTTTCTCTGGCAATGAGATCTTTAGTTGACTCCTTAACACAGTAATTATTCTTTAAACTTTGTTTCAGTTGAGACGTTTACTATTTGATTGAAGTGCATGTTTCATGAGCCTAGGAAAAGAGAGTTATAAAGATAAACTCTAAATTCTATCATATATGTATTCCTTTCAGAGACTTTGCGGAAATTTATGATGTCGAAAACTTTGTAGCAAGCTTGAATGGAGTAGTCCTGGTAGCAAAGGTTCAGCCCACTGAACTATCAAGCATGAAATTCGCTGCTGTGAGAGTCCCTGATAGGGTTTCAGAGGATTTCATTACTTCCAAAATTGAACCCATATTTAGGACTAAAAAAAACTTGAGGATTGCAACTTACTTCGATTCCTTAACCATAGAAAAGTCAAAAGAAACCATGTACTCAAATGCATATAGGTGCTTGGCTACATTTGCAAGTCTCAAGTTGCAAGCAGGGTTGCACGAATTGGTCAATTCGATGGTTGGGACACTACGAAGCATGAGCCAGAAAATGGGTGGGCGCTTTGTGGCAGTGGACTTGAGGGTTGAAATGATGGAAAAAATAAGGTGCCAAGAAACTGTTGCTTCAAGTAAACGCTGCTATAATGCTCAAGAAATTGGTGAGTTTCTAAAGAAGATTGGGTTTCACAAAGAAACAACGATATACTTGACTCAAACTGGATGGCATAGTAGTCTCGACGTATTGAGGAATATTTTCCCCAACACATTTACAAAGGTAATGCCTGCCTTCTTAAGTGTGTTTTGAATCTTAGTTGAAGGAATTATAACTTTTAATTTCATTTATATGCTCATCTCAATAGCATGCTTATGATTATACTTAGTTAAGCTCTTGCGATTCTACACAAGCTGCTGTTTCAAATTATGGAAATTTCTCTTCATAAGCTGCTAATTGATTTTGTGTTCTTAGTTCTAAACCTCCCTGTATGCCTTTGAAATTGTAACAGGATGCAATTGTGCCTGCTGATGAGAGGGCAAAATTCATGGACTCAGTGGATCGTGAAAATGAACAATTCATTGACTTCAACATTTGCTCAGAAAGTGATGTCTTCATACCAGTATACCCCAGCCAATTCTATGCCAGCGTTGTAGGAAACAGAATAGCTTCTGGCAAAACACAAACATTTGTTCCTGCAGAAAAAACTTCAGAGATCTCTAGTGACCATCTTTCCCCCTATATAACCAGAAAAAGCCATTTTGCACATTCGTGTTTCTGTTAAAAACAGAATTATGTATTGTGCTGTGATAGTCATGCGGGACCTCTCCAGAAGTGATACGATTGCCAATTCCCTACCGAGATGTTCAACTTTGTATTAGGTTGTTGGATTCGTATTTGGTGACTGTCACTTGATTCTCAAATATGATTATCCGAGTGCACAGATCTACCTTTCAAAATTGTATGTAATGACTTTAAAGAATTGTCTATTTTTGTCATATATGCAACATCTTAACTAGGTTTGGACAAAAGAATTGGAATCAACTGTTTGGTCTCGGTTCGGTTTGATTCTTTCAAAATTTTGAACGATTTTGGTTTTAAAAATTAAGAATAATTCGATTATGGTTCTGGTTCTTGGTTCAGAATTAAAACCAGAACCGATAAAACAAAAAATGAATTTTTTAAATATTTTTTTAAAATATAATTTTTTTTAAAAAATCATCAATTCTTAATCTTAATGCATGTTATTCAATTCATTAGTCATTATTAATTATTCAACAACTATTGACTCATTCGACATTATAATAGTTATAAGCAAAACGAGTAATAAACAAAAAAACATAGATTAAAATTATTTTTCTTTCATTGGTTCTGTTGTTCATCGTTAAGCCTTTAGTTCTTCAAGAATTAAAAAACAATAAATCTTCACTTTCCATGTTACAATCAGTTATTTTGTTTTCAAGAATTTGCTGGACTTGTGCGACTATTCCAAGAAAAGGGGGGAGAATTACGAGTAAAAATTGAAATTTTTTTAAGAGCACACACTCGCAGATGATGAGATAGTATTGTTTGGAAGAGACTGAATATTTTGATGTCAAAAATAAATATGAATGTTATATTCACATATTGATCAAGGCTGATAACCTTACCATCTTACGACTCTTATTAACTGGGATCTACCATCAGTTCTTGCTTAAGTTTGAAAATTTTAGTTTAAGAAATTGGAACAAGAACCAGAATTAAACGAATCAAACGGTTCGGTTTCAGTTCGGTTCCCTGGAAACTAGAACTATATGGAACCACGCCCACACCTAATCTCAACAACTTAGTCTCTGCTTGGTAAATTTTTTTGTTATAAATAAAGAATGTAATGTTTTTTAGGTAAAATATGTCGTTGATATGTGATTTGAAAAAATGTGTTTATAAACGATTTACTAAACGGAAGCTTACATGTCTAACTAAAATGATGGGATTCGTCCCATAATTTTGCATACAAATTTGACACCAATTGAAAAGTAAAAAGATGGTATCTATCCAGTGCTTAACTATTGCATATCATCCACAGCCTAAATATCTTCGGGCATTGGTTGGCAGCGTGACCATCAAGAGAAAACATATATATGTTGACGGTTGAAATATAAGTATTTCAAGTCAACAGTGAAATATGTGAGTGTCAATTACGTAACCGAAAGTTATATGTGAAAGAAGTGGGTTTCAGGTCGTGCGTCACGATCTATGCGCTATGTATGATGTCTTGTATAAACTTAATATTGGCTTAGGATTTCCAAAGTTGGGATCCTTTTATGAGCCTCCATCTTCTATATATATAGGGAAAAATGGATGAGCTAGCTTATTACAATGTCTGACCACTCAACAGTACACCCTAATCGAGCTATTTGAGCTCTTACAAAGTACAATGTAATTGATTTTTAGCTAGTTCAACTTTCCTAATGTCAGAATTTTTGTCAGAAGGGTGTTGTTAGGTCAACCAGAAAGCCGTACACATTGCTTCCTTCCAAGTCGTGCATATGATTCGCCATTTATGGTCTTTTTAGAACGTTATTTGAACTGAGTATCAGGCCATGCACCTAACTGACATTTAGTTCATGCAACTTTTTCAGTTCATCAGTTAGTACAGTTGTTGAACTCATACTTGCTGGCCTTATAAATCTAATGACTTCGTACTTCCCGTCAGGTCTTGCGTCCCACAATGTGTCATGTAAGCTATTACATCATCATTGGTGCTCCACGTCAGATCATATATCAACAATTTCCCCTAGGGGCTGAGTTGAATGAAATTTAGGTATGCTCCTATTGTTATGCTTATTCCACGCCTGGTTAGAGATCACGTAGACCTAACATTTTTTATTAATACATTCCCAAAGATTGGAAGTAAAAGAAATAACACCACCATATTTACGTAAATCAACTATTAATTGATTCTTAGTTTTAAGAAAATATTATATAGTATTAGAACGTAGAGTATTTCGACTAATACCAACATACCTGGATTGAAGATAACGTTTGATGTAGGTAACAAAATGTTCGTTGTCCACTATGCTTAAAGGCAAATTCGCCCCCGTAACGAATTGAACCATGCCGGTTCGATTCTCTTCTTTGGAATACATCTAATTTGAAAGTGTAGATCTAGCAGCATAACCACTAGCAGATGAATCAAATTGTAATTGACTTTGATTTGATTCAACGAACTCGTGTTTGGTCACACACTTGTGAAAGTGACGGTTGAGGTGTGTAGTACCAATACCATTTTGCCATGTCAATTATTGTGCACAAAATTTGCACACTGCTTTGAACTCTTGTATTCCGTAAGTTTTTTTCCTAGTTGAGATCAATAAGTGTTCCCAACACTTTGCAGCTTTCGTCTTACATTTTCATCATTCCCTCTTGTGTCAGGAATATCGGGATCATTTTTTCTAAGATTTGAACATCAACATCTTCTTCAATATCATCTAAATCGATTCGTTGATTACCTGCATCTTCTTCAATATTTTTCTGGAATTGGTAGGTCGTTGAGACCGGAAAATTCATCGTTGAAGTGAGAGTGAGATTGTAGTGTTGAGTCATGCCCCCCAACTCCAAGTTCACCATCGAACAATTCTTCAACAAAACTTCATCCGGGATCCATTCTTTTGTATGTTGAAAACTTGAAATAGAAAGAAACTTGTATAGTTATGAGAATTGAATGTAGTGTAGGTGATAAGAATATTGAAAATGAAATGTGTATAATTGTATAAATGGTTAGAATGAATTGAATTCTAAAATTGAAAGATATAATGAAAGATTGAGAGATTGAAGTATAATTGTATTATTGTAGAGTAAGGGACTAAGATTATAGAGAGTAGAAGAGTTGAGATATTTTTGTGTGAAAATGAAGTTGAATTAGGGGATACTTATAGGAAGAAAATGAAAAAAAAAATTAATTTTTAGACCGTTGGGGACCCCAACGGTCTAAATTAAAGTTGTGTGACAATTGTCAACGGTCACACAACTTTCAAATGTGAACGTTGGGACCCCCAACGTTCAGATTTTGATCTTTTTTATTTTTTTTGACGAGTCGACGAGCCGCTCGTGTTTGGCTCGCGTAATGGCTCACCAAAATGGCAAGTTGAGCCGCCCTTGACTCGTGTTTTCATGAGCCGAGTCAACGAGCCGACGGGCGGCTCGGGCCATTTGCCACCCGACTGGTATTATATAATAACTAGGCCGCACACTGGGAGCAACCTTGTACTTTGTCTGTCGAACTCCATTCGAGGCTGGAATGATTAGTGGTGTTACATATGAGGATCTTGGTAGTGCACAAACACCCCAGACCATTTGGATTCAGCTATTGCTACATGCTTCAGGAGTATAAGTATGTTCTTGCACTTAAATTTTTTATCTGCTTTTCTAATTGTACTTATATCTCTTTTGTAGACTCAATCTCTTCTGAACAATCACAAGAGCTTGATTAGAAGCTAGAGAAATCCCATCAGCTCAGATAATTCTCCAGGTTGTACTAGGACCTTATTACAGAGAAAAATTTGTTATAGGTCGGGTTATCTTTAGTCTCTCCTTCTGATTTCATCTCCCCTTCAAGTTGTAAGTGGGTTACTATTTTTATGTGTTTAATCTTTCTTATTGCACAATCAGGACCTTTATTTTATAATGCATTGTGCTTTGCAGACTAACCCTGCCTTAGGAAGAGGACAGTGGCTAGCGTATCTGACTTTCTTTCTAACAAAAAAGAAGAGACCCACTGGAATGGTGGGAAAGAAGCATACTGATCAGGTCCCTCCAGCCAAACGAATTGCCACAATTGTCAAGTCTAAAACCAAAGGTAAGGGCGCGTTAGAGACTCATGCCCTACCTCTGATTGTTCATTTCACACCTCTGCATGTTGAACAAACTGAACTGAATTATTTTGATATTCATCGTGCACGAGCTGTTGAGAGGATGTGACAAAGGGGAAAATCCCTAAAGTTCTACTGGACGTGAGAAGTTCACATTGTCTAAGCTCAGGTGCCCTAGAAAATGTCCCCTACAGTGTCTATAATTTGTGGGATGTCATGGCTAGGAGTTGGAATAAGAAGCGCGAATCCATGGCATCAGGTATGCATCTGTTGACGACCACTCATGCCACCGCTGCCTTCTTGGTTGTTGCCCAGAACTTTATCTCATGTGAGGACAAAGGAAAAGGATCAGTTCATGATGGCCAGGGATGAAAGTAAGACCCATGAAGTCGAATGGGATGAACCCGTCGAAAAGTTGGACGAGGTGAAGAAGAAGATGGGGGAGGAGCTCTTAATATCCGGGTCTCAATTGGACGAAGTGAAGGCCCAGATGGCGGAAGCAAATAAGGCTTAGAATGAAACTGAAGCCCAAGCAACAACCCTTGCAATGGAGGTGAAGTCTTCTGCCACTATTGTGGAGGAGACTAGGGTCGAAATAATTGAGGAGTTTAAGAACTCCAAGGAATACGAAGTAGACTAGATGGACACTTACATCATGGCCTTGAAATCGGTCGTTGAAAAGTTACCAGAACTTGATCCCAACTTCAATACTGAGCCATTATTGAAGGAGTCAAACAAGCTGAAAGAAGAACATGCCCAGATGATTGAAATCTTGGGTCAGGCTGTGAAATCCTCTCCTCCTACTGTTGAATAGCTCTGAGTTTTATTTTTGTAATGCCTTAGTCAGACCTTTTATCGTCAACACTCTTTTGTAAATCTGTATGGACTTAAATATCAAGATTTAATATAATGTTTTTGATCGAGGTTCATACAATCTAGTCTTTTGTTATTACTGTTTTTATTCTATTTAGTTTCTATTTGACCCATCTGAATCAATACCCTTAATGAACGAACTGAATTAATAACTTCACCGGATTAACTCATTTATCAGTCCTACGAAATTATCCGAACTGAAACAATAATCAAGTTAAACGATCTTAGCGTCTCATTCTATACTTAAGAATAATTCTTAAGTTATTGTTTGTTAACCTGATACCGTGCATGATCTGAGAACCCTAAGGAGTTCATAATTCCGTCATAACGGACTACATGCATGCACAATCTAGGAGTCCTAAGGAGTTTGTAAATTTCGTTATGACATATTGGGTGTTGTGCATGATCTGAGAGTTCTTATGAATTCGTGAATTACATTATGACGGACTGGTGCTGTGTACGATCTGAGATTTCTAAGAATTCATTAAATTTGTAACTTATGACGGACTTGGTGTCATGCACGACTTGAGTGTCTTGCACGATCAGAGAGTTCTAAAGAATTCGTAAATTTTATTATGACGGATTGGGGTCGTGCACAACCTGGGTGCCTAGCATGATCTGTAAGTCCTAAGGAATTTTGTAAATTTCATTATGACGTACTGGGTGTCATGCATGACCTGGGTGTCTTGTACTATCTGAGAGTCCTAAGAAATTTGTGAATTTCATTTTCATAGACTGGATATTGCGCAAGACCTGGAGTTTCGTTTAAGATGTCTGATCTTGCCAAGTATATATATAATGATTGGAGATGCTCTTACATGTTTCTTCGACATAATTTTCGAAATATGTAAAGAAAATGCTTTTGCATGATTAACTTGAAATTAATTTATATGATTGGCTATCACTCATTTCTTAAATGAAAATTTCATTTTCAATATAGTAGATCATTCCCTCGTCGATGTACATTTGAGTCGTTGATGTTACACTCATTTGTTTATGCAGTTTAGTCTTCGTGCTAGTGCATCGGGTTCCTTACATTAAAGACACTGAGAATTGAGATGAGAGTCTTTAGGCCTACTCATCAAACCTGAATGTGGCGGGATTTGGTGTGGCCACTTACATTGTCTATATAATATTTTGTAAATACCTTCATTAAAACTAAAGCACTAATCTTGAATCTTAATAAAAGAAGAAATGAGGTAGAACATATGATCGAGGGAAAACTATTTTTTTAGTCCTCTTTATCAATAAAATTTCAGTGATGTTAAACATTTTATTCCCTGGTTCATTCCAGTTATTGTGTTCTTCAAATTACCGCTTGAATTCTTTACTCCAAGTTCAAAGCCCACATTAAAGTTGCATCACTTTCCTCTTTATTGTTTTCTTCCAAGGATTACCAACTTTAAGTCAACAAATACTATTAGAGTAATTCTAAGTAGACATTCAAATGAGACATTTTGATGTGGTGTAGATTCATTAAGTAATGATCGCATCAACACTTTTTCATCAGCTAATAAAATTATGTCACATCAGAATGTTCTTTCAAAATATCTCATTTGAATGTCCATATAGAATTATTAATACTACTCTACTTTGTAAATTATAAGAAAGCCGTCAATGCAAACTTAAGTTACAGAAAGAATTTCCTCATAAAAATCTTCACACAACAGCGTGCTTGTTAGTGTCAACAAGTTCAAGACGAGACAACACGCTGCACAATGCAAATGCATTTGGATGATTTTGGTCTTTTTGAGAGGAAAACTTGCTTTGTATGAACTCTGCAACAAATACAAAAGTAAAAAGAATGAACAAATGAGTATCTCTTTAACACATACAAAAATGAATATTTGGTACACCCAAATTGTTTCTTACCATGTCATTGTAGAAACACTCAGTATGTCAAACACTACAACTTTCCACTACAAGATGTCAACTCCTATAAATTCGTTATCTATGATTGGAACATAAATTGTATTAAAATGTAATTCTCAAAACAAGCACTCAACTTATATTATCACGAGTGATTATAGAAGATCACAAAATAAATAAAAAACTAATTTATTTATTACAAACTCGTCACTTCACAACAACAAAACCTTATTAAATGAACGAGTCATGTTATTCTACCAATTATATTCTACCACACCGAGTGTCACCATCTCACATTGGGGGTGGGGCCGGTCCCACACCCACCCATGTGTGAGGGGGCACCCGGTGCAGTAGAATGTGGTGAATAAAGTAGCATAATTCTGAATGAACAAGCAATCCAAAGTGCACAACCGAAAGCTTGGAAGAGACAAAGCTACTTTCAGTGATCCGTACTTTAATATATCAGATGAAGTTTAAAATTTTCAATTTTGACGATGATACTTAATTCTGAAGTTGTAATCCTGTTTGCTTGTTGGGTTATTTTGTACATTCGAAAGCTCTGACACTTTGACAATTAATTAACTTAAACTAATCCACACTTGAACAAATCTGATCCTCCAGACTTGTGTAAAAGACAAAGAGCCTTTATAATTTTATTGGGGATATCTAACACCTCGCTTCGTACGTTGAATATCAGCGGACTTTACATAAAGCGGAAAGAAGAGAAGAACCAACTATCTAATTTAATTGCCTTAAAATCCAAGGAAGCAGACGTGAATAATTGTATAATTGCATTGAAGTTATTCTTGCAAATTCTTTCTTATGAAACAATACATCACATAGATTGAGTAATCTGTTATTTATTTTTTCGAATCTGGTCATATTTATTGTTGGAATGGTCTTGCAGAAGGCCTATCCGTCGATGCTTGAACATTTATTATAGGTAATCACGTCCTTTACTTCATAATAAATAAATGGTCAAAAAGGGAAAGCCGTGGAGACGACAAACTCATCAGTCAGGCACAGCGTGAGGCTCACTACAATGCATGTAAGTCATGTTGTTTAAGTAATGTTTAGCATCTATTTGGTAAAATTTATTTATAAAAGATCATGCGATAACATTTCATTAGAATTTTTTTATTTTTTTTTTAGAAAATTCAATAATTTCGGCTAGTTAAGTTAACTTTTCAAAAAACGTATCTGCAAAATGTTGCCACCTTGCTATTTATGTGCAATATTTATAAACAAGCGTTAATTAATTAATAGATTATCAAACAAGGACTAAGACTTAAATCAAGCAGGAGAAGTGATTTCAAGCTAATTCGCTTAGCAATTTTTTAATTAGCCTTCTATAGTGTGGGTAGCAGCTCAGAGAGGAAGGAAGGAAGGGGGTGGGAGAGGTTCTCATAAGAATAAAGAAGACGAATATGATCTAATTCATGTTTATCCTAACAGAAGAACGGATCCAATAACAAGATGACTTCTTTCTTAGAAAATACGGCAAGTACTTGAGAATTTGTGGAATATCATGCCCCACGAGTCAGTTGCCAACTACCCTCCCCGTTATTTTTTTGTTTCCATGGAGGCAAATGTCCCTTTTTTTCCCCCTTTATCCAAAAATAATCATATGATGATTGGAATCAGTACTTTTTGACATGTCTTTTCTTAGTTCTCGCTGCAATTTATCCTTTTTTTGTCCCAGTTTTCTAAAATTTATTTTAACTAATTTTAAATCAAGAATTCTTAGGAGACCCACAATTTTGAAATTTACTAAAATTTAATTTTTAGTCGTACTAAAAAGGGGCTTCACCCTTGTTTGTTCCCCATTTTTGACAAAAATGTTGTTTTGTGTAGTGATTTTTTGGGGAATCTACGGTTAAAAAAAAGGATTTACATGTAAAATATTTTAGGGAAATTTAAGTAAATACGTGGTTGTAATGATTGGTAACTGAAAAAATATGTAATATTAATTTTATCTATACTTATTATATATAAAGGGAGGATAGTTGGTAAGTATGAATGCAAAATTTATGAAACTGGTTTGGCAAGTGTGAATGCAAAATATATGAAGTTGGTTAGCAAGTGTGAATGCAAATAACGATCTGCCACTAGTACATTAAGAGTCAAAGACGTTGGTTGTAAAGCAGAAAAGGCGTCGGTTGTACAAAAGATGTCTTTAGTAGAGACGCTAAAAGTGCATACTTAAGGCGTCGGTTGTTATTTAACAACCGACGCCTTTTACTATTATTATTTTTTTTATTTATTTTTATTTCCCTTATATACCTATATAAACTATAACAATCATGTACACATCAAAAAATTATCTTCAACAAATATATATAATCGAGGAATGCAGAACAAAACTTAATAACTCAATAAACAGAATTTCGAATTAATTAATCTTGTATTCACAATATTGTTAAAAAAATTGTACATGTTAAACAAAAAATGGGCCAAGTTTACATACACTATTCGACGAAGTATTTGGCCCATAAATTTCGAACCTCGTCAATTTCCTCTGTTGAGTAAATATCTTGAAATGCCTAAAAATAATTAATAAGAATTAATAATTATTATGTTAATTACATATAAATCGTAATTAAATAATTATCTTCAATAACTTATACTTCGTGTAGAGAAGTAAGTTGAGAATATGCTGTGACTATCTGGAACATGTTTCTCATAACATAATAGCCACACTCATCTCCTCCAGGTTACTGAGGACAGTGAAATTTGAATATTTAAAATTAAAACTATGATTAATAATCGAATGAAAGTGAATATATATTAAACTAATATGAGAATTTGTAGCAATTTATAAAATTCTAGTTTTCATACCGAGATCTTTTTCCAATTTACATTGGATGTTGCTCTCTTACCTCTTAATGACCAAAAAGCTCGAAATGCCCAAAAGTTTCAGTAAATATGAATAAGTCATAAAAATAATAATAAAATTCAAAATTCTTACGTAAATTTTTCCAGAGTCTCCCCTATAAATTTAACGTATCCAACCTGTATAGAGACCTATTTATTGAAAATTATCCTAACAACTATCATAATCACAACACAAACACATCAATTTCACATCAAACTCTCTACGATTATTCCATGAAAGTAACCCCAACTTATCTATATGAATGCACTAAACACAAAAGTTTGAACAATGCAATAATTACTTACACATTCAATGACGGCTTAATTTCTATGTTACGCCTACATGATTGTGCTGAATCTATAAAGTACACAGTATTGGCTTCACAACATATTGCAAGCAACATCCAATGATTCCTACGTATCATAAACGTGTAAGTATTCTTTAAATAAATAAAGAAATACACAAATAATAATAATGGTCTTACTCCTGATAGTACGACGCTAAAATGAATTGTTTGGATCTCAGCGTATTCATTGTTTCAGCCATGTAACTCACAACACTTTCTACATGTGTTTTAACTCAGATCGACGCAATCTGTGATGGACACATAAATCCAATTGACTGAATACCAAATTTCTCACACAACCCATGAAGGAACCTAAAAATAACAACCAATAAATAAAAAATAAAAACGAAAATTTAAATGAAAGACATAAATGCGTGTTCAGTAATCTTACATTATGAAAACTTGCAAGATAGATACATTCAGTCATTTCATTGAGAGAAAGTCGGTGATGTCGTCAATCGTAACATAAAAACTTTCACCTTCCGTCTGATGAAACACAGTCGTGTCTAGAGGCACTTGGATGTAGTCTGTACCAGCAGGAAGTGTAAGCACCAGAGAGTGTAACATCTTACAATCATTACCCAGACGTTGTAATGTTGCATCATCAATAAGTGGTGATCGTCTAGTAGATGACATATCAAACTCTGACATATCATTACCCAGACGTTGTAATGTGTGTGTGTATTTTACACAAATTATATATTATTACGAATATATAAAGATTTTCTTATCTCTTTAATATATAAAGAACAATACTCCGGAAGAAATTATGTGTACATTCTTGACAATCTTTTAAGTTACAATTTTGATCTCACCTTAAAATTAACAAAGATTTTAGCTAAAATTCTTTTAACTAATTTTAATTTATTTTATATGATTTATTTTCTTGTTGAAAAAATATAAATATGAATTTATATCTGTCTTTATAACGTTGAAAGAGTCAAATGATTTTTTTTTTCTACATTTTCTAACACGTTCTAACTTATTAAATTAAAATGTATGTTGTAAGATTTTAAGAAAATAACATAATATATTTTGTAAATTTCATACAAAATAGGTAATTACATTACTGTTATGGATAATGCGTTAACTACATTTGATGAAGCGTTTAGTGCAATGGGAAATGAAATTGAAATTATTAAGGATAGTTAATTTTAATACTTAAAAATTGTTTGTTTAGCTAAATTTTGAATTTCGTGAAAAAAATGAATGATAATTAATGATTGAAAGTAAGACAAATGTAGGTTAGCCCGAGATACCCCATATCAGATAGAACACTTGAGTTTGAGTCTATAGGTGGGTTGAGTTGAGATTTGGATCTTTTTGTACATATGTTCAAAAAAATTTAAAAAATAATAATTAAAAGTAATAATAATTAAGTAATTTTCAATGATATTATGAATGCCATGTTTTGCTTCCAAAATTTTTATTAAAAAAATGTTTACATTTATTGTTGTTAATTAATAATCGTTTAATATCAATTATTTTTAAAAAATGAAGCAACTTCGAACCGTGTCCAAATATCTGCTATTTTCGATAAAAACAATATCAATTTTTTTTTATGTGAATAACTTCATTTTATTGTGGAAAAATTAATAATCATTTATTATTTAAATAGATAAATTGACTTTTATTATTCAAAGAATCTATTATAATTTGAAGTAGTTTTATTGTTTGTAAAAATTTAATAATTATTTTAATATAATATTATTTTTTATGCATTTTGTATACCGGAAAAAATTATGTATTTTTAAAATTTTATAGATACTTATCGAAATCGATATTGTTAAATAGAAACTTCCGTGCATCGCAGAGGAGAAATACTTGTTTGTAATAATATTACATAATTTCATTCCCAATTTTTAGAAAGATATTGGAGTTTAGGATAGAGAAAATATCTTTTTTTAATTCGATTAATTATGAGAACGGGATGTTGGAGAGAGAAGATAATTAATATTCCATCCGTCTTATAAAGATAGTCCCCTCCCCATTTTCACACAAATTAAGATATGTCAATTAATGTTGAAAAAATAAATTTTACAATCATTTTCCTAGTATACTCCTACTAAATTTATGTAATTTTCCATAAAATGGAAAGAATATAAATTTATTTAAACTAACAAAAAACACATTAAATAATGTCAAAATGGGACATAAAATATTAACTACACTCTCAAAAAAGAAAGTGGACTATCTTTTTGGGACGGAGGGAGTAATTAATTTAGTTAATTATGGTAACATTTATTTTAGGGATATGGTTTACATTTAAAATAAACTAATAATTATGAAAGTTACAATTAAACTAGAGAAGGCAAAAAAACTCAACCCACCTCGAACCCGAAAAAACCCACCCTAGGGGTCGATGGGGCGGGTTTGGGGCTCGTTCAAGCGACCCGAGTGGGTCATTGGGCAGGGCGGGTTTTGGTCACCCCAAATAAGTAATTAAAAAATATATATAGGGAAAAAATAAAAAAATACAAAAAGAAATAAATTAAAAAATTAAAAAGGAGCGGTAAACGGGTCGACGGGATTGACCCGCCCCGAAATTCGTTGGATGGGGCACTAGTCAAGGTACTCGTCCCGATGCCATCACTATATTAAACAAATAAAAACATTATTACAGGAGACCTTACAAATTTGAAATGATTACTGAGCATTATGGAAATGATAATGATATGTATTTCATTATTGAATGAGACATTACAAGTCTTGTAACTTAGGTTGCCATATAATCCTATTGGCATAAATTATAATTCATCTTGGAATGATATTGCATTACACGGATTGTAATAGTCGGCAATGAACTATCACGTAATTAATTCATACTATGTAACTTTAATTACAAGACACATTATATGCCATGTAACTAGATATTGTAATATAATCATGTAGTGTTAAAGGAATTACATTTCATCACACGGAATGTTTAATTCATACTATGTAACTTTAATTACAAGACACATTACATGCTTGTAACTAGATATTGTAATATAATCATGTAGTGTTATATCATACCATGTTGTAATATAATCATGTAGTGTTAAATGAATTACATTTCATCACACGGAATGTAATACTCGATAACTAAGTATCACAAAATATATTATATACCGTGTATTTTATAGATGATATATAACCTTGCAGTATAATCATGTAGGAATTAAACTTTAATACAAATGTTGTAATACTCGATAATCACTATAAATACATATCATTTAGATTAGCATAGGGCTACAAGTTGGATTTGAAAACTCGATTCTGTCCTGAATTTTTCCAAAATGATCCGATTCCGATTGGTCCGAAATCCGAAAATTCCGAATTCCGAAATTTTTCGAAAAAATTGGATTGGAATTGGAACGAGTTTCAAAATTTCAAAAATTCTGAAATTCCAATTAAAAAATTTCCGAAGTATTCCGAACATATTTCAATTCAAATATTTTGATTTTTTCTGAATAAACTCCAAAGATTTTTGTATTTGCATTACAATTAATAATATAAAATATAAGAAAATAATTTATTCAAAAATTAATAATATTAAAATATTATTAACATGAGATTTAACATATAATTAATGGGTAACACTTTCACTTACTTAAAAAATATAAAGAGAAAAACACTTCAATTTTAGCATAGGATTTAAGTTAGGTAAGTTGTGTGATGAAAAAATATTTTACACATCATATATAATAAAAAAAAATTCAGATTAAATCAAAAGTTCAAATGTTCTTATTAGTTGTGGTATCATAAAGTTTGCATTACTTATTCACTGTTTGTGTGATCATATTTGGAATTTGGAACGCGACACTGTTTGTTTACTAAAAAATAAATTTTTGAAGCAAAAATGTTAGATCTACATAGAGTTATAGTATAAAAAATGCAAGAATTTTAGCATCGTTATCGTTGTTAACTTTTATTTTATTAGATCACGATGAAAAACTTATGTTGAATCCATTTATAGATATTATGTTCTTATTTTGTTATTTTTTGTGGTTTATAATTTTAATTATAGTTTTTTACTATTTGAAATTTTGAACTCATTTAGTGTTAGATATTTAATTTCCTGAATTTCTTTTTTCATATACTTAAAATTATTATGAATTTTGATAAAATATTAAATATTGAAAATTCTCGAATTTCAATTTGGAATGAAGTTTGTTTATTCAGAAAATTTGGGAACGAAATTTGAAACAACATTTTATTCCACCTATTTCTGATTCATTCCGTCTGAAAAACACCCCTAGTAATGCAATACACATCATTATCACATTTGTAAATGTTCAATAATCACTTCAAATTTGTAAAGTCTCAGAGAATAATGTTTTTATTTAATTAATTGTAACTTTTATAATTATTATTCTATTTAAATGTAAGTAAATCATATCCCTAAAATTAAGGTTACCATAATTAACTAAATTAATTATTAATTAATTTCTTTCTCCAACACCCTAAATATAAGTTACCCCTAAAATTAATTTTCTCATATTAATGAAACATAGAATTTATGGTGCTCCTATCCACCCGTCACTTGACAGCTAAGAGTTGATTAGATGGTGGGGTCTGGTGGGCTCTACAAGCCAATAAACAAATAGGGCGCGGAGATTATAACATGCCTTTGATTAATCAAATTAATAAAAAAATACATCATCTTTCTTAAAATTCGATATTTTTCTAAAAAGGAAGAATGAGATTATGCAATATTACAAATGTTATTAATATTACGTATTTTTCAATATGGAAATGAAGAAGTAATGTATAGTCTAATTATTTCAATATTTTATTAATATGATGTGTAGTTGAAAATAAATTTGGAGAAAATGAATTTTGAAAAAATGGTTCTCCGGGCTCAGTATCCAATCTCAACCATCAATTAAAAGACAAGCCCACAATATTTGACTTTACCAAATCTTAATCATTCATTCTCCTAAAAATTACTATTCATTTAAAAAAACACTCTTTTTAAACAATATCAAACAAACACATATTCATGTTGAGTTTATTATGTGCCATTGAAGACCACTTGCTTTCATCGTCATTGTTTTTCCATGTTTGCGTGATTGCATCGTTAGTAATCTTGGCCATTTGTTTTCATAAAGTCCACAGTCCACTTGTTATATTTCTTACATGGAAAATTTGTTAAAATATAAAGACAGATCAAATGATTCTACAAAGGTTAACCGCCTATGAAATCGATTAACCGACTTGAGTGATGATGGTTAACCGACTTTATAGTCTGTTAATCAATCGTTAACCAGCTTGCTTAATTCTTCAAATTCCTTTTTTTTTCCTTTAACGAATTTCGGTGTTAATACGTAACATTTTTCATTTTTTTAAAATGTAGATATGGATGATACTACATTAATTCCTATTTGTTATTATGGTGAGTTTGAAAGAATGATCAATGTAAATGGATATAGAATTGGAGCAATGAAGAAGACGCTACAGAAGTAATTTTTTTTGTTAAAATTGCAACATATACATAATTATATCATGACATAGAAGACCTTCTTCATATTAATTCTTCTTTACACGCTTTGGAGATGATATTTATTTTCCCTGACACTATGGTACATGTTGACACCGACCTAAGTGAAATTGGTCATCACTTCAAGTACTTTTTTATGGCGGTTAGACCAAAACGAGACTGTGGTTTGCAATTGGTCGGTTAACTGACCAAGTCGGTTAGTGGCCGATTAACCTACCTCTTAACCGACTAGATTAATTGGTCCTCACTTTTCCCTTTTTGTTTGATTTTAGTCATTTTAGTCACGACTTTGACCTCGATTACTAAAATCAATTATTTACGTCACACTTAATGAACTTAATAATTGATCAAACGTTTTGATATATACGAGAAAGTTGCTACACTTTGATACCAATTATTCAAATCGATTGTTCACGTCACACTTAATAATTGATCAAACGTTTTGATAGATTCGAGAAAGTTGCTACACTTTGATCCCGATTACTAAAATCGATTGTTCACGTCACACTTAATGAACTTAATAATTGATTAAACATTTTGATAGATTCAAGAAAGTTGCTAAACATTGACCTCAATTACTAAAATTGATTGTTCATATCACACTTAATGAATTTAATAATTGATCAAATGTTTTGATATATTCGAGAAAGTTACCAAACTTTGATCCTGCTTGGTAAAATCGATTGTTCACGTCACACTTGATAATTGGTCAAACGTTTTGATAGATTCAAGAAAGCTGCTACACTTTGATCCCGATTACTAAATCATTGTTCACGTTTGTGCTTAATGAACTTAATAATTGATAAAACGTTTTGATAGATTCGAGAAAGTTCCTAAACTTTGACCTCGAGTACAAAAATCGATTGTTTACGTCACACATAATGAACTTAATAAATGATCAAATGTTTTGATAGATTCATGAAAGTTGCTACACTTTGATCCTGATTACTAAAATCGATTGTTCACGTCACACTTAATAATTGATCAAACGTTTTGATATATTCGAAAAAGTTGCTACACTTTGATCCCAATTACTAAAATCGATTATTCACGTCATAATTAATGAACTTAATAATTGATCAAACGTTTTGATATATTCGAAAATGTTGCTACACTTTGATCCTAATTACTAAAATCGATTGTTCACGTCATATTTAATGAACTTAATAATTGATCAAACGATTTGATATATTCGAGAAAGTTGCTTAACTTTGATCTCGATTAGTAAAATCGATTGTTCATGTCAAACTTAAAATCGATTCGAGAAAGTTGATAAAAACATAGCCATTAACTAACCAGGTCGATTAAGAGGTAGGTCAAAGTTAATGGGTAGGTTTCAAGTAGATTTTTGAGGGTTTAGGTTATTTAGTCGTTTAGACCCTCAAAAAAATAGACCAGGTCAGTTAACCTACCCTTTAACTGACCAGGTCAGTCAAGGAGTCGGTTAACCCACCCTTTAACCTACCCTTTAACCGACCAAGTCAGTTAAGGAGTCGGTTAACCCACCCTTTAACCGATCTGAGCTGTTTTGAGTAGGTTAACTTGCTGAAAAACCTACCAGTATCTAGAACCAAAATAAACTTATACAAGTGGACAAGTCATGAAAATCTCAAACAATAAATTCAAAAATTTTAGTCATTTACAAAAACAGACGTTAAAAAAAAATCGTCATTTACAAAAATACAAAAATAATCATTTATAAAAATTTAAGGATCATAATCAAGTTTGTATAAGTCAATCGCCAATTTTTTTCTCCACTGAAGCATATACAGGTTACAGGCTATATCAGCTTCCTCTCTAACACTCAAAAATTCAATAAATTTAATGGTAAAAATACCACAATCTCCTCTGCGATTAATGAGAATCATGAGATAATAAAAAATGAGTATATTGTTTGTAGCAAAATAATAATGACACAATATTTATCATACTCAAAAAACTTATTGTGTACTTTGCTTTGGTATATTCTCAACCCTTTCAATTGTAAAATCATTGTCCATAATAGATATGCCAGCTTTCTTTAGAAGGCTCTACAGAAGAGTAGTCAATGGGTTCAATATATTTTTCAATTGCCCTTCTGTAAGGTAACTACTATTCGGGTCATACACATATGGTTTCTTTGACGAAACTAACCCAATTGAAAATCAATAAATATTTTCTAGGATAGGTATATACAGATGCGTACAATCTTGCCATCTCTTACCCAACTTTGGAGAATGACCATCTATGAAACTCTCAACGCATTGAATCCCCTCCGTCAAAGCAAACTTTAAAAAAGGCAGATATGTAATGTCCAATATTGCAACGGGTGTGTTGAATGTCTTTGGATAGTTCATTGCCCAAAGTCGCAACAAATACATCACCAAATCAGCATGCTGAAGGCAAAAAAACCTATTATCAAATTGTTCAGGAAAAACATATAACATGTGATAAAATACGTAAGTTTTACTTACATAGGAGTCGAGCCAGGCACCTGAATCCATAACATCCTTAAACCACTTCTTCACGTCATTTATTTTGACACAGTCTAACTCGTGTACGACACTAAAAGGGACAATATCAAGTAAAGAACATCAATTATTACAAACAAGGAATTGATAAAAATATAGATAGGATATTTGAACGCCTTCTCCTTCACTGGATCAATCTTCTGAAAAGGAAGAAATGTAGAGTCGTCCACAAATTATCTTCTTTCCTTCTGCTGTGAATGGAGAAGATAAGTACTTCGATCATTTTGAAAAACATTTTTCCATCGGTCCGACATCAGCTTTGGGTATTTGACTGACCAAACTTCTCTTATGACGTGAATATGTTTTGTCTATCTGTCTTGGTAGGCATCGCATTTTCTACCTCATTCGTAGGAGAGGTCACCTCCGCCTCCTCCATATTACCTCCTCCGTATCCTCTCATCTTCGCCTCCTCTGTATTCACCTTCACCTTCATCTCCCTCACCTCTGCCTCCTCCGTCTCCCTTATCTATGCCTCCTTCGTATCCCTCACCTCCGCCACCTCCGTTTCACAACCATCATTGGGCCCATCCTCCCAGTACTAATAATTTCCATTAGTATATCATTCTGGTCTAGGCACGTCCTCAAACCCTCCAATATGAAGTCCAAATCACGAAAAAGCTAGTGTACATGAGGAGCAGACTAACTAACTTGTGGAATTTCATGTGCAGCATTAGGTCCTGATGAGGGAACCTAGGTAAATAAGATAATTAAACATGTAGTCGTTAGTGTAACACGAACTTCGAGCTGAAAAGTTAACAGAGTTAATATTTACATAACATTTACATTATTGAGTGAAGGTAATAAAATAACTATGTCTAAAACTGAACTGATTTCATTTTGGCCGAATACTCAAGTAGCTTTTCAGTTTAGCATCGTCGAAAAATTAATCACTTGCTTCCTAATAGCAAAATCATTGCCGACGGTTGAGAAAGCCTCATAAGCTCATACCTACAAACAGACATGGTCATTTATTCATTCACATATATAAATAAAGTATAATAAAGAAGTACAAATGTTTGCTATTTACCTGCAATGTGTAAGGAAAACCTCAAGGGAGTAATTATGCATGCTCTTTCCCCCCTTTATGAATTTTGTTACAAATTCTCCTCAGCTTCTCGAAAAAGCATGTATCATCATGTTGTTATAACACATTCTCCCCCATGGATATTGTTTAAATAAATACTTATCCTTGACTATATTCAAGACAGGCATATCAATAGATGTCTTGTGATGTTTGGATTTCAAAATTGACTCGTAGACATACACCAAACCCAATTTGTACTTGTCTTATATTTCTTTGCAATTGTCAAAAGCAGCTTTTAACTCATCGGGAATAATCTTATTAGCTCCATCAAAATATGTCGTTGTCAATCTATTGGTCAACAATATTCTATCTTTGTATAACGCTTCATCCTCGGGGTTTAACCCCATAATTAGAGTGAACTCATGGAATGAAAATCTGATAGCATTATTGTTCTCGACTCCAAACCCCAGTTCATTCTTATTCACCGACTTAAGAATTCTCAATGCTAGACCATGGATGAATTGGCCAGTTATTTGCATTTCCCTCATCAAATAGAATTTTAGAAAACAAGATCGGCGAAAAACTATTCGATGCTCAGTGTATTGTACACCTCATCTATGGCATTTAGGTTACAATGGTTCGTACATTTTCCCGCGAACCAATCATCAATGTCTATTTGAAACTCCATCCTGCATAATATAAGACAATTTTAGTTAAATGAGTGTGCTTAAAGATATAAGCATGCAACTGAAAAAATATATCCTTATAAAAATTACACAGCTCGAAGAAACAGAACTTTTCAACACTAAGATAATCGCTAAAACTAAAAGACAATTTTAATTAAATGAGTACATTAAAAGAGATAAAAGAGATAAGCAAGCAACTGAAAAAACATGTCCTTAAAAAATCTCTAATGGAACAGACCTTAGAGGGTCGGTTAACCTACCCTCTAAGGGTGGTTAACTAGGTTAACCGGCCATGAAGGTAGATTAACTGACTCTGGTTGTTGGTTAACCAACCATTTGAGCACAAAACCCACTTATGCTGTTATATACCTAGTTCAGCCACAAGTGTCCAGGATATAATCTACTTAAATCAGATAAATGATTCTGAAAAAGAAAAGCAACTTTAATAAATAAAAAATTCAGGTAGTAAATCTTTTTCTTTTTCCTTTTTTGGTTTAGTAGGATGGAGAAAGTTGAGTAATTCTATCACCAATTGCAGTGGTTTCACCTCAACATGGTTCGCACTAAGGATACTACACATACAAAGCTAGTATATAATAAGCATCAAAATGTTTCTCCATTTCTTATAGCTAAAAAGATCACGTCTAAATAAATTTCTTTGGTAAATACTATCACTGTCAAGCCAAAAATGAAGCAAGAAAAAAAATTATAAAAGAGGAAGGAAATAAGATTAAGGTGCTCTTAAAAAAATTGAGGTCATTTGTCCCAATCCTCATCCTTAAATTAAAACACACAAACTGAAAATTAAAACTGACAGCTAGAAAATGGAAATTAAACCTGGAAGCTAAAACTGGAAATTAAATTCAGTGAACATTAACTTCAAAATTGGAAGCTGAAACTGGAAATTACATTTAGAGAACATTGACTTCAAAACTGGAAGCTAAAGCTGGAAATTTAATTTTGTGCACATTCTCCATCATCTCCACAAAACACTTAGTTAACAAAAGTTCACAAAAGTTCAAAGAGATTCACCAAACATGACAACAATTTGGCTACTTATATCAACAAACCCAAATTGTGTCTAGCCACAAACATCTAAGAAGTTGAGCTACGTCCCGTTGGCCATTCATTCTTACATCCGTTACTACTCATTCATCAAGTCAATGTTCTCCAAGTCACGAAATTTGACACGTGAAGAATTGGGAACACCATGGTTGTCGATTTTTAATACTATACCTTTTGTTTTTATTCTTACAAAAATTCAATCAGCCTTCTACAAAGATATTTCAGATATCAATTAACTACTTTTGGTAAAGCTACTCCACCAACACTTATTAGATACATTTGAAATAACCTAAACTACAAAGTTCCCTATTAGTTCAATTGGATAAATCAATGTAATATTTAACGAGTTTTCTATTAGCCTCAATTTCAAACACTTTCCCCTTGTTGCCAAAGTGTTAGCTGTAAACCACAATTAAGTGTTGATGGAGTAGGAAAAATAGGAAAACTCCAATAAGAGGGAAAAAAAACAAAAAAAAATATTAACGAGAATTTTGTTACTGTCATAAATATGAAAAGAGGGGAGAAAGACTGCTAATAAAGTTTACGTTACGGTAAAGGAAATTAAAAGAAATTGAAGGTGATTTGTTTCTCAAACTGATTCAAGAAAATCAAACAAAGAAGTAGTAAAGTCTTTACTACCAATCTGTAATAAGTCAAAAGTGGAACAAGAAAACAGGTATTTTTCAATCAAAAAATCATATTTTTCATAAAGAGAACTCTCAGGTTTTGGGGGAATAAAATCCAGTTGGTTCATTTTGGGGTAAGGTTCTATCTTGTGTTGTTTTATGGTGATCAAAAGTGGCAAAATGGGGCACAAAGAGTGAGAATACGATTGTAAATAAACATCACGCACTATGATGGAAATTAAACACTATAAAAATGATATACAAATTATTATTAGGTTATACCTTGATTTTATAGAAAAACTAGAATCAGAACCCCCAATAGTAAACTTGATTGCTGGTTTCCTCCTTTGCTACAACAACTGATTTTGCTCCTCGGATCGAGTGATAAAGAGAATTAGATTGGGAAACAATCTCCAATAAGAAATGAGGAAAATCCGCACATAACTTAGAGTATTCCGTTTTCTGCTACAATAAAAGGACGACTATATTATCGGAACGGAGTCGGCAGAGTCGAAAAGGTCGGACGGCGGTGAAAAATCGATCTGCCGAAGAAGAAAACCACGAGAGGGAGAATTTTGAAATGGAGCTGTTGTTTTTGAAAACTGAAGGTTATACCAGGAAAGAACAAAATTGAATTTGAAATGGAGCCGTTGTTTTTGAAAACTGAAGGTTATACCAGGAAGAATAAAATTGATTTTTATTACTATTTTTTTAAAATGAAAATTTTTGGTCAATGGCCATTTACATAAAGTTCAGTTCATTTTAAAATTTTCTCTTTTTTTTACAGTACTTAATCTTAATCATTTATTAAAAGGCAAGTCACAATATTTGATTTTTCAATCAAATTTCAATCATCTATTCTTCTAAAAATTACTATTCATTTTTAATTTTTTTTTTTTTTAAACAATACCAAACACACATAAAATGGTAAATTGGGTCAGCCATTTTCCACTATTGCCACCTAAGTATTACATAATGCGGGTGAATATAAATAAGGTGTTTTAAAATACACATTTCAAAAGTAAGGTCAAACTTTTATAATTTTAAAAATCTTGTTGTAATTAGAGTTAATTAATTAAATTAAAAAAATAAATATATTTTAATAAATATATTTATTAAGGTCATAATATTGTATAATTTCAAGTCACAAGTCAAATTTTTAAGGTCACAGACTTATTTTAGGTCACAACTTATAAATTTTTAACATTTTTTTCGTCACAATTAATTTCAATGTCACATTTTTTTAAATTAATTGATTCCTAATTATTTTTAGGTCACAACTTATTATAAAATTATTAGGTCACCAAATCTTTTATGTCACAATTATCAAATTATTAAGTTACAATTGACTTATTAACTATTAGGTCACAACATCTCACCACCAACCAATCTACAATCACCATAGTCTCAAAGTCGCTACCATCACAACCACCCCAATCAAGGGGGAAAAAACAAAACCACTACTGTAAAATAATAATAATAATAATAATAATAATAATAATAAAAATAAAAGGCTAAAAGAAATATACTGCAACCATTCACATTAGTAAGAGAATGCAGTCATAATTAACAGTGCTAAATGCAAATTCAAGATGATAAATTCCATAATTAAATTAAATACAGGCCACAGACAAAAGGGAGCTTCGTTTTTGTTATTGATTCGAGCACAATCTCAAACAAGAACTGGGGAAAATTGAATCAAACTACAGTTTATGATCAATCCACCTTCTCCCTAATAAATAAAATAAAAAATGATATCGGTGAAAATAGAACCCGAGAAGGGGCAAAAGATCAAGGGAACTTGTCCCGGGTATTTCATAGGAACGTCAAACCTTTAATAATCATATAAAAAATGCTCTCATTCATTTTAACCATTGCTTCCGGAGCTTCAGAACAACTAAAGTTAAAAAAAAGTATGTGTATATATATATATATATATATCGCAATAAATTCATAGATACCGGAGTATTGTGATTGGCTGGAGGATTGTGATTTCCTCTTTTCTTACGACCACAAGATTTATTTGGAAAAGAAGGTGGAGATCGAGATGGTAGTGGAGGCGGAGGCGGAGGCGGGGGTTGGGTTGGTGATGGTGGAGATTTTGGTGGGGGTGGAGATTTCGGTGGTGGGGTATTTGGTAGGGTTGGGGGTGTATATTTTGGTGGTGGTGTGGGTAGTTGTTGTCAAGTATCAACGAAGGCAGGGAGAAAAATGGAGAGGGATTAATGTTAAATACGGGTGAGGATAATTATAAATTTATTTTATAATATTTATTATTATTAATATTAAAATTAAATTATAACCTGATTTTTGTATAAATAATACTTGCACTTTGAAATTGAAAGTTAAAAGACCTTAACATCTAATTTCCTCAATGGGTAATTGCCAGCTATGAGAGAAAAATGTTTTGGGCCAAAGACCATTATTTTAGCTTCATACGATAACAGGATAAATTTAGCCTTACAACATCTCCTTTTCTAACGAACTGCACCAAAGAAAAGGTCCCCCGCTTGGAATCCGTTATTTCCCGGAGAAAAGATTTGTGATATCTTTGAGAATGGCTGTAGAATTCCGAGATTGTGAACTCATTTTAAGACTAATGTTGTCTCGATGTATCCACCCACCGGAATAGTGACCATATATGTAATACAAATGAAAAGTGAAACTGAATCACCCAACGTTCAGTGACACAAGGCACATAGAATACACCAATCCAAATTGGTTGTAAAAGCACGGTGAAATTTGCAAAATTACCTTCTCTGTATGGCAGGTGACAACAAAGTTACACCAACGAGAGAACTAACCCACAAAAAAATGTTAGATTGTGGTGTCTACCAGGACTACGAAATAAATATCAACCCTCCAAAATCATTGCTAAAACAGCACAAGAAGCATCAACACAAATAAGTCAATTCTGAATGCAAAATTTTCTGTAAAACAGGCAAACCTCCAGAAATGATTGCCAAAAAAACATGAAAAGCGTTCAACACACGCAAATCAATCAATTCCACAATGCCAAAATCTATATTAACCGTTCTTGCATTAAAAGAATTTCTTGATCATACAAGGATCACATTAGTTGATAAAGAACTGAAGTTTGCTGTATAAACAAAAGCAACTTTGTATTTTCACCACTGAAATGTACAAGTCAGTTTGATGAAACACTAAAAAACTGCAAGATTAGACATACTGATCTTTTTTATCCAGCATTAGCTAGTATTGCAGACCACTAGGGTAAAGATAAGCCCAGCAGCTATGTATCTCCACTTTCCTAGAGATTAACCTGGAAAACAAAATAAAATAAAGTCAACGCACAATGATGAAGAAGCGCATATTCTCTCACCACCAGTGAAGAATGCTTTAACTGGCTAAAAGCGAAATGTATCAATTGGGTAAAAGAAAAACGTTTTCTTTACCTCTGGATTTTCTTTCTTTACGTATTTTCTTCGTAAAATATCACTGAAAGGTCTATCTGGAACAGGAATTAGCTTCCCAACAATGGCTAGAGGCCAGCTGATCAAGAAGAAGAAAAAAAGAGATATTTCATAAGAGACATAAGAATAATACGAGGATATCCCAATAGCGATGCAATTAGACCCAAAAACACATTATTGTGATTAAAGCAACCATCCACGACAGAATGTGGAGAAATAGTATCTAAATAGTATCTGTGGTATCTTTCATAAGATAAGTCTTAACAAATATGATAGACCCTCAACTAAAATAAGTTGTTAAGTTGAGAAATACCAGCTAGAAGTTGTAAGCCAAAATGCCATGTATGAGAAACCAACCTGATTATACCGATGACAACAGAAACAAGCCACAGTTTCCAACTGAGTCTAACTGTTGAAGTAAACTTCCCAAGAAAGAATATTATGATAACCTGCACAGAAAGAGTAGATATATAAATTGCAAGAAAATTTTGGGGCATCTATGAGGAGCAAAGATAACGGAAATAACCTGGAGAACCACTGTAAGCCCAACTATTCCCATGAAAAGACGGTTTTTAGTAACCCCTTTCCACACATTAATCTCATCAGGCTTTCTAGCATTCAACTCGTTAAATAGCTGTAATTATAAACAAAAGATATTAGTTAAAGCACATGGAAAAAGCAGTTTAAAATTAGGCAAATTTAAGATAAAAGTGCAGAGCAGCATCAGCAAAATGATTTCAACTAGATTAATACTTAATGCTTTGTTCGGAGGCTACTTTATTGTTTATAAACAAATTTTTTTTATTTTCGAGATAAAATGTGTTGTTGAAAAGTGGTTTGGAAAAACTTGTTTTTGGTTAAAAAGTGGTTTGAGGAAATGTGTTGTTTATAAACTCGTTTATAAACAAGTTTACCAAACAAATGTTTCTGTTTAGCAACATTTACAAATCACACGTTCCAATGAACCACAAGTATTATCCACTTATCTACCACTCATTTATAAACTAAGCTGTTTATAAATTCTTCAAACAGAGGCTAAAACTTAGAACAGAGTGGAGTCATTGAAAATGTTGAATATTTAATCCCATCATAAACTTCACAGAGAATCATGTTCTTCAGTATTTTGACGATAGTATCAGCAAAATATTCATATTTTGAGACAGAATCCTTCATCCTTCACTTGTTGGTTAGTATAACAAAATCAAATGATCATTATTGTAAAGCAGGCTGAAAAACCCAATTACAAAAACAGGAATGTAATTATTATACAAGGAAAGAGAGAGAGAATTGGGGGGGGGGGGGGGGGGTCTCGAATTGATTAGGATTTTTCCCCCTTTTTACTTCCTTTCTTTTTCTTGCACTGTTTAGGAGATGATTAGGTTGTATAATTTAGAGCCCGTTTGGTCTCATGTCTTTTTTTCAAAATTTTGAGGAATTCTGGAGTTTTGAAGAATATATGATTGAAAAGTGTGAAGTGATGCATCTCATAAAAATATGTTATTGAAAATGAATGTGAGGAAAAAAAAAGACATAGGACCAAACAGGCCCTTAATACGAAATATGGGGGAAAAAACACTTCTGGTTACATGGTATTAGAGCTAGGCCCTATCTTAACCTATCTTGATGATGGGAATTGCTGCCAATAGTAAGGGGTCCACGACGACCTCTGAATCTCACAATCAATCAAACTTGTCCTTACGAAAAGGGAAAATTAGGATACCTGACTCGAGAAACAAAGATGCCCGCCTCAATCTATGTTGCACTTCTACATAAATGGAAGTTAGAAAACTCTGGTGACTGCGTGGCTAGTAAACTCCACAAAACCTACCATCAGAAAGGCGTATCTACTCCTACCAACAACAAAATATGTCTAGAATGCTATTCGAGAGACATTCCGACTCTGAAAATTCTGCCCAAATCTTTGAAATCGAAACTGAACAGTGGCAGACAAAGCAAGGTGAGAGGAAAGTCATAGAATAGTAGAATACTATGGAGATGACAGCATAGAATACTTCAACAAAAATTTGGGTAACTTTGTTCAAAGACATGGGATAATTCAACAAACATTTGGGTGAATTTCTTCAAAAACATGGAATAATTCATCAAAGCTTGTGCGTCGAAACTCCCCAACAAAAGGGATTGCCGAACGCAAAAATTGACACCTTCTATACTACAAACATGCCAAAAAGGTTCTCGGCGATGATATCCTAACATCTAATTATTTAATCAACAAAGTGCTAAGTCTTACTCTAAACTATGACTCGTCTCTCCAAAAATTTTCAAGAATTTTTCCCTACCTTGACTTAGCTCGAAGCTACCCCTTATTGTGTTTCGTTGTATTGCTTTTTTCATGTTTACTCCAATCACCAAAGCTAGCTAGACTCTCAAGCAATTAAATGTGTTCTTATCAGATACCCTCCTACCCAAAAGGGATACAAATGTTACGATCCTCCTACAAAGATGGTCATTGTCAGCCTTGATGTTTTTCATTGAAAACACTCCCCATTTTCTGAAAACCTGTCTTCAGGGGAGAATTTGAGTGAAGATCGGTACTTGGACTTCGATCTTTCTCCTCCTACTCTGATCACTGAATCTCTCGTACCACATATATCTTCTATACCATTTTTTAGGTTTTGAATTTATTAATTGGCAATCCGTAGACAAAAGGTCACGTTTTATTAAGTTGTAATAGAAGTAAAAGTGTTGTAATTGAGTTAGTTGAGTATTTGGACTCAAGAAGATCAAAGTAGTGTTCAAGAAGACTTAGGATGCACTTAGAAGTCAAAGGAGGATAAAAAATTTGCAAAAATTATGATTCAGATTTTAAGTCGTAAGTTGAGACCCAATTTTCGCATAGCAAATTTAGAAACTGTGATTTCTATAAGAATTATAGCCCTTTGAGTTAGCTTTCTAACTTTGAATCACTTCAGTTGGACATCGAAACTCGGAAGAGAAAGTTATGACAAAAATACTGACGATCTCTTACTGGCCGTGGGAAACCGCCCGAGCTGTTTTAACAATATAGAGGGCTCACTGGGCACTTGAGCTTGGTAATGCACACAGAGAGAGAAAAGATGGACCAAAGGTTTTGGAAATTGTTGGGGCACAATCGAAGAGTTCTTCGATGATTTACAGGTTGTGGTGTCAGTCTACTAAGGTTTAGTTGTGCGTGAACCGTCAGTTATTATTTTCTCGTGAATTTCACTTGCACGTTTTTTACCAGAGGTCGTTTCCCTGTGAAGGGTTCTTCAAGATTTTACTTCGTTATCAATTCTTGGTGTTATTTAATTTAACTTCCGTGCAAATTGTTAGTGCCTCCGTGTTTGCAGGTGCGACAGTGAGCTTATCTAAATGTTTGTGAGAGTGAGTTTATGTGACATAGAGATTATAACTGGAGGGATGGTAATCAAAATCCATCAAATGACAAAAATACCTCACTGCAAACACCTATTATCTATTCTTCCATGCAAACAAAACAAACCATTTGGATTTACATAAATTTACGATATACAGTGAAGCAAACAGGTGGTATATTAGAAAAACAATTCAAATAGATAAATTCAATGGCATTACAGATATACACTTTACGCAGGAAAAGTTAACACTTCCATTTCTCAACGAACTTACCTGACAAAGGACAAACGCGTTGAATATCAGTGTATTCTTCACT
Source organism: Ligustrum vulgare (assembly GCA_963555705.1). NCBI lineage: Eukaryota > Viridiplantae > Streptophyta > Magnoliopsida > Lamiales > Oleaceae > Ligustrum > Ligustrum vulgare. The sequence goes on along the minus strand of OY743178.1, from coordinate 23,820,783 downwards.
TTAAAAGCTTGATCATCTGATTCGTGCTCTAAATTTAGAATGCTTCTTCCACGGAAATTCAGGATTAGGAGAACAGTCACTTGATATAGAGCCTGCAATCGTTATTCCGCCAACAATTAGAACATGGATGTTTAATGAAGTATTTTATTTTCCTTCCAAATATGAAACTGAATAAAATAGTTGACACAGAACTTTGATACCTGAATTATCAAGTTCCTCCACATGACATTTGTGATGAGAGGTTCCCTAAAACATTGACACAAATGTTTGATCAGTAAATAAATTCAATCTCAGGAAGTGAATAAGAGAATTTAATGATACAGAAAAGAGATAAAAGGCCATCTATACACCATGGTGCTTTCTAGTAACTGAAAAACGCTCTTAAGGTGAAGCTTGGTACAAGGGAATGGGGGAATGGGGAAAGAAGAGGATCAGCACTCCCTTTTCCATTTCAAATACCACAGTTGGCATAATTCCTGAGAGGACACTTTTCCATGTGAATCCCCATCCAGAAAAAATAGATTTTCTCATCTCCTCACAGTACATTCCCCAACTAATTAGGAAGGAACCCATAAGTGTCCAACTGAGCTTAAACAATCCTCTATAACATAGATGAATAACGTGAGATTTTAAGGGACGGTTCTAATCACGTCCAACCTCTCCTGTATTCTTTAATAACCAATTCCAGCAGCAAATTGATTGCCAGTAACCACTATCAGCTAAGCTAATAATTTCCTCCCCTCACTCCCTCGATGTCTCACTTTACATCTCTCTTCTTCTCACTAAAATTAGTCCAGCATTGAAGAATGGCAAAAAATTCAACCGACCAAAACCACCACAGGGAATACCTTCATCTCTTTTAGATTTTTTATTTTGATTTGGAATATATATGTGTGTGTGTGTGTGTGCGCGCGCGCGAGTGTGTATATATGTATATATATGTGTGTATATATATACACACAAACACACACATATATATATGAATAGAATGGACAAGAAAATATTTGATTTCTTTACTTTTACAAATGTTTTCCTTGTCTTAATCAATGATTATAATAAGGGAAAGTTACAGATTGACAAGACAGAACTAAATGAATTTACAGACTTTAAAGTAACAATCTCAAGTATCTTTTTCCCCCCCCAATTGTGTAGCTATTTTAATGCTGATTATGCTTACAATATTATTTACAAGATAATGAATTTATAAACTTTGAAGTTACAATTCAATTACCTGTTTATTTAATTTTTGCATTAATATTAATGCCAATTTTCTCGAAATCTCAGTGGGTCATTGAAATCTTGCCGAGTGGGCTTCTGCTGATTTTAAGATAATTGAATAACTGTGATAGGGGTTCGTGAAGATTTGAAGAGAATGAAGAAATAAAATGATGTGATTGCAAAGTATTGTGCTCTCTGTCAACTATGCTTTCAAGTTATCCTAATATGAACAAGTAGTGCAGCTCATTAAATCAAACCAACTGAAACCCAATTTTAGGTCACATATAAAACAAACTTCAGACCAAAGTGACTCGTATATGAAAAATCTAACCTTCTACCAACAGGAGGCCTATGCATCAGATGATCCGTAGGAGGTTCAGTTGCTAGTGCCAGGGCCCCTAGTGTATCCATTATAAGATTTACCCAGAGAAGCTGCTCAGAAGATAGATAATGATGAAGTCAGTATCTGAACCTAAATTAAAGTGAGGATTAAGTACCCGTGCCTATAAACAAACAAAGCAGACAGACAAATACTACTCAAAACATGGGGAGAGAAAAAGATCACAAACCTGCACAGCGTTTAATGGGACATTACCAGCGGAAATTGCAGCCACAACATTGATTATAAGAGCTGCAACATTAACAGTGAGCTGAAATTGTATAAATTTCTGAATATTGGCATAAACGGATCTACCCCACCGCACAACCTACAATTAACATAAAAATATAATCAAAGTTCTCAACTATTTTCATAATATTTTCAATTTGTAGACACTTCCACGAGACAGTAAGAAAGAAAATATATGTGACTATGGCTCGACAAATAATTGATTACAATTAGAGAAATCTGAACAACTGCAATAATAGTTAGATTCTGAGACAATTTTACCAGACAGTAACAACGAAAATCTATGACCCAAAAGGTAGTTCTGATAGAAATGTGTACTATATCCAAATAACAAAAGAGGACTATGAAACACCATCAAAGCTCAAAAGATTACATGCTATGCTGAAATAATCTTAAAATAATGCAAGTCCAAATAGCTTGATAAATTTCAAAAATATAAACCTCATTCACGTCAAGGAAACATGAAATTTTGACTATTTTATACAAAACTATGAAGGATAGACGATACTGATATCCACCTTATTTTCATGGTGAACATGCCCCGTGCAATTGCTAAATCCAAAATGTCAAATTAGCATCGAGGTGACAGTTGGGATCTGGTAATAGCTACACTGCTTTATTACCATATATTCTCTTGATAGCATGTTTTTCATTTAATTTTGAAACAACATTCATAAGATGGGAAAAGTAGTTTTATGCATTTTTTAAGAGCCAAACTAAGACATTTCTTAAACAGTAATCGACATTGATATGATGTGACAAAGTCTTACCTTCACTACTGAAGCAAAATTATCATCCAATATAATGATGTCTGAGCTCTCTTTGGCAACTTCTGTTCCTTGGATACCCATTGAAAGACCAATATCAGCCTACACCGCAATACAATTACAAACCAGATTACACAGATGAAAGGAAGGGGGGGGGGGGGGGGGGGAGGAAAGAAAGAAAGAAATGCAAAACAACAATTCTATAGAATACCTTATTATACTACACTCTATTGCATGTTCAATAGTGAAAAAGCACTTGTTTCCAAGCCCAATCCAGCACCAAAATGATCATCTTAATTATCATAGTCAACTCATACAATCCCCACAGAATGGGGTTAGATAAAATTTCATTTTCATACCACCAAATAATCTGATTCATATTCCAACAACCTTTTGAAACCTAAAAATTTGCCCTTGCAGGACCCAATATTTTCAGCGTGTAAGTCAGAGAACAGGTACATAGATTTTTAGCAATCAGTGAAAGAGAAAACCTCATGTAGTGCTGGAGCATCATTAGTACCATCTCCAGTAACAGCAACAACGTGTCCCTTCTTCCTCAATGCTTGAACAAGCAAGAGTTTGTCATTTGGTGATGACCTACCCATCACCTGCAGGTGAAATGTTAAATATGAGATGCCATGCACGCCACTTGAATTAATTGCATACGGACAATAACCACAAAATTTGGGCTACAATGTCAACATAAATACCGATATTTTATCAGCGACTTCCAGCCTCTGCGTCTCAGACATGGCACGGAATGCCTTTCCTTCAATAAGATTTGGCTCAGTAGCATCTCCATTTGATCCTAATATCCCGCACTCTAAAGCTATTGCTTTTGCCGTTTGAAGATTGTCTCCAGTGACCATACGTACCTATAAAATTGTTAAAAAAAAGATCAACCTAGTTGCAGTTGCTGACAAGACATATGGCAACATCAGTGTACGAAAGCATTTTAAAGTCCATGGATCCCATTTCAACAGCCAGAGTTCTCCATCAAATATCCAGGAGCACAAACATTCATTGAGGGATAAAGCGTTAATAATTTATCGACCAAGAAAAGGTATTCTGTTCTGAAACTAGCCAAGTGGCATTCTAGAATATGCACAGTGAACATCGATCAACCACCATATCAACTACACAGAAGTGTAAGAAATAGAATTGAATTTCTTGTTTATTGAATGAAAAGAGCATACAATATACAGTTACTTTATACACCTAAATATGGAAAATAAAATCAATCACAATCTCCTACAATCAATCTCCTAAACACAATCATATAAAAAAGAAAATACAATATTCACACAAGATTTCAACACTCCCCTCAAGTTGGATCGTAAATGTTAATCATATCCAACTTGGCTATTAGATCATCAAACCCGGGTCTCGGAAGACCTTTTGTGAAGATATCGACGGTCTGCTCTTTTACAGGAGCATATGTCATGCAAATGGTTCCCGTGTCCACCTTTTCTTTAATAAAATGTCTATCCACCTCTACATGTTTGGTTCGATCATGTTGCATGGGATTTAGTGAAATATTGATGACGGCTTTATTATCACAATATTGGGAGCGTTACCATGACTTGTAGTTCTTCTAGGAGTTTCTTTAGCCACAGCACTTCACACACACCTTGAACAACGGCTCTAAATTCAGCTTCTGCACTGTTTCGAGCTACCATGTTCCGTTTTTTACTTCTCCACGTCACTAAATTTCCCTAAACAAAGGTACAGTAACTAGTAGTGGATCTTCTATATTGCCAGCCCAATCAGTGAACACTTCTACTCCCTTATTATTAGTTTTCTTGAAGAACAGTCCTCTTCCAGGTGAGCCCTTAAGATACTTGAGAATCTTATACGCAGCTTCTAAGTGATCCTCCTTAGGTGAATGCGTATGTTGACTTGCCACACTTATCGTAAATGCAATGTCGGGTCGAGTGTGGGATAGTAGATAAATAAGTTTCCCAACCAATTTCTAGTATATGTCTCTATCGACAAGTTTCCCTGAATTCTGTGTTCTTTTTCCTACTTCAATTGGGGTGTCACTCGACTTGCATCCAAGCATGCCAGTTTCAGTTAGAAGATCAAGAATATATTTTCTTTGAGACACGCTAATCCCTTTCTTTGATCTGGCAATCTCCATTCCTAAGAAGTATCTCATCTCATCTGACCCGGATCTTTTGTTTCGAATTCCTTGGCCAAGACTTGTTTCAACTTTTCGATTTCTGCCAAATTATCCCCAGTTAGGATAATGTCATCAACATATACAATCAAAATGGTCTTCTTTCCTCCTTCAGCTTGTTTGAAGAACAGAGTATGATCTGATTGTCCTTGTTGATATCCTTGCTCTTTTATTACCTTGGTGAATCTATCAAACCATGCTCGAGGAGATTGCTTAAGGCCATACAATGATTTCTTGAGTTTGCATACTCTGCTGTTTTGACTTTCTTTACCAAATCCTGGTGGTACTTCCATATATACCTCCTCTTCTAACTAGGGGTGGACGTAGGTTGGGTTAGGTCAGTTTTTTGCCCAACTCGAACCCAACCCACTATGGCCAGGTTGATAAAAAATCAACCCAACCCAATCAAGTTTCGATTGGGTTGGGTGGTTTGAGCTTTGGTCCAATTGTCAAAAATCTTGAAAATTAAAAAATTAAGCCTATAAATAAACTATTAACTCAAATTAATTATGTACAAGGGTGGAAAAAATAACCGAACCAAACCAAGCGGCTTGGTTTGATTCTACATCGAAAAAATAATGGTTTGGTTCTTAGAATCAAGAACCATTGGTTTCGGTTCTGGTTCTCTTTTCAGAACCAGAACCAAGAACCAAACTCAATTTTTTTATATATATTATAATAATATATATTTTTTTACAAATCAGTGGATATTCTTCTCACAAAAAAATTCAAATCAGAAATTATAAATGTGAAATATACAAAAATGTTATTTACCATACATTCTACATCAGACAAAGATTTTAAATCATAAATCTAAATTCTAACTCTAATTCATTTCTCTTCATTTCAATTATAGACACGCATTCATACTGCTTTACTTGCCCTCCTTAGTCATCATAGACGGCGTTGATGTTTATTTTTTAAAATTTATGTACATATAAACCTCAGCCTAATTAATCAATTCTCAAGAGTTAACCCAAACTCAAGTTGAAAATTTCATCCCTAACTCACACGGTGTCACGATAGAATGGGTAGAGTCATACCTTCATCGTAACCTGTAACTATAAGTCTAAACGGTCTTTATGTTCGATTCTCTAAGTTTTGACAAGTCGGCGAGTTTCCTTCAGATGAGTTTCTTCTTCTTTGATTTAGAATACCGTGTTACTTTTTCTAAACTTTTGTTTTGTTAACTAAAAATTTTACTTTCTATTTAGTAATGATGTAGAATTCTAATGAAGAAGCAGATATAAACAAGTTTTAATTTGTATTTATTATTTAAAAACTCAAATAATGGTTCCAGAACCAAACCAAATCAGACCAAACCAGAACCGAGTGGTTTGGTTCCGGTTTGGTTCCATATCTTTTAAAAAACCAATTGGTTCCAATGGTAAAAAAAATCATTTGTTCATGGTTTAGTTTGGTTCTTCTGGAACCAGAACCAAACCAAACCAAATCGAACCACCTCCACCCTTACAATACAATAAGCACAAATATAATGAATTGAATACTTGCCAATAAAACTAAAATATGTTCAAACCATATTTGAATTTCATCCAAATTAAAAACGAGCTTGAGATTCTTGAAATTTAAATGGTCTGATTTTTTTAAAATTTTTATTTATTGGGTTAGGTTGGGTTTTTCACACAACCCAACCCAACCTGACCAGACCAAAAAAAAAATTGTAGAACCCGAACCCAACTCGATTTTCATAAAATACCGACCCAAACCGATCGGGTTGGGTTGGGCAGTTTGGGTGGGTTAATGCCCACCTCTACTTCTAACTTACCATTCAAAAAGGCATTCTTGATGTCAAGTTGTTGAAGTGGCTAGTCTATATTAGCTGCCAAAGATAAGAGAACTCTAACTGTGTTTAATTTTGCAACTGGAGCAAATGTCTTTGTGTAGTCGATGCCATAGGTCTGTGTAAATCCTTTGGCTACTAAGCGAGTCTTGTATCATTCTATAGTTCCATCTGTTTTGTATTTTACAGTGAACACCCACTTGCACCCAACTGGTCGTTTTTCTCTTGGTAATTCCAAAATTTCCCAAGTTTCATTCTTTTCCAAGGCTCTCATTTCTTCCATCATTGCCCTTCTCCATTCAGGTATTTATAAGGCCTCCTGGATATTATTTGGAATTTCTGAACTATTGAGCTTAGAAGTAAAGGCATGGAAGCTTGAAGATAGATTATTGTAAGATACAAAATTGGAAATGGGATGAAGTGTACATGAACAAGGTTTTTTCGTGAGGGCTATAGGTAAATCTTCACGTGTGAGGAAATTACCTATATCAGATGATGGCTCATTTACACTTGGAGCTATCACCGGGTCAGATTCTCTTGGTGCTTCGGGTGTGAGACTCTCTTCATGCCCCAGCTTTGGCCTCCTAGAATAGACAAGTATTTCTTTGCCTACATCTTTCCCTGCATGTAAGTGTTCTTCTGTTTATGGCAAACTAGAATGAGTAGTAAGAGTGTCATTATTTTGACTGGGTTTGAGGTGTTGTGATGATTCTAAGGATGAGAGGTCTAAGTCTATGAAACGATCTTCATTACAAGTCTCCCCCTGAAGAGAAGTGTTCTGAAAAAAAGGTTTGTCTTCAAAGAATGTGACATCACAACTTATATATACTCTTTTTGTGGATGGATCATAACACTGATAACCTTTTTGTGTGGGTGAATAGCCAATAAAAACACATTTGAGTACTCGAGGATCTAATTTGCTTCGATTTTGAGGGTGGTCATGAACAAACGCTACACAACTGAACACTTTCAATTGTAGATGAGAGTATAGGTGGGAAGTTGGGAAAAACTTTTGTAGGGTTTTGAGTGTGGTTTCGAATGAGAGCACTCTACTAGGCATTCGATTAATTAGGTAAGCTGATGTAAGGATGGCATCTCCCCAAAATAATTTTGGCATTGTGGTAGTGAACATTAGGGCACGAGCTACCTCAAGTAGGTGTCTATTTTTTCTTTCGGCAATGACGTTTTGTTGTAGAGTGTTGACACATGAACTTTGATGGATTATTCCATTTTTCCTCAAATAATCCCCCAAAATAGAATTGAAGTATTCGGTGCCATTATCACTACGCAGAATTTGGATATGAGTTTGAAATTGTGTTTGTATCATGGAATGGAAATTTATGAATACATCATGAACTTCATTTTTTTCTTTTAGAAGGTAGACCCAACTAACTCAAGTATGATCATCGATAAATGTGACGAACCATTTTTTGTGGTTGCGAGTGTGTAGAGAAGGACCCCATAAGTCGCTATGTATAATAGTTAAAGGTTTTGACGGTTGGTATTTGGACTGTGGAAATGAAGTGCGTTGATGTTTAGCAAATTGACAAATTTCACATTGAAATATAGAATTCTTTTTATTAGAGCAAATAGAAGGAAACAACTGAGTCAAATACTGATAAGTTGGATGACCCATTCTAAAGTGCCATAACATAAGTTCACTACTTTTAGAGAGAGAAGCAGAATTACAAATTGAAGTCTATCGTTGTCCGTTCTTAGTTTCATCAAGGTAATAGAGTCAATCACACTCAGCACTGCCAATCATCCTCCCCGATGATAGGTCCTGAAAAACACAATAAGTGGGGACAAAGTAGCAGAACAGTTAGAATTTTTATCAATTGCTGATAGACATTAAATTGCACGACAGATTCGGAACATGTAGAACGGGTTTCAGTTTTACGGAATATGAGAGTTGTATGGCCCCCTTTCCTGCAACAGATGATAGTGACTCATAGCGTTGGAAATCCATCCCGCCCCGTAAAGATTTCAGCCGATCCGGATCCGCCTCGCTATCCGCCATTTTTCGGGTCGGGGCGGATCGGTCCCCTAGCGGCGATATAATTTTTTTATATATAATTTAAACTAAATCTTTTTTAAAAAATTAAAAAAAATTAATTTTATTAATTTTTATTTATTTTTTTTAATTAAATGTCGCGAATCGGTCCCAATCCGCCCCGATCCGCAGATCCGCATTTTTTCGATTCGGATCTGGTCGATGGATCGATGAAGCGGATTGAATTTTTTTGTCATCACTAGTGACTCGTCTACAATTTTGACTTTTAGATTACCAGCGCTAGGAAAGTATGTGAAATTTTTTTATAGCTACCAGTCATATGGTCAGAGGCAACAGAGTCAACAATCCAAGGATTTTCAATTTTGGAGGTTATATTTAGTGCCATTAAGGGATTACCTTTGTGGGCTAATGAGCCCGAAGACACATTCGAGGAGTTACTAGACATTTGGAAATTTGAAAACATTCTCTATAACTGCTCCATTTGCTCACGACTGAATGGGCCATTGGATTGGTCGTCAATAGAGGCTTGATATCCTCGATTTTTATTGTACTATTTGGGTTTCCAGTCAGGTGGCTTTCCATGTGAATTCCAGCAATCATCTATTTTGTGTCCGGGCTTGCGACAATGTTCACACCAAAGCCTTCTTTTCTACTGATTTGAGCCTAGCCCATTAAACGCATTAGTCAATCCACTTGCTTTTGATCCAGACCCAGCTGAAGCTCCCAGCCCATGTCCACAAATTTTATTTTCTGACCCAACAGTTGCTGGCCCATTGAGATGCAGTCCGCCAGTTTTTAAGGCGGATCCCTCAGGCCCAAGCCCATTCCCGATTTTCTCCTTCAGCATCACAGTTTGGCGACTCTCTTCCTTTCTCACCTCGGCGAAGACTTGAGGAGTGGATGGCAATGGCTTTCTTCCAAGAATTCTTCCTCTAACTTCATCAAGGTCGTGATTGAGTCCTACTAGAAACTCAAAGACTCTTTCATTTTCAACCCCTTTCTTGTACTTCACACTGTCACCTGCACATTCCCAATCCTCTTCTACACTGAGATCAAGTTCTTGCCACAGAACACTCATCTCCATGTAATATTCTGTAACTTCCTTCTCCCCTTGCTTCATCTGCCATAACCGTGTTTTGATTTCGAAGATTTGAGAGGAATTTTCTGCGTCGGAGTAGGTCTCCCGAACTGCGTCCCAAAAGTCTTTCGCTATCGACAGAAAGAGATAGGTTTTTCCGATGGAGGGTTTCATGGAGTTAACGAGCCAGGCAGTCACCATCGAGTTTTCGGACTACCACTTTTGCAGAGAACTGACATCGGTTAAGGATGGCTTCTCCTTCTCACCGGTAAGGAACCCTAATTTTCCTTTCCCATCAATCACTAGTTTAATCGATTGAGCCCATTCTCGATAATTCTTCCCATTCAATTTCCCTACTGTAAGTTGGAAGGATGAATTATCGAGTCCACTTGGACTCATGTTGGAGATTTCCTCTGTTTCAATGGAGGATCCCGACACCTTGCTAGGGCTTTCTGTCATTTTCGCACGGATTTGAAGAGATCCGACTCTGATACCATGTAAGAAATAGTATTGAATTTCTTGTTTATTGAATGAAAACAACATACAATATATAGTTTCATTATACACCTAAATATGGAAAATAAAATCAATCACAATCTCCTACAATCAATCTCCTAAACACAATCATATAAAAAAGGAAATACAATATTCACAAGATTTCAACAAGAAGTCCAACCCAACATGAATCCAAGTGTTAGCCACTTGTGCACACACACTCATCATGCCATAAGCAAGTTCAAAGAGTCTTTAACAATATGTATAAAATGTATGTATCTGAGAAGTGGATATCGAAATGTCAATGAAACTGATCTCAGTCATATATTTACAAATATAAGCAATAAGAAAAAATGCAGTGTTGTATTCTAAGCATCCAATTTATGCCACCATTACAGATATTAAGATCTGTAGTGTCATCAATAGGGAAAAAAATGATAATTGCATATCAACGTTTGGTGCCATATGCTAGGGGAAGTTAAGTTGTTAATTTGAACAACAATGTAGCATAAAACTGAAATAACTAAAATATAAATACACAGTTGCAAACCCAAAATTCATGGGTGTCATTTTTCTCATAAATCCCTGCAAAGCTTATCTGATAGACACGTTAGCTGACAAGCTTATAAATTCACGTGCTAATAAGCAACCCAAACTTTCTTAATTCCCCAAACAAAAATACCGGTGTACAAATAATGAAAGCATATTTGCACGATATCTAACAGCATTTCACATTAAAGATGTGTTATAAACTTGGAAGAGTCATACCTCAAAAGCTAGCTATTGAAGTTGGAGAACACAAGTCTATATAAACCACACACCGAAAGCCCATACTTTCGTGTGGGATCCAAGTCCCATACCTTACAATGTGAACCGTGACAAACCACCACGCTCCACGATCCCGCGCCCACATCCAACTAGCTTTGCACTAGCTTATGATTTGTCCAAAACAAATACTGCTATGCCGACGTCACTATCCGCGCCCCTCGATTACAACAGGGAGACGTGGTGTCTACTCTGATACCATTGTTATAAACTTGGAAGAGCCATACCTCAAAAAACTAGTTATTGAAGTTGGAGAACCCAAGTTTGTATAAACCACACAACGAAAGCCCCAAGCCTCATACCTTGCAATGGGAACTAAAACAAAAAAAAATCGTGGTCTCTTCTCATCTTGAAACCACGAGTCAAGTTCCTAAACACATCCACCTACTTCAGTTGGGCCGGAAATGTAAAATCATATGAAGATACATCTATTAGAAACAATTAAACAAACACCCAAATCTAAGCATGAGGTGCAGACAAAAATATATATTTAACAAACAATTTATATTCACAAATTTCAAGAATCCAGAATAGCATCTCCCAACTAATGAAAAAAGACGAGATATTGCAATAACAGAAGATTATAAAGAAGATGAACACAAATTGATACGTCACAAAAAGATAGAAAGATAATATGAAAAGATTGTTATGTTTTATACATCATTCTTGAAAAGATATATATATACCTTCACACCAGCATTAACGCACAGCTGAACTGCATCTCTCACACCTCGACGACAAGGGTCCTATATCAAAGATGAATGCTCTCTTAGTGATAAAATACACATATGGCAATTTTATATACATGCTTTTACGGAAATGTGTTTTAAATATGACCAGCGTCTATGCATATTTTGATGGGAACATATTTTACAAAGCAAAGTAATTTGGTTTTTGAGAGGGGGGGGGGGGGGGGGAGGGGTTGCGAAAAGATTAATGATGTTAAAGGAAAACAAGGAAAAGAAGAAGGAATACTTTTCAAGACAGGGTGTACAGAATAAGATCAGGAGACATAAGAAGTGGTAATATGAAAAGGAGTGAAAGGCCAAATATAAAGAAGAAATCAGGCTCCAAAAGCAGGCCAAAATCATATATAATAAACCAAAATCATTCCAAAGTGTGGAAGTACTGGATAGCTGGAAGATTGTAGTTACTGGCAGAGTCGGACAATGGCCTCTATTGGATATGCTGATGTAAGACCAAGGTATCTCGACTAGAAGATGTTTTCTCATATTCAAGAATACATAAATACCAGAACCTTGATATGGTCTTGAGGATATATAGATAGCCTTCTGATCATAGAAAGAAGGGATACAAATGCTCTCTACAGAAGCATGGGAAATTAGATTCACTTGATTATATCTACACAAGTCAAAAATTGGAACGGAGTCATCTGAGTTTAGTTTACAGATGACATATATTTGTACTGCATTTAATGAAATATTTCATGCCTTCCAAGATTTGAAATGTCATCTTTCGAAGAGAAAGTTACCACGACAGTAGAAGAGAGAACTGATTTTTAAAGATTTATTATCTTTAAAGAAAAGTTCAAACCGTGATCGGAGGCTGATACCATTCATACATCATATTCAAGAGTACCATAAATACCAGAAATTTAATATGGTATTGAGGAAATATAGATAGCCTTCTGATCATAAGTATAACGGAGATGAATGCTCTCTACATAGGCATGGTAAGTTAGATTTACCTGATTATATCTACGTAAGGTCAAAAACTTAAACGGGGATACAATAAATCAGACAGTGATCTGAATTTACAGATGACATATATTCGTACTGTATTTAATGCAATATCTCATGCCTCCAAGATTGGGGGGTGTCATCTTTGGAAGAGAAAGTTACCAAAGAAAGTAGACCAAATAATTGATTTTTAAAGATTTATTATATTTCAAGAAAAGTTAAAACCATATTCCGATGCTGATACTATTCATATGTACCTTGATACCGATAATAGCAAGTAAAATAAGGTTTTCTTCTGGTAATTGCCAATTGGCCATTTCCACATCATTGGAAGGGACCTTCTCAATCTCATATGACCTGTAGGCAATAGAAACACAGCGTAGACTTCCTGCAGCCATATCTTCTATGGCTTTCTTGAAATACAATACCTGTGAGACAAGAATAAATGCACTTATAATTAATATGAAGTCCAATATTTTTAAATAATGTAAATACTTGGACAGGTATTTGGAAAAATCTATTTTAATCATTTAAGACTTTACACATTGTTTTATAAATTTTCCTATATCATCAGAACCGACCATGAATTTGGAAAAATCTATCTTCGTCATTTAAGACTAAACACATTGCTTTATAAATTTTCCTGTATCATCATAACCAACTAACCTCTTCATATTTAACAAATTAGAACAAGACAATATTTTATAGCCAATATTATTGAAGAACTTCCAACAGAAGGGAATAGAAAGAGGAAACAGCTAGGTAACTATGAAAAGAAAATTTCGGAAAACCTTATCTTCTTCCATCTGTGTCACGCAGCCATTTGCATCCATATAATAGGTACAAGATGCAAGGACTATTTCTGCAGCCCCTTTGCAGTGTATATGAACTTCTGAATCCGACTGGAAAAGAATTATAGATAAATACAATGAGTGGATACATGTGACCCCACCAAAATTGCACTATCAATATCTGCTACTGATATCCTACTAAAAAGAATGAACAAAACTAAATTTAATCAATTAATTATTATATTTTGCTTTATACACCTTTCGTTTTGCATCCTTCCAGACCTACTTCCAATGGCAAGTCCAGTTATATTAGCATCAAATGTAGTAGGGAGCCAAAAGTGAAACTGCATTATAACATTTAATTGATTTATTCCATTACCAGTTTTAGAGCGACGCCACCTCTCTTTTTCTCCGAGTTAAATGGAAAAGCATGGATTACTTGTGACTTTGATCGAACGGCATCAAAATCCATCCCAATCTACAGGAGACATAACTAGAGTAAAAAAAACAGCATAAGAGAATGAAGGAATGTACATACTAGAAAACATGAATACATGATTGTCTACATTACATTAACACCCCACTGAAGAATGGCCTTTTCTGTTGGCGATCCTGAAATATCCACAGCTTTACTACCCTGATAAAGACCAGAAACAACAAGTTTGAATATTTTAGCTTTGAAAAGATCTAAAACTAATCAGACATTAAAAATGCATTCCCGAGATGCTCAAGCTTTCAATGTAACTGTGAATGCTTGACAAGATTCTTATACTATTGTAGCGACCAAGAATTTTTACGCGATTAATAATTATTTTAATAGAAAATCGTGTCGCTACTATTTCACCCATTTTTATTAAGTTAACGCCACGACGTATTCGTATAGCCAAATCAAGAAATAATCGAGATCGTTCGATTTTAAATTAAATTCTGAATTTCTAAAAATATCTCCATTCTCTTGATTTAAAGTATATTAAGTCCAAGTACTTAATTCAATGTTATCCCAATATTTATTTATACAAAAATTACTTTTATTATTGAAATTAAGAAAATATATGCAAGCATGGGAGGTTCCATTATATGTAATCATGAAGAGCATAATATTTGTATAAATATGGAAAAGTATATGAATGATTTATATACTCCATTATATATAATCATGAAGAGCATAATATTTGTATAAATATGGAAAAGTATATGAATGATTGATAAGACTCCATTATATGTAATCATGAAGAGCATAATATTTGTATAAATATGGAAAAGTATATGAATGATTTATATACTCCATTATATATAATCATGAAGAGCATAATAATTGTATAAATATGGAAAAGTATATGAATGATTGATAGACTCCATTATATATAATCATGAAGAGCATATTATTTGTATAAATATGGAAAAGTATATGAATGGTGCTTTACTTTAAGAAAATGATGTGTTAAAATTAATAGAATTGAATGATTATGTTTACAATATGCCAACTTTATACATCTATTTAAACCCATCTCTTTTACACACAACTCTACACATATACACTTATTTCCAATCTCTTGACAAAATCCACAAGTAAGAGAAATTCAAGGTGGTCAAGAAAGTTTTGGTCCATTTACTACTACACTTCATTTTAATCTTTTAAAAGGTAAGTATATCTTATATTTTTATGAAAAGTAAGTATGTTTTTATGAAAGGTAAATACACCTTATGTTTTTATGAAAAGTAAGTATGTTTTTATGACAAGTAAGTATATCTTATGTTTTTATGAAAAGTAAGTATGTTTTTATGAAAGGTAAATACACCTTATGTTTTTATGAAAAGTAAGTATGTTTTTATGACAAGTAAGTATATCTTATGTTTTTATGAAAAGTAAGTATGTTTTTATGAAAGGTAAATACACCTTATGTTTTTATGAAAAGTAAGTATGTTTTTATGACAAGTAAGTATATCTTATGTTTTTATGAAAATGTTTGGATCATTGCTATGAAATCAATCTCACAAGATTGTTATGGGTTCCATATGATATGTTTATGATTATGCTAAGGGGACCGGAGTTTAGTAGCGCTACACATAAGAATTCTTGCCATTTAAGTTCGGTAAAATTCTTGTGTCTCCCTATGTTTATGAGTATTTCGATCCTATCCTATGTTATGATGAAAATGATCCATATGCTTTCAAAAGAAAATTTATGCTTGGTATACTTACTGGGATTTTATAAATCTCACTCCACGATATTTACCATTTTCAGATAATTGAAGGTTCGAGGCGGTCAACATGGAAGTGGCAAAAGTGGTTAAGATTGATGAGATAATTATGTTGAACTTTATGTAAGAAAATTATGTTCTATTTTTATTCACAAATAAAATTATGGGATTCTAATTATTCTTTTGAATAATTTTACATTACTATTTAAGTCTCGATAATATGATATGAGTCACTTTTTGTGGCACTCGAATGGTCGAGAATTCGGGTCGTCACAGTTGGTATCAGAGCTAAGAGTTTTAAAAACGATTCTGTAGATTTTTGAAATTTTATTTCTTTAAAAAAAAAAATAAAAAAAAATAAAAAAATCACTATTCACGTGAACAGTAAAACGACGTGCTATTCATGATGAACAGTGAACGAAATCACTATTCATTATAAAAAAAAAAAGTTGAATTTTCACATGTCAAGTATGGTTATGATTTTGAAAAGCATGATGAAATTTGATGTGCGAATTTCAAGGACAAAATTCATTTTAAGCAAGGGAGTTTGTAATGTCCTGAAAATTTTATGGAATATAATTAGTTAGTGATATGATGTTTATATTGATGTTTTTGATAAATTTCTAGAAGTTCGGGGACTAAAGGAAAAATAAGATTTGACGATAAATTTTATTTGGGTTAAGTTATTAATTATTGATGGGGAGATAATTACTATATCGATATTGGATTTGTTTTGAAGACTGTGATTAATTAGGAATTATGATTCAAGAAAATGTTGATTTGGATACAACCACATTAAATTATTGTTGATTAAAGGAAAATAAGATTATATGAAATATTTTAACTCATCACTCTACTATGTCACTCTCCACGTATTGACTCCTCGAACCAGGTATGTTATATGCTTTGCAAGTCATTTACGATTTTATTAAGACATGTTAAGTATGAAATCTTCATATGTTATGAATCTTTAAGTAAAATATACATGTTGAGTATGATATGAATTGATAGAAGCCTGAATTTTAATTTATTCCTTTTTATGTAGAATCATGAGACATAGAGGATATTGATATGAATTTTGGTTCATATTAAGCTTAGTAAGACTGACTAAATTAGAAAAATAAGTTGGTTCGTAACTTTTGCCAAAAAATATATGGAATAATATATTAAACAAACAAAATTAATAATGAATTTGTACAATAATTTATCCCTTTATCACTACCTTTGTGTAAAAACAAGGGAAAAACTGTGGATGGTTATTAGTACTTCCTCTTCAAGTTTCAATTTTCGGTTCAATAATTTATCCCTTTATCACTACCTTTGCTTAAAAGCAAGGAAAAACTGTGGATGATTATTGGTACCACTCTTCAAGTTTCAATTCTGAAAAAAATTCGGAAAGAAAGAAAGAGAACGGGTGTTGAGCATAATGGGAATAATATGACTTAAGAATGATTTTCAAAATAATTGTTGTCCTCGAGTTTAGAAATGATGAACCTTAAATGGACTTTGCATAATTGATTTTAGACATGGCACTAAGTATAAGAAGTCAACAGAAATGATTAGAAATATGTTCAGATTATCTATCATTTAGATTTAATGAGAAATAGCGAGCCAATTTTATGAATTTTTATGAGATGTTAAGATTATAAGTGATATGATTTTAATGAGACTTTTATGAGAAGCATTATGAAGTTAGAGATTTAAAGATTTGGTTATTGGGAATTAAGTAATGGCTATTATGTTGAGTAAGTGAATTATGCCTCTATATTGAAGAGAAATTTATTATGAACTTTGGCCTTGTGATTAAATTTTGGGAATATGATTTATGACTTATAAATATAAGTATGAGTAATCTTTTGAGCCAATTAAGATATGGAAGGAAGTGATATTGTGATATTGAAAAATATGATTTGAAATTGTTATGTTGAGAAATTATGAATTGAATTATGGGATATTTTTTGATGATATTGAAGTGTTGGAATCGTTTTCAATATTTTTAGATTGTTGTGATCAAATGTGGAGTTATTTATTATTGTGAGTTATGAAGTATGCTTATGGTTTGGGATAAGTCCAAATTACAAGGGAGACTCTGTCCAGAATTTTATCATTTGGAATTAAGAGCATGATATGATAAGCATCCACTAAAGGAATTAAGGTTAGACATGCAAGTTCATTTACATCACAAACGAGATTTAGTAGATGATAGCAGAGATTTTATTATTTTCTCATAAGGAGAACATACAAGAGTCACACTGGAAAAGAAATACATGAAACACGCAAAAGCAAAAGAAAGCAACATGGGAAATTCCTCAAATTGAGAGATGTGTTTCCGGAGTAGCCGTATTCTACCACCTCTGACCTTTTGAGGAAATAAAGAAACCTTCAAAGAGGTGTGTTTCGAGAGTAAGAATACTCCGTAATCTACCACCTGGAACCTTTGAGGTACACACAAGATTTAAACATTAAGGAAATCCTAGGAAATTAGAGGGGTGTCTCGAGAGTAAGAATACTCCGTACTCTACCCCCACCTATTCTAAGATTCATAAAGTTAAGTTTACATTAACCGGACTCCATTTTCGCTTGATTCCCCTTCCTTGCGACCAATCTATCTTAACCCCTGCTGGATCTTGTATTGAGATATATGACTGCAGCTTATCCAGTAGTTCATCAATAGTAGGAGCAGAAATAAGGAGCCTTCTGGAAAATGGAGAGATGAATCCCTGTTCCACAGCATAATCAAGAAAGGTTAACAAGCCATCAAAGAAATTGTTAACATTCAGAAGCCCAATAGGCTTAGTATGGAGATCTAGTTGAGCCCACGAGGTAATGTTAAAGATTTCTTCTAAGGTACCAAAACCTCCGGGCAGGGCTATAAAGGCATCAGAACCATATAGCATACAAGTTATGCGTTCATGGATGGATAAGGTTTGAACTTCATGCCCTCGTGTTTTGCCTGCAACATCTACCAAAGGGACAGGTATGACACCGATTACTTTTGATTTCTCTGCAAGAGCATATTGGGAAACACAACCCATTAGACCACTGCTACCACCCCCATACACAAGAGTGATACCTTTTTCCCCCAGTTTCTTTTCAAGATCTACGGCCGCTTCTAGATAACTGAAGCCTTTCCCCACTTTTGATCCACAAAATACACAAATAGTTTTGATCTGTCGAAGTTTTGATGCTTCCATCTTTGATAGTATAGAAGAGAAAACTTACGAAGAAAATGTGATTTTGGGATGCCTGAACTATGAAATATGTTTGGCTATTTAAAGCCGAAAAAATTTACTGTTTTTGATTGATTATGAAAAAGTAAAGATTTACTTTTGACAAAATCGGCCAACTTTTGACTGTTTTACCAAAGATATCACCTTTCGGTGATTTATTTCCAGCTTTATCAAAACTCGAGAAAGGAAAATATATTTTATTTCCAAAACGCGTGAAAGAAAACAGCAAAATATTTTAAATGTGTATCAAGAGATTTACCTTATATCATTGTTGAACTGCCAGAAGCCTCATTTTGTAAAACAGACTGGCAAACAGGATCTTTTGCTATTATATTTTGGAGACTATAACGATTTTTGTCCTCATTAAACTGAGCGTATAAGGAGAGAAGTTCACGTTGCACATAACCACTTGGGTGCGTCTCAAGAGTCAGTCGAATATCATCCAAAGACTCCTTACTCAGTCCACCCTTTATGAATTTGATTTTATCATCCCGATTAGTAGAAGAATATCCTACTGTTTTGCAACGAGTATCACAGTTCCAACGAGCACATTTGTAGCAACCATTCAGCCTTTTTGCTCTTCGTTTCTTTGCGAAGGTGCTTTTGCCTAAACCAGGCATGTGCTTTGGAAATGTCATAGGTAATTCACCAGATAGTCGAACCTTTGCTTCGATCAACCAGCGAACATCTTCTGAAACACCATGAGCCATCAGCAACCTCAATCTTTCGAGTCTTATTCGATAAATTTTCCTCAGATCATTCATTGGAAGACTGGAATAATACTTGCGAATGTTTGTAAGAATGATATCCATGTTTTTGATGGATCTAACCTCTTCCCAGCATGAACTATTTAAAAGCATTAAGGATCGGAGGGAATCCGCGTGATATTGATTCCAGCAAGAAAGCGCGGAATAGAATAATGGAAAAGAGGGAACAAGAGTTTATGCGCCGTTTACTTTCTTGATAAAAGGAAGATTTGATGATGACGGGATTTGAGATATGGAATATTTTCTTGGATTTTTGGGTACTGATATTCTGATATAATAATCAAGGTATAGAAATAATACGGGAATACGTGAAAGAGAAATAAGGACCGTATTGAATCAGAATTCATACGTATATACAAGTGAAAGAAATACTTTGCAGGAAATGTGGTGATATTTAAGTAAAGAATCTTAGTTTGGGAGATATTTGTTTACTGAATTTTGGGTTACAAATATTGGAAAGATAAGTTGATGATATTATGTTGATATGTTATTGGGTATATTACATAGAGAGATTATTCAGGGAATTGTTTTGATTATTTTGAGAATATTCGATGATAAGAAGAAAGGAAAAATTATTATGATATGATATATCAGTAAAGATTTGTTGAAATTTTAGAGATATATACTAATATCTGAGGTCACATGATACGATGATAAGTGACAAGTTACATGAATACTACAAGATATGATGAAATATCACATACGATTGGGAATTTTCATTTTGATTCAGAAGAATTTATGAGTAGACATATGTCTATTATTGATAGAAAAGTCCATGTCTTAAGAAAACAAATTGATGCATTTAGTCAAAGTCCAGTGGGTTAAATATGGTTGGGTTAAATATGGTAGCGATGATGCTACATAAGAAGAAGAAGAGATTCTGATTAAGTATTCAGAAATCATAAGATCAAGTAAGTTTAATTTCGAGGACGAAATTATTTTAAGGGGGTAAGTTTGTAGCGACCAAGAATTTTTACGCGATTAATAATTATTTTAATAGAAAATCGTGTCGCTACTATTTCACCCATTTTTATTAAGTTAACGCCACGACGTATTCGTATAGCCAAATCAAGAAATAATCGAGATCGTTCGATTTTAAATTAAATTCTGAATTTCTAAAAATATCTCCATTCTCTTGATTTAAAGTATATTAAGTCCAAGTACTTAATTCAATGTTATCCCAATATTTATTTATACAAAAATTACTTTTATTATTGAAATTAAGAAAATATATGCAAGCATGGGAGGTTCCATTATATGTAATCATGAAGAGCATAATATTTGTATAAATATGGAAAAGTATATGAATGATTTATATACTCCATTATATATAATCATGAAGAGCATAATATTTGTATAAATATGGAAAAGTATATGAATGATTGATAAGACTCCATTATATGTAATCATGAAGAGCATAATATTTGTATAAATATGGAAAAGTATATGAATGATTTATATACTCCATTATATATAATCATGAAGAGCATAATAATTGTATAAATATGGAAAAGTATATGAATGATTGATAGACTCCATTATATATAATCATGAAGAGCATATTATTTGTATAAATATGGAAAAGTATATGAATGGTGCTTTACTTTAAGAAAATGATGTGTTAAAATTAATAGAATTGAATGATTATGTTTACAATATGCCAACTTTATACATCTATTTAAACCCATCTCTTTTACACACAACTCTACACATATACACTTATTTCCAATCTCTTGACAAAATCCACAAGTAAGAGAAATTCAAGGTGGTCAAGAAAGTTTTGGTCCATTTACTACTACACTTCATTTTAATCTTTTAAAAGGTAAGTATATCTTATATTTTTATGAAAAGTAAGTATGTTTTTATGAAAGGTAAATACACCTTATGTTTTTATGAAAAGTAAGTATGTTTTTATGACAAGTAAGTATATCTTATGTTTTTATGAAAAGTAAGTATGTTTTTATGAAAGGTAAATACACCTTATGTTTTTATGAAAAGTAAGTATGTTTTTATGACAAGTAAGTATATCTTATGTTTTTATGAAAAGTAAGTATGTTTTTATGAAAGGTAAATACACCTTATGTTTTTATGAAAAGTAAGTATGTTTTTATGACAAGTAAGTATATCTTATGTTTTTATGAAAATGTTTGGATCATTGCTATGAAATCAATCTCACAAGATTGTTATGGGTTCCATATGATATGTTTATGATTATGCTAAGGGGACCGGAGTTTAGTAGCGCTACACATAAGAATTCTTGCCATTTAAGTTCGGTAAAATTCTTGTGTCTCCCTATGTTTATGAGTATTTCGATCCTATCCTATGTTATGATGAAAATGATCCATATGCTTTCAAAAGAAAATTTATGCTTGGTATACTTACTGGGATTTTATAAATCTCACTCCACGATATTTACCATTTTCAGATAATTGAAGGTTCGAGGCGGTCAACATGGAAGTGGCAAAAGTGGTTAAGATTGATGAGATAATTATGTTGAACTTTATGTAAGAAAATTATGTTCTATTTTTATTCACAAATAAAATTATGGGATTCTAATTATTCTTTTGAATAATTTTACATTACTATTTAAGTCTAGATAATATGATATGAGTCACTTTTAGTGGCACTCGAATGGTCGAGAATTCGGGTCGTCACAACTACATATATGCAGCTAATGTTCAATTCTTCCTTTCCAAAAATAACTAAACACTGGAAGTAACAATTCTTACAAAACCATCATAAACAAAACCAGCTTTCTGAAGATTTGTGATATCTACATCATCTAATACCAACAGCTTTGACAGTGTTAATTCAACACAGAAGGTTCATGCCTAAAAAATATAAAAGTAAAAGCACATATAAAAAGGCAGACAGACGCAGGCATGCAGCACTTTGAACATTAGCTCCAACCTCTTCTTAACACAAGAAACAAACAACCCAACTTCCTCTTTTCAAGATTAGAATACAATTAAGATTAATAGCATACTCATTGTCCACAGATGCCAAAAATCGTGAACTGAAATTCAGAACCACCTTGATATGAAAAAATTCAGAGTATAGTGAGTCAGAAATTTCAGCATGAGATGAACAGTTTTCCATTTCAAAAGTCAAAAATGCTTCTCAAAGTTTAGAAATATTATCCAGCACTTCCCACTGAGGTAATAATCCCCTCCGAAATTGTAGACAGCCTCAACATTACAGTGATTTTATGGCATTAGGTGCAGTAGTCTTGTGTGCACATAACATAGGGGATTATATTGATGGTCAGAAATGGTAGGAAGTTAGGAGGTCCAGGAAACTGCTGTTACCATGCCCAAAACAGCAGGCTGGTGCATAGTTGTACTGGTCAAAAGATCCCACTGGCAAGTGACCACTCCAGAGGTAGAATAGAAAGCATGCTGTCAAAGATTGCACTATCAGCAGCATTGCTGCACATTAAAGACAGCAGGGCAGAAATCCAATTTTTTTTCCTTAAGGCAATGAAAAGCTGGTGATGGGATGAAAGGGAAGGCATGTTGCAGGAATGGAATGGTAATAAGGGGGGTGCTGGTAAACTGTTTATTCAAGTTCATTTTCTTAACTTAAGAAACTAAGGCCTGAACCACCTTTTATTGATATGTAAGTCTCCTAGTAAGAGAGAACATCCCAAACCGTTGGGCACCAAGCAAACTTACTTGTGATGTATACAAGTTAAACATAAGAATCTCTGAACACACTTTCTTGCACACATTCACCAACATATCAATTTGAGACAACACAAATATTACACTATAGAATTACATGCCATTGCAATCTAATAAGCAGATAAAAATCATCAAAACACGAGCACGCTATCCAAAGCATCCCTATGATCATTCAATTAGAATATCAAGTAAAATTCATGTACTAAACAGTTGCTATTTAACAATAACCCACCTCAGGGACATATACACTGGCAGTTGTGTTCTGTGCAATGCCTTCAATAAGCAGAGACGTAACAACGGGAGGAAGCAGTGACTTGTTCTCAGGGAGTTCAATCTTCTTGCCACAAGCAAACACATTAACCACAGTCATCTGCAGAATTTGGGGCAACTAATCATAAGAAAGAAAATGAATTCCCAGATCCCCACCAATAATCGAATAGCTGAAGCAACCAACAAACTCCTCCCTGCCCTCACCTCCCAAAGAAAAAAATTCCTAAGATTAGTGTAAGCAAAATAAGGGGAAAAAAAAATACCGACCTGATTCAAAGTTAGGGTCCCGGTTTTATCACTGCAAATAGTTGTTGCTGAGCCCATGGTTTCACAGGCTGATAGCCTCCTGACCTGCAGTTCAATTATTAGTTGTGAGACATGGAAAAATATGCAAGTAGACTGTAGGAACAAGAACATGACTGTCATCACTTCAAATAAATCACATACCAAGGCCTTGTCCGCCATCATTTTTCTCATAGAATAGGCAAGCCTACAAAGAAATATAAAATTCATTAGAACAAAAAATGTGCAATGCAGACAAAGGAACATGTATACACATGCATACATGCCTGCAGATGCAATAAATGCAAAATGAGGTATCATAACCATTAGAAGGAATGAATTTATAAAATAAGTATCAGACATCCCACGAACTTTTTCTAGACTTTAAAACAGAAAAAGACGAGCACGGGCTTCAATAGAAGATGGAAATAAACAAATGAACTTACGTCAGAGTGACAGCCAATGGAAGCCCTTCAGGTACTGCAACAACTACAATGGTCACCTATAGTTTCGTCTAAATAAGTTAACAGGTCAAAAATGAATATAAACGTAGACATCATTTGATTATTTAAATGAGCACATACTGCAACAGTGAAAATCATTATGAAGCCATCTATCGCATCACTAACGCTAGTCTGCCCTGCAAGGAACTGGACTTGACCTTCTGGATTCTTTGTTTTCCCAGTAAAATATCTGCTCAATCAAAAAGTAAAGTTTATCATGGCACTTCTGCGATACAAAACATGAGGTCTCACGTATAGAACCATTTACTATATCTAAAGCTACCTGATCAAGAGGACAACCAGAACCACCACTGCCACGGCAAGCCCAACAATACCAATAAATGTTGCAACCCCATTTAATCGTACCTAGATTTATTAAAACACGAAAATGTCAATACTGTATGCAGCTGTACTTAGCACGCAGTGTAAAAGTTCAGGAATTCCAATGAAAATAACCTGCAATGGTGTTTCTTCACCATTATCTTCTGATATGCTGGCCATCAGCAATCCCCATTCCGTATTTATCCCAACACTCGTTACCTGTGTAAGAATAACATTCCAACAAACGTTAAGCTACCACATTAAAGTCTATAAAGATAGCCATGATCACTCAAGGAGTACAAACATTTTAAAGAAAATGAATAACATTTCTATTTAATACAATTCTTTAATCTCATTTACTTTACATTAACATTGTCAACCCACTAAACTATGAGTTACCATCACAATTTTAACAGGTTAGGTCATTTCATCGATTTCTTGATTGTATCCCTGTTGCTTGATCAACCATTAACTTTAACCTACTCAGTTTTCTACTTTTCAAAGCCATCAAATAAAACTATATTATAAGAAAGGCTCAAACTTCAAGCCTTATGGACTATTTGCAAACTGTAGCAGAAAATAAACACCAATAGATGTTGTAACTCAAAGAACTGGAACGAATGGATGCAGTACTGGTATGGAGCTGAATCTTGCCATCAGCAGATAGCTAGCTAACATCACTGGAGCCAAAATTCTGATCTATGAGATACATGAAGGCTAACAACAAACAAACAAATCAATTGGATCACATAGAGATAGAGGCGTAGAGGAGAGAATACAAAGGAAGCGTGCAACAGCTGTAATGGCCTCATGCAGACACAAGCAATAATTAAAACCAGTGCAGTGCCCATCACATACATGATTCCCCACATATTTCTGTGTTAACCATTTACTTATCACAACTAGAAGCTATGAAATGCTTTCTTCCAAATATAGATAACTGTATAAATACATATACTCTAACAATGATGGTTGTGAATTTGACAAATAGAATTCCATTTTTAATCAAGTCAAAGTTGATGAAAGAGCAAAAGAATATTACCAGCATGGAACCATAACCATCAGCAACCTTGCATCCGGACATAAGAAATGGTGCCTTTGGATCCTTGCGAACCTGCAGAACCATGACTGGTAAACAGGAATATGGGTTTGATAACTACCAAATAAAACAGTAGATTTCCTACTGAGGCTTACAATTTTGCTCTCCCCAGTCATACTTGATTCATCAATCGCAAGAGAATGACCAGTGATTAGAATTCCATCTGCAGGGACCTGTTAACATATTCAGGAAAAAGTAGAGAAGATTATAAGTAGCATTGATAGAAAAAGTGGCTTCATTTTGAAAGGGAGAAAGAGGTCTTGCATTCACCTGATCACCAATTTTGAGAGGCACAACATCACCAACAACTATATCAAAAATAGAAACCTTAATTCTCCTCCCACCCCTAACGACCTGTATAGAATTACAGGAAATGTGAGGGGGAAGAAAAAGTAAAAGGGAGGGAAAAGGAACCAATCCATATTGTATAATAACTACCTCCATGTGTATATTTTGCTTCTCTTCATTTAAATTTTGGAACTGGAGGGATTGTCGGTAATCGCTTACAGCTGCAATATGGCAAGAGTACACATCTCATAACTGCCTACAGTTGACGATGCCCAAAGGGACAAGCATAACACTAACATAATAAATCACAAAACATGAATTTTGGAGAGAATAAACACAGACAGACAGCATCTATACAGTGGCACTTAAAAATCTCAAATCCACCAGCTCACTCAACGTTGTGATAACTGATACGGATTTCTCTTAATCGAAATTCCAAGAAGTAAGAATGGAGAATGACAGTGTTAACCACAAAATGAATAATAAAATAGTTAATTGCATTAGCATACCAGTCTATTGTACTTCTTGTCACATAAAATAACATTGGTTAAATAGTCAAAGTGAGATGTAGTCAAAAGCATCCCTCAGTAACGCACTATCATAAATACATGCAAGCATATTGAAGCGGCACAAAAATAGAAGGCTAGAAATCCTTCATTCTTTAGTGTACCTGTAAAAACAATGACAATAAGTACAGCCAAGGCAATGCTTCCCCCATCATACCAACCTTCTTTTATACCCTAAAGAAGAGAATAAACATGAGTTGGATGTAATCTTCATAATGAAGATGTAATCTTCATATATCACATACACTGCAATAGTCTGTAGCGCCATATATTGTTATTACATAACAGATTGTTGCTTAGCAACCTATTAGAGAACTGAAAAGAAAACAAATTTCATTCCTATGGTTCATGTCCAAGGCTGTCGATTGGATTCTATAAATAAATTGATAAAAAACTAAACCTTTGTTTGAGAAGAATTTATAGACGATTTTATTAAAAATAGATTGAAATGAGGGGTGGATAAGTGGATATTATTTGTGTGTCCATTAGAATGTGTAGTTGAAAATTAAGTTTGACCATTTATAAATAAATTATAAATTTTCCAAATGGAGGCCAAACAGATAATCAATTATAGAAGAACCTATAATAATTCTCCAAAGGCAAGGAAAAGGAAATCAAAATATGCCTTTGTTTGGTATAGATTAAAATCAGGTTTTTAGTAGATTTTAATAAAAATTGATGAGATGTGTGGTTGAAAAGTTGTGAAATTCATAAAATGTGTGATTAAAATCAATTTGTTGATTTTGACTTAAATTAAAATCAGATTTTAATTGCCACCAAACAGGGACTATAGCATATTTCATGGGACATTCTCTGGTTACAATTTATTTTTATTTTTTTTGAGAGATCTCTGGTTACAATTTTAAGTAAAAAGACATGCATATAATCACTTTTTCTTTTGGGACAAAATTTCTGTCTAAGAAAAATAATGAATTACTAACTATTCAGTACTTTTTGATACCAAACAATTCGTCAAGATTCGAAAAAATAACAATACCATATTAGATTTATTCAACCAAGCCTACTGATTTAAATCAAACACAGAAGACTACATATACTTATAAACTTAGAATGTCATCTGAAAGCAGAATGACTTCTTCCATTCTGCAATCACGTTGATTCTCTGCAAATAATGTCCAGGTGAAAAACTGATGCGCATCAAGTAGAAAAGACTCACAGTTGACATAGTGCAGACAAACAATCAGACTGACATGTAATCTTTATAGATTGTTTAAAAGGAAATTATACTTCTCTCTGGTATGCAATCAAAGCTTTTTTTTGTTATCTGACCCTACCTGAGACTTTATGCCCAGTGCCAAAGAAGCAGCTGCAGCGACCATTAAGATAATCAGAGTTGTGTCTCGACAAGCCTCCCAAAGAAACCTCTTTAGATAAACGAAGAAAAAGAAAATAATTTCACATATTTATTTACAAGAGAATGATTACATGAACAATTACGGCTTCAAAATTGGGACTTTCAATACTTACCCAGAAACTCCTGCCTTTTTTCCGAGGATATGTGTTTGATCCAAAAGCTTTTGTTCTGCTTACGTGATCAATCTCATTTGCAGGTACACCTTTCTCCAAATTTGATTTTAATTTATCAGCGACTCCTTTAACCTGATGACAAGGACAAAGGGGAAAAATAAAAAGTAAAGACAATGTGGAGTAACAATGACAAGAATATTGGAGTTTCGCAAACGAAAAAAGCAGACAAATTTATATTGTGAGACAGTGGGCTTGCCCCTCCATGCTGCTCCAGCAGATAAAGATCGTTGTCCCGGGACATTGAAACTAGTTCCTCTAAGCTAACATCAAAATCACTAACATGGCCCTGTATTGAAGGCAGTTTCTTCGGCAATCCTGGCTCTAAAATGCAGAAATGTAACTTCAGTACCAATGATCAAACAAAAAACCAGTAACATTTTTTATCGGCCTATAGACCATACTGCGTGAATCAAACATCAAGATCAAAGCATGATGGAAAATGTCAAAACAATCAATAATTAAAAAAAAAAATAATATATATGCAAACTTGCAGATTGTATGAGTTAATAAATAAACTACCTGGAGGAGGAAAAATTAACTATGAAAAAGCAATAGATATTCTCGTGTTTAAGCTTGCAGTTACAAGCTTAAACACGAAATATGAGAATAATAATGAAGAAGGTGATTTATCACATTGTTAAGAACGTAAGGCCAAAATTCATAGGAGTACAGGGGGAAAACATGAGTTCTTCATTATATGAAAACCTGCCGCTTGGTGCTATCTATTAAATTTTAGAATCTGCTCGGTTACTAGTTTTTGTATGAATTTTGATTTTTAGGAAGAATATGCGGTGTAATTTAAAAGTGTGAAAATTGATAATTCCATAGAAATGTGTGGTCGAAAATGAATTTGAGTAAAATTTGGAAAATCTCAACTTTGCCAAACAGCTCTTAACCTCTAGTCAATTCATTACATGGCACGGTAAAAAGAAGGAGCATTACCATTCACTACTCGGCCAGCTGCTTGGAAGAGAACAGCAGCCTATTGAAGCAAAATTGATTAAGGATTAATGATGAACTCAATAAAATTCCGCCTAATAAGAAAGGAGTATGGTTTACCCGAATGACTTGAGCATGCATTCTAATCTTAGCAATTAGTTGCTTCCTCTCTTCTTCTTTTTTCAAGTCCAAAGTATACCGAAATCGGCGAGAAGCATTCAGCACAAGTGCAGCTTGCTAGGGAGAATGAAATTAATTAGATCAAAGATTGAACGTCTCCTTAATTAACCATATACATGTACGAATTCACTTCTATATATTTTTTCTGTTAAACTTCATTTGCCAAATTCACTCAATCGAGAAAATTATTCTCTGGTATGCTTTTTAGAAAATATAATAGAATAAAAAACAAGAACAATCAAAATCCAATGGAATGCAACAGACTTACTCTCCACCTCCGCAACCGATCCATCGGAACACTTTTAGTTCTAACAATATCAAATGGTCCTGAACCTTCATCTTGCTCTTCATCAAACTCTCGGCGATTGTTACCAGCCTCGAGGTCGTTGTTGTAACGTCTATACGGCGAGCTCTTGATATCATCTCCACTTCCGTTGATCATTCTGAAGTCGCAGGAGAGATGACACACCTTAGCAAACAAACAATCACAATTTCACTATTCCTCACAGTGTGAACTTCAAACTACGGATTTTTTAGCCACTTTTTTAGGTATAATAAAATAAAAATAATCTGCTCGCATCAACTATGGAAGACAGATCGAACCGACAAAAAATGGTAGAGTAAAAAGTGATGCGAAAAGATTCACGGAGTTTAACAAGGAGTATTTATGATGAATAGATAGATCAAATAAAAAACCTGCAAGCGTTGTTGCGTTAGAGAATGCTGAGAGCCTGAACTTGCTTGTGGGAATGCAGTCCCGCCTTTTCTGCACTGAGGAAACTACGAGGAAGTTTCGAGGAAGTTTCCTGGTTTAAAAAAATAGTCTATGATAAGCTGATAGCGATGGTCTGTGGAGGGAATGGCAGAACATGTCTCTGCCCAGTGCCCCCCACACTCCGCACTTTTGATTTGACAATTAAAATATGACCACAGTTTTTTTACACAATAATTAAAATTTATAAACAAATTTAGGATCATT
Organism: Ligustrum vulgare; assembly: GCA_963555705.1. Taxonomy (NCBI): domain Eukaryota; kingdom Viridiplantae; phylum Streptophyta; class Magnoliopsida; order Lamiales; family Oleaceae; genus Ligustrum; species Ligustrum vulgare. Next base: position 23,790,431 of record OY743178.1, on the reverse strand, counting down.
CAGCCTCTGTTTGTTAAAAAGTTTTTGTTTAAAAACATGTTTTTTTATGTTTTCTAGGTAAAATGTGTGGTTGAAAATTAGAGAGAGAAAATGTGTGTGGTTAAAAAGTGATCTGAGGAATTGTGTAGAAAAAACATGTTTAAAAACATGTGTTGCCAAACGGATGCTCAGTATCTTTTTTTTTTTCAAAATAAATGGAATGTTTATTGTCAAATCAAAGAATTTAAATTATTTGTTGCTTTATTTATGTTTTCGAGGTAAGATGTGGGGTTAAAAATTGGAAAGAGAAAATGTAAATGGTTAAAAAGTGGTATGAAAAATTATGTAAATTAAATCAAAATAATCATTTCAAATTAAATGGTCTCCGAACGATCCCTTATAAACAACACAATTTTTCAAACAATTTTTTAAACACATGCATTTTTTCTCTCCAATTTTCAACCACACATTTTACTCAAAATCCAACGGAATGCAACAGACTTACTCTCCACCTCTGCAACCGAACCATCAGAGCACTTTAAGTTCTAACAATATCAAATGGTCTTAAACCTTCATCTTGCTCTTCATCAAACTGTCGGCGACTGTTACCAGCCTCGAGGTCGTTGTTGTAACGTCTATACGGCAAGCTCTTGATATCATCTCCACTTTCGTTGATCATTCTGAAGTCGCAGGAGAGATGTCACGCCTTAAAAAAAACAAACAATCAAAATTTCACTATTCCTCACAATGTGAACTTCTACAGATTTTTTAGACGCTTTTTAAGGTAAAAAATAATAATAATAATAATAATAATAATAATAATAATAATAATCTGCTAGCAACTACTATGGAAGACAGATTGAACCGAAAAAAAAATGGTAAAGTAAAAATTGATGCGAAAAGATTCATGGAGTTTAATAAGGAGTATTTATAATGAATTTGTTTGTGGGGATGCAGTCCCGTCATTTACTCCACTGAGGAGAAACTAAAAGGAAGTTTCACAAAATCATCTATGATAGCGATTATCGCTATGGCGAAACATGAGAGGTCCACACTGCGCCTAATATTATTCAAAATTCATTTTCTTTTTTTTTTTTATCGTAATTTTAAATTTTCATTTTCAATATTAGGTGTGTTTGATTGTGACCGTAGAAAATAGGTGGAAGGAAAATATTTTTCAAAAAAATTGATTTGTCTGGAAATTAATTTTTTGAATAATATTACTTGGTAATGTTTGATTTGTTTAATTTTTTAAGTGGAAAAAATGAAGAATTTTCCAAGTTTTGTTAGACCATCTTTAATGGTTGGGTCGGTCAGAGAGGCGGAACTAGCTATATGCTAGGGTCCGCCCAAGCCCACTACGTTTTTTGAAAAAATAATGAGAAGCCTTCCTTTTTTTTAAAAAAAAAGCCTAGATATTCAAATATAATTCTTGTTTACCCCCAAGCCCACTAGATGTTAGATTTAGCAAGTTCAAGTTCAATTCCAATTTCAATTATAATTTTTCCTTGTTGTGTATTTGTATGCCTACACACATGTATACTTGTTTAGAAAAAATTAATTACAAGCTATAGCTTATCTCCAATTTTTATTATTTTGCAGCTCTTAATATTATGGTGAAGTAACTAGTAAGTATTAAGTTATCTTTGAATGTTGATCATTGATTAATTTGTTTAAATTTAATTACAAGTTTTGGTTTATCTTTGCTTCTAGTTCTTTTGGACAACACAATATTCCTTCTGAATTTATTAGAATGTTAAAAAGTACACACTTTTATTATTTTAATAAAAATATAATGTTGGATCATAAAGTACACCAAATGTCTCTCACGAAACTCCTGTTTTAAGTAAAAGATCAATGATTGAGAATGAAAGTACAGTTGACATACTGCAAAATAATACTCCATATTATAAACGTGAACTTGGAAAGCACATCTCCATATATGACTATCTAGTTGATAACACAAGATGAGGTTTGAAAAGTATATGTTGAAATGAGACAATTTCAACCTATATATGACTATCTAGTTGATAACACAAGATGAGGTTTTGTGAAGACATGCCTCTAGACGATTTGTTGGCTACAAGCACAGCTCACATCGGCCAGGCTTTGAATTACCTTTGCCGTGCTCAATCCAGAATGAGCGAAGTGACCTCTGATGCTGTTAAATTCAAAAAGTTAGCCGAGGACGCCAAGAAAATAAGATGGAGGTGAAAGCCAAATAGGAGGCAGAGGCCAAATTGAGAGAGGCCTTGGAGGAGCTGGCTAAGATGAAGGAGGCCAACTTTGAACTGTCCAAGTTCAAGGAAGAGGTGGTTCCATTGAAAGAAGAGGTGGCCTTTTTGAAAGACGAGGTGACTCAGCTGAGGAGCTCAAAAGAGAGGCTTATGAAAGAATTGGATGAGGCTAACTGTATAGAAGCTGACCTGAAAAGGGAGAAAGCGGATAAGGAGGTCGCTGTTCAATGCTCTTACAAAGAGGTAGAGGTGGGCGTGGGTTGGGTTGGGTCCCTTTTTTGCCCAACCCGAACCAACCCACTATGGTCGGGTTGATAAAAAATCAATCCAACCCAAACATGACTTTAAAAGCAACCAAACCCAACTCAATCAAGTTTCGGTCAGGTTGGGTGGTTTGGGCTTTGGTCCAATTTGTTATCCCAAGATAAATTAACCAAGAGGGAGGTGAATTGGTTTATAAATTTTTTTCAATAAACAATCTTAAACTTAAAAACCAATGAGTATAAGTATGAGCACTAAGTATTGCAAGTAACTTAACTATCAATGTAGTGTGCTATAAATGTGTGAACTTAATTGATAAAGCAAGTATAGCACTTAGATATAGTTGCACAATATAAATTGATAGAATAGAGTAAGTGCAATGCAAGTAAGTAAAAGGGATAAGAGATTGCAAACGCGATTTAGAGAGGTTCAATCAACCAACGTGATCTATGTCCTCTGTTACCGAGCTCTCCGTCACGAGCAATGCCAAAACTACTATATTGATAACTTACAACAAGGAGTATCGAATCCTTAGGTGACTTTACAACAAGGAGCACCTATCCTTTACAATCGAGTTTTCATAGGGATCTCGAAACCATAAGCGAAAAACAAATGAGAATTTTACAATCGAATAAACACTCTTAACAAATTATATGATCGAGTCAAGTATCTTGAGAGTTTTTAGGATAACACTTCAATAGATAGCAAATATTTAAAGCTTGTGTTTATGAAAACTTTGAAAAATGATATGAGATAGTTTTGTGATAAGTGTATTTTATACACTTATTTCTATCCTAAAAGTAGGATTTTATTTGTTTGTTTAAGAATATTTGCTATTTATTTAGTTAATATTGTTCGTATTTCAGAAATAATCCAAAGTCAAGAAAACAAAGGAAATGAAGCAAAAACAAGAAAATTGGATGACAAAAGAACCAAAGTATGCAAATCAAGAATGGATGAAGTAGATCAATGGCTAAATTGAAAGAAAAGTCAAAGAAAGCACCAAATTGAAAGAAATTGAAAGTTCAAGGACTGAAGTATACAAATCAAATGAAGAAGGACCAAATTGCAAATATTCAATAGTTGATTCGGATCAAGATAATATACTTGAGGACTTTTAGGAGTCAATTGGATGCAATTAGAAGTCAAAAAGGAATGAAATATGGTAAGAATATTACCATAAATTCATTCCAATCAAACAAGATTTCTGGCAGATTTTTAGTCGGACTTTGAGAGCTAATTTCAGGGAAGTAAACATTCGAATTTGGAAAATCCTATTTCAGGATTAATTGTATATCTTGAAGTTATCTTTCCAAAAAAATTTGAATCATCTCAATCGGATAAGTAAATAGAAAGATATGATCAAAATACCAAACGCTGTGCAGTGATAAAAAGATATTCCGCGAAGGTAACTTTCCTTGTTCGATTGGAACTCTTTTGGAATTCAATTTGGACGTGAAACTCAGAATTCTTTCTCCCCAAGTAACCTAATTCTCATGAAACTCTATAAATGCATGGCTTGGGGCACGAAATTAGGGATTCCCAACTGTGATATTTCATGCCAAAACGCTATCGAATTGCGAGGGGATCCATAGGAGGCCAAATTCAAGATTGAAGAACAAGGATCAAGGAGATGAATAGGGTGACATCTTTTCATACTTCTTGTGATTTATTTTCGATCATGTATTTAGGCTAGGTTTTAATTGTTAGAATTGTGATGAAGCATTAATTTATTGATTCCATGTTTTGACTTTATATTTATATTATGCAATTTATGAGATTGATATAATTAATTATGTTATTATTATCATCTATGATTGTGGACGCATAATTATTGATGCTTGTGATAGAATTCTATGTTCGAAAGAGTGGAAATTTATTAGACCTTGATTAATTGCCGCGAAGTTCGATAGGGGATAGAAATATACCCCTATGCTTCGTGTTATCCTTAAAAGTGTTCATAATTCGTTAATGCTTTTCTACATGTTTGGATGTGTCATAGAAATATAGGCTCATCTCATGTAGGAAAAGATATTTATGCATCGCTCGAAAGGGGACATAAATAAATATAGGAACATGGATTTTCAATACTCATACCTTGTTATTAAATGTTTAAGTCAAATACATGGTTGATATGATTAATGTGGATTCATAATTCTAACAAATTCATCTCACCGTTTTCATAAATCAAATTTTCTTATTTTCTTTAGTTTAATTTTTAATTTATTTTTCAAAATCAAAATTTTCAAATCCTAAGTTTTTCTTGTTCCGGTTAAGGTAGTAATCTAAAAATACGATTTAAAACAATCTCTGTGGGATCGATACTTGGACTTACGTCCACTTTATTACTTGCGCAACCCGTGCACTTGCGGAGCGTTATCATTTTGCTTGAATCAAAGTTTTTTCAACCAATGATATCTCTTTCCAAATAATACTTAGTTAAGTATGAAGAGAGATTTACACTTCAATAAGTGTTTGGTGATGATAAACTCAATCAATGATCAATAATGAAGTAAGAGTATTGAGTTTTCTACAAAATAGAATTCTTGATATAGATATGAAATAGTTTTGATCAATCAAGAAATTATTTGCAATAAATGATATAGATTGTAAAACAAAGTAAGCTCAATGATTTTCTCTCTTAAATGCTCTTGTAAGTTGGTAGAAATGAATGCAATAGAAGTGGCTATTTATAAATCAAGAAATTGAGCTGGATGAAGTTTCGGTCGACCATTTCTACACTTTCGGTCGACCGAAAGTTCAAAACTAGCCGTTATACTATTTAAGCCGTTAGACTTTCGGTTGAGCAAACATTTTCGGTTGATCAAAGTTTCGGTCGATCAGGTGTGTTTCGGTCGACCGAAAAACCAAATTTTGGAATTTTTATTTTTATATCAAAAAGTTTATTTTTCCAAAAACTATTTCATGTTATGATTTGAAAAATCATTTTTATGCAATTAATGATTTCTAGAAATAATTTTGAGCTTTATAGACTTGCTAAACATTGATGAGTCAATACCTTTACAAATGAGTTGAAAAATTTCAACATAAATCTTCTAAAGCTTCAATCTTCGGTTTTCGACGATCTTGTTCACTTCAAATCTCTTTTATGATTGCTTTGTACTTCAATGGATGACGATTTTGATCTCGGAGTATCCAAATGACACATATATGATAAAACTCAAGAATTGAAATCATTAGTAATACAAGAGATATTGTTTGTTATAATCAAAACAAAATATACGTAAATAGTCATAGGTCAACAATTTCCCCCATTTTGATTATGACAAACAATGTGATTTGTAATTCGTAAGAAAAATGATGAAATATATGTGTGAGTACATATTCCCCCCTTTCTTTTGCAATGTATTCCCCCTTTCTATCATAGTATAGCAAGATAAAACAAATCAAATCTTAGCAAATATCTTTCCCCCTTTTGGCATAAGCAAAAAGTGGGAAGTAGCCTTAATACATACGCGAATAGTCATGGAATACCTACAATCAATTTTCCCTTTAATAGAAGTTCACGTAATGAATAGGAATGCGGAATCATAACTTTATGGAAACACTAACACACAGTTTGCATGTTCAGAAAAAAAAAATTGACATGGAATCCCCGTATTTTGTACAAACCGATAAGAATATAATCTTATCATATAGAAAGCACTTACACTTCAACATCATCACAACTCAAAGCAAGAATCATAGCAAAATATAGCATGTGAATCATAATATGCAGAACAAGTAGGCAAAAAAAAGAGTATTAACATAACGAAAATGTCATAGTTTTTAAAAAACATGATTACATAGGTGAAAACAAAATGTTTTTGAAAAAGTCACTACGTAAGATATAAATATAAATATAGGATCTTCAATCGGCCGCCGGTGGTGGAGGTGGATTAGGCAGGTAGATGGAGTAGAAATGAGCGAAGAATGCCTCTTGAGATGTGTGGATATGTTGAAGTTGATGTTGGATGCCTTCAACTGCAGTGGTAAGAGAATCGATACGCCCATTTAGGATGTTGAATTGATCTTCAGAGATGGATCGATGGGGGAGGTGCTGCAGCTTGCGGTGCTCGAGTCCGTGGCCTTGGTCGAGGCTGTTCATTCCCACCACCTTGTTCATCACCTTCACCGGCACCCCCTTGGTCACCCTCACCCGTAGTCGCCCCTTCACCAATCTCCAATTCTTCTTCAGCTTCCTCTTCGGTAAATGGCCAAGTCGTAGGCCCCGATGCATCATCGAAACCTTGAGTATTGCACACCCATTGCCCGTCAGCCTTGACAATTTTCATCCGTTTGAGAGTGTTGATGTTGATAATATCGGTGTGTTTAGGTTTAAGAATAGGCTTATTGTCTAGAGGCACATTGAAGTGATTGAAAATTTTTGTGAATATCATGCCCTAGGGTAGCCCTAGAACTCGAGGAGAGGTATGAACGTGATGAAGATGTATGGAAAATCAAGTTTACGACCGACAAGGAGAGAGTCAAGAATGAATAGGTCGAGATGATTTACTTCATAAAAAATGACCACTATGGGGTACAATTGTGTGAGCAATTGCGCGATAAAGGACCTTGTATGGGATAGTCAAATGGTTGAGGTTCAAGGTCATAGTGGTAGTGAGGGGTCGAGCAGTGACGCGACTACAAGCCTCAAGTTCATTGTATCCCTCGAACCTAACAAGATAATGAGTAACATATGCATAATTTTCACAACGTTGGAATCCTAGGAGGGTTCTAATGAGGGATCGTTGGATAGTGACTCGTGTTCCCTTAACCAAACTAGTAACTTCATCCGGATAAAAAGTAGCGTTTCGAAAAAATTCCCGAATTAATTTCGGGTAGGAGTTTTTAGAAATAGACATAACGTTTTTCCATCATATATCTTCAAAATAACGCTCAATTTGAAACAAGGGGGCTTGAAGGTAAAAATCGAAGAAATCGATAGACTTACCTATGAGAATTGGATGATCAGAGAAGCGGTCGGGCAATGGTGTACGTTCCTCAACGTTCGATGAGCTGGCTTCGCCTTTCTTCGATTTCTTCTTTGGAGGCATTGTGAATTTTCGAGTTACTTGAAGGAACCAATAGAATTTTTGGAAAAATTTAGGTAAAAACGATTGGAAATGAATAAAAAATGAGTAGAAATCAACAGTGTAGGGATATAATGGGGAGTTGGATGGAGTGAAATCAATTCAAAAGGAGAAAAATTTGAATTTTTCGTGATTTACTCAAGGTGTAGGGTTTTGAGGATTTTTTGATGAATTTTGAAGGAGAAAATCAAGATTTGCGAGAGATGATGATGGGGAACACGAATTTTGTGGATGTTTTGAAGTAATTTGATCAAAAAAGATGGATTAGGGAGAGAATGAGGAGAGGGATTGCGAAATTAGGGTTTATGGTATGGATTTTGGGGATGAATTTGATGTTTTATAAAGTTGAATCCGCGCATCTTTCGGTCGACCGAAAGTTTTTGTCGGTCGACTAAAACTCTGCAGGTTTCAAAACAGGTAGCTGCAGGAGGGTTCGGTAGTGTAATGGTCGACCGAAAAGTTACTTTCGGTCGTACAATAGGTCGACCGAAATTTTTCGGTCGGCCGAAATACTCATAAATCAAATTTTTGCAAAAATTACAATTAAAACACATATATATTGTAAATTTAGCTACAAATATCATTTTCATCAATAATACCCAATCCTCTTCGTATATATGAAAATCTATCATGAGTTAGAGGTTTAGTAAAAATATCGGCCAATTTTTTTTCGGTACTAACAAATTCCAAGTAAATGTCACCTTTTTGCACATGATCTCTAAGAAAATGATGTCGAATTTCAATATGCTTAGTGCGAGAGTGCAAGATAGGATTTTTTGACAAATTTATAGCACTAGTGTTATCACACATAATATGAGCATTTTCAAAAATCAAGTGGTAATCACTAAGAGTTTGTTTCATCCATAAAACTTGAGCACAACAACTAGCGGCCGAGATATATTCGGCCTCGGCGGTAGATAGGGCAACAGAATTTTGTTTCTTGCTAAACCATGACACAAGTGCAAAGCCTAGAAAGTTCCACTTGTGCTTTTTCTATCAATTGTGCATCCCGCCCAATCGGCATCCGAATAATTTATAAGATCAATGTGAGTGCCTTTTGGATACCAAAGTCCCAAAGTTCTAGTCCCGCATAAATATCTAAAAATACGTTTTAAGGCACTTAGATGAGATTCTTTAGGATTGGATTGAAATCTAGCACATAAGCACACACTAAACATAATATCGAGTCTACTTGCGGTTAAGTAAAGAAGGGATCCAATCATACCTCAATATTTTGTAATGTCAATGGAAGTGCCTTGCTCATCTTTGTCCAATTTGATTGAAGTACTCATGGGAGTATTCATTGGCTTCAAGTTTTCCATCTCAAACTTTTTGAGCATATCCACAATGTACTTAGTTTGACTAATGAATATTCATTCACCAGTTTGTTTGATTTGAAGCCCGAGGAAGAATTTTAACTCTCCCATCATGCTCATTTCAAATTCATTACTCATACATTTTGAAAATTCTTCACAAAGAGACACATTTGTTGCACCAAAAATAATATCGTCAACATAAATTTGTACAACAATCATGTCTTCCTTTTTGGTTTGGATAAAAAGTGTAGTATCCGCATTTTCCATTTGAAATCCATTTGAAATAAGAAATTTACTCAATCTTTCATACCAAGCTCTAGGAGCTTGTTTTAAACCATATAGAGTCTTTCTTAGTTTAAAAACATTATCCAGAAATTTATGATTTTTGAAACCGGGAGGTTGTTCAACATAGACTTCTTCTTGAATAAAACCATTTAAAAATGCACTTTTGACATCCATTTGATAAAGAGTAAAACCTTTATGACAAGCAAAGGCAAGAAGCATACGAATGGATTCTAGTCTAGCAACCGGTGCAAAAGTTTCTTCAAAGTCAATGCCTTCTTCTTGATTGTAACCTTGGGCCACTAATCTAGCCTTGTTACGCACAATTATACCGTTTTCATCCTTTTTGTTTCGAAAAAACCCATTTTGTACCAATAACGGTTTGATCATTTGGTCTATCAACTAAATCTCAAACATGATTTCTTTCAAATTGATTTAGTTCTGCTTGCATTACAAGAATCCAAAACTCATCGCACTCAGCTTCTTTGAAATTCTTTGGTTCAATTTGAGAAATAAAGGCACAAGTATTTAAGAATCCTTTCGTAGAGTTTCTAGTACTTACCCCTTTCGAAGGATCACCAATTATGAGCTCTTTTGGGTGAGATGAAGCAAATTTCCATTCGATAGGAAGTGTTGGATCACTTGAGTTTTTGGAAGATGTTCCTTCTTCTTGTTGAGGAGTTGGTTCTTCCAAGTCTTTTTCTTCATTGTCTTTGGATATTTCATTGCTTTGATCTTGAATATTCATTTCCTCAAAAGGAATTTCCAAACCTACATCAACACCTTTCTCTTGATCAAGAGAATTAGTTTCATCAAAAGTAACATGTATGGATTCTTCTACTACTAGAGTTCTTTTGTTAAAAATTCTATAAGCTTTGCTAGTGGATGAATAACCAAGAAAAATTCCAACATCGGATTTTGAATCAAATCTTCCCAAGTTTTCTTTTGTGTTAAGAACAAATCATTTACAACCAAAAACCTTAAAATACCCGATATTGGGAATTCTATTTTTCCAAAGCTCATAAGGAGTTTTAGTTTTCTTTCGACTTACTAAAACTCTATTTATAATATAGCAAGCAGTGTTAACGGCTTCGGCCCAAAAATATTTTGGTAAGTTATTTTCATTTAGCATGGTCCTAGCCATTTCTTGCAATGTGCAATTCTTCCTTTCTACTACATCATTTTGTTGAGGAGTTCCAGGAGCCGAGAAATTATGTTCATACCCATTTATCTTGCAAAATTCATCAATAGCCATGTTATCAAATTCTCCACCATGGTCACTTCTTATAGTTGTAATAGAATATCCCTTTTCATTTTGAATCTTTTTGCAAAAATGTTTAAATGCATTTAAGGCTTCATTTTTCAAATTTAAAAATAAAACTCAAGTAAATCTTGAGAAATCATCAACAATGACAAAAGCATAGTGTTTACCACCTAAGCTTGCGGTTTTAGATGGTCCAAAGAGATCCATGTGAAGAAGTTGTAATGGTTTTATGGTGAAAGAAAATTGTTTATTTTTTAAAGAACTTTTGGTTTGTTTTCCAAATTGACAAGTATCACAAATTTTATCCTTTTCAAATTTCAAACTTGGTAGGCCTTTGAAAAAGCAATTTTTGGATATTTTTGAAATAAGGTCCATACTAACATGACCTAATCTTCTATGCCATAACCAACTGTCGTCTTTAAAACTTGACAAACATTTTAATTCTTTCTCAAATTCAATATTGATGATATAAACATCTTTACTTCGACTTCCTATGAACAATACCTCTTTCGATGTAGCATCTTTGATAAGACATCTAGAAGAATCAAATTTAATGTGATAACCTTTATCACATAATTGACTAATACTTAGCAAATTATGTTTGACGTTATCTACTAATAAAACATTTTTAATAGAGGGAGAAAGATGATTACCAATATTTCCAATGCCAATGATTTTTCCTTTGGCATTACCTCCAAAAGTGACATGACCTCCATCCTTTCTTTTGAATCTTGATAAGAGTGATTTATCTCCGGTCATGTGCTTTGAGCAACCACTATCCAAGAACCAATTGCTTTTTACTTTTGTTGATACCTACAAAACATGACTTAATTTTTGACTTCTTGGTACCCACATAATTTTGGGTCCTTGATAGTTAGTTCCTTGAACCCTCTTATGTCTTTCTTCAAAGTGAAGTTTCTTTTTCACTAAACAATTAAAAGCTACATGCCCACTTCTATTACAAAAGCTACAAGTAGTTGATGTTTTGACAAAAGTATTTTGATGAAAGGAATAAGAAGTAGAAGCTTTAACAAAAGTATTTTTGGTAGATTTTTGTTTCAAAAATGGTTTGTATCCAATTCTTCCTTTATCAAAAACACTTTGTTGTTTACCAAGCATTAGTTCAAAAATTTTCTTCCATTGAGTGAATTTGTGAATAATGAGTGTTAAATATAAAAAATTTTCTTTTAGGGAGAGATTTTCTACTTTCAAAGCATTTTGATCAAGATACTTCTTTTCAATATCCTTTTGTATTTCAAAACTCTTTTCGGCTTCATTTTTCAACAAAATGTATTGCTTTTTAAGAGTGGAATGTTTAAGAACAAGTTTTTCAAAAACTTCAATCATTTCTTCATATGAGGTAGATAATTCATCATAAGAGGGAATGTCCTTAGTATTTACCTCATCTTCAATGGCCATGAAGCACATGTTTGCAACTTCATCTTGACTTTCACTTTCATCTTGCTCATCATCACTATCATCCCAAGTAGCTTGTAGAGCTTTCTTTTTGAGGAATTTTCTCTTGTTGGGATATTCGGTTCTTTTGTGATCGGGTTTGTCACAATCATAGCAAATAATCTTTTTCTCTTCACCTTTGTATTCTTTCTTTTGAAATCTACGGTTATTGCGAAAAGCTTTCCACTTCTTGACTAGGAGAACAAGATCATCGAGTTCCTCATCGCTCTTGTTAGAGTTTGAGGCTTCTTCAATATTTGATGACTTTAAAGCAATTTGTCTCCTAGAGGATCCTTCATTTCTTCCTCTTTTGCTTTTCTAGACTTTTCTTTTGTCTCGGCATGATTTAGCTCATATGTCATCAATGTTCCATAAAGCTCTTCCAAGGGATATGTGTTGACATCTTGGGTGTTTTCTATCAACATTCTCTGTAACGACCCGGCTCCCTCGCTGGGGTCTTCTTCGAGTCGTACTCATGGTCTTTCCACTCCCCCCTTGGTGGTCCTGGTTCTCAAGTGTCGCCAGCCTCGTTTCCATGAAGTGGATTTTTGCCTTCCGCACGGATCGAACCTTATACCTAGGGGTTAAGTACAAAGATTCTTAAATCCCTGCTACCATTAGACTTTGTACTTAACCCCTAGGTATAAGGTTCGATCCGTGCAGAAGGCAAAAATTCACTTCTTGGAAACGAGGCTGGCAGCCCTTGAGGATCAGGACGACCAAGGGGGGAGTGGAAAGACCATGAGTACGACTCGGAGAAGGCCCCAGCGAGAGAGCCGGGTCGTTACAAAAAATGTGCCTTTTTTGTAGCATACCCGGTCCTCAAGGGCTGCCAGCCGTCTACTCATAGTCTTTCCACTCCCCCCTGGTCGTCCTACTCCTCAAGGGCTGGCAGCTTCGTTTCCAGGAAGTGAATTTTTGCCTTCAGCATGATTCGAACCATGTACCTTAGTACAATGATTCTTAGAATCCTGCTACCATTAGAAGAACCATGTACCTAGGGGTTTAGTACAATGATTCTTAATGGTAGCAGGATTCTAAGAATCATTGTACTAAACCCCTAGGTACATGGTTCGAATCCTGCGGAACTCAAAAATTAACTTCCTGGAAACGAGGCTGCCAGCCCTTGAGAAACAGGACGACCAGGGGGGAGTGAAAAGACCATGAGTAGACGGCCGGAAGCCCTTGAAGACCGGGTACGCTACAACTGCGCTCATTGCCATCTCTGAGATGACTAAATATAGAGACAGCACCTTCCCCGATAACGGCTTTGAAAGAAAAGAGGCGATGCCAATTTTTTCTTCAGTTCTTCAAAAGTTGCCAGAATTTCCTTGGTCCATTCGAAATCTTTATTCTTCTTGATAACGTCGAAGAAAGGCTGACATTTATCTGTTGACCGCGATACAAAACGACTCAAAGCTGCTATCCTTCCGGCCAGGCTCAACACTTCTTTCACCTTCCTCAGCTCCCTCATCTTCATTAGTGCTTGTATCTTTTCAGAGTTGGCTTCAATTCCCCTTTGGTTCACCAGATAACCGAGGAATTTCCCTGATCCTACCCCGAAAGAGTATTTCTTCGGGTTCAATTTCATTCGATAAGCTCTCAATAATTGGAACATTTCATCCAAGTGCTGGACATGGTCTCCGGCCCGGACACTCTTTACGAGCATGTCGTCGACATAGACCTCCATCGTTTTCCCAATTAGATCCTTAAACATCGCATTCACTAACCTTTGGTACGTTGCTCCAGCATTTTTTAGGCCAAATGACATCATTTTATAGCAATAGAGTCCTCTATCGGTCATGAATGAGGTGTGCTCTTCATCCGCCTCATTCATTGGGATTTGGTTATATCCTAAGCCAACACTTCATATCGTTCAGGATTGAGAGATCTTCTTCTTTTTTTATCTTTGGTTTGAAATCAGGGCTGATATGGAGATGATGGAAGGCATGCTTAGGATCAATCCCTTCCATATCTGAATGAGTCCATGCGAACACATCTGATTTATCTTTCAAAAACCTAATGAGATCAAACCTGATTGGTTCGATTAGTTCGTGTCCTATTTTGAACTCGACTTCGGGCTTTCCGTCATAAAATTTAACGATATCTAATTCTTCCATAGGCCCACATTGACTAATGTCCTGATTTCCTCTTGGATCCAAAGTTTGTAGCTTCATTATTGGCTCATCCTCTTCATTTGGTTGTGCAATAGAGTCCCCTTTCTTCACCACTTGGATGTTGTTGGAAGCAAAACCTAAATTGCACTCTCGTGCAGCTCTTTGATCCCCCTTTATGGTAGCTACTCCATGTGAGGTTGGAAATTTCATGCAATAATGATAAATGGAGGCTGTCACTTTGAGCTCATGAAGAATTGGCCTTCCTAGGATAGCATTGTAGTTTGACATGACGTCAACCACTATAAAATCGGCAATGACATGCATTTGACAAGATCCGGTCCCCAGTTCCACCAGTAGGGATATTTGACCTTTCGGGCATATGTAATCACTTGTGAAGCCTTGAATCCTAGCTCTTCTTGGTCGCAAGTTGCGTGGGTTAATTCCCATTTTTTCAAAGGTCCTCCTGTATAACACTTTCACTGTGCTACCGTCATCCACCAACGTCCTATGGATTTTTATTCCATTTTCGGGCATCGTGATTATTAAAGCATTTGAATGTGGTTGGAGTACACCTCTCGCATCTTCCTCGCTAAAGCTGAACGACTCCAAATTGTTCGGAGTGATTAAGTAGCTACATATCTGGTAACTATTTTGTGCTTCTCGTACAGACTCTCGTCTTTTTCTTTTTGATCTGACTTGAACTTGGTTACCACTCACTATCTTACGGATTTCGTCAGGTCTGTTAGCACCTTGGGGCTCTACCTCATGATGAACCACACATTTCTCCTGGTGTGTGGATTGCTTCCCCATATCTCGTGGTTCAACTTCATATTCCCACATACTTCCTCTTTTTATCAATTTGTCAATTTCAAACTTCAGATTTCGACATTCGTCCGTCGTGTGTCCTATTGACCTGTGGTATTTATAGTATAGGGATGAATCCAAATTATTTGGGTTCTGCATCATTGGCTTCACCGGCGGAATGATCCCTTTATTCCTTTATGTTCATGAAAATGACCTCTATTGATGCATTGAACAGGGCAAGGTTGTTTTTATGCTCTGCATTGTAAGGACGGAATCTATCCACTGGTTTGTAATCTCACTTCTTTCCGAAGTTATTTCTTTTAAACTCCTTCTTTTCCTCTTTATATTCTTTCTTATCTGATCTATTGATAGACTCATGGTGATTATTCTTGGACCCCAAAGCTTCTTCAGCATTGATAAATTTTTCCGCCATGTTCAAAAACTCCTGGTACTTTCGTGGCCCATCCTCATGTACCGACCACAAGAAACGAGTTTTTTTTTGCAGATCTGACAAAACGGCCATCAATAGCGCATCATTGAATATTTTTTCCATTCTCATGATCTGCCTATTGAAACGACTCAGGTAGTTCTTCAACGATTTCGCCTTCTCCTGTCTGATAGTTACCAAACTTTCTTTCGGGGTTGTCGAAATTTTCGATCCCATGAATTGTTTCAAAAATCGAGCGCTTAATTGAGACCAACCAGAGATCGAAAGTTGAGATATATTGCATAACCATCGTTGAGCTCTATCTCCGAGAGTTAAAGGAAATGCCCTGCATGTTATTGCATCGCTTGCTCCCTGAAGTTCCACCCAAGACATATATTGGTACAAGTGCCACACCAGGTTAGTTTCTCCATTGTACTCGACGAGATGTTACATATTCAATTTACTAGGTAAAGGTTGTGACAAGATAACCTCAGTAAAAGGCGATGTCCTCTTGGTAAAGGTTGTGACAAGCTCAAACCTTCATGCTTTGCCTCTAGGTCAGACAATCTTTTCTTTAATTGCTCAACCTCAGTTTGATCTGGCTTGCTCGATGGAGGAGTAGATGGCTGGTTCAAGTGGAAAGTAGAACCGTTAGCTGGTCGGATCTCCAAATTCACTCTTTTAGTCGAGGACCTGTCCCCATTCCCTTTTGTCTTGGCGGCTTTACTTTCCCCTTCTCTTTCAATTTGTCTTTCTGAATCCGTTCCCATTCTATTGTATTCACTCCTTTCCGTCTGTCTCCTCCGACGGGTGATTTGCAACCACGCAGATGAGGTGTGATTTCACCCACTATACTCCTCGTGTGATCCGAACATTCAGTTCGCGGTTCTTCATAACGGGAGGGACCATCAGAACTTTGAAGTCACGATTGCACTTCACCTTCTTTGTGATTGCGACCTTGATTTTGATTTCTCCTCATCTCTTCCATATCTCTTTGTATCTGTTCAAGCCGATCAAGAACCAGTTCCATGTTTGGATCGACTGGAGGCCATGGTGGACCATACATTCTAGACCCGTTAACATTTCTGTGTAAGTTGTCACTACGGTGTGTCCGATTATTTCATGAACTCAATCTGCAACTCATTGCAATTGCGGAGCATGTATGCAGTTTCCGAACACAAGGAAACATGCCCTCCTTCTAGCACCAATTTGTTGACGTCACTTCTTGTCAGCAAGCTAGTCAACAAGTAAAGATAGTAGATTGCTTATTACTTTCAGATGAATGATTGAATTGTGGGTAATTTGGTTAAGTATGCGGCTCCACCTTAATATTTCCAACGTTGAGGAAAATTCAAGGATAATGGATATAAATAGGTTTCCTGATCAAAAGCGAACTGAAGTTATAATAGCATAAATTCACGTCCAGTTCGATGCTGATCTAATGGCCAGGTCGAAATATCGTATTCAAATGACAAGAGTTTTGAGGGTTTTTTCTATTAATCTCCTTTCAAAGAGCATTTATGTCTCCTATTTATAGTAAGATAGGAGATGAAACATAATTATTTTAACACATCACGTCTGCTGCGTGTGATTAGCATTGATGAATGACATTCCTGACAGATTTACAGTTAGTGATGATTACTGATACATAATGTGACTGATTTAACTATCCTGCAGAGCCTCCATTTTCATCTTGTTCACAAATCACATCGGTTCCCATCACCTCGGTCATCATCACCTCAGTTCGTATCATCTCGGTCTCATCGAATCACCTCTCTCATCAAGTTTAGGTCGGTCATATAAATCACCTCGATAATCTTGATCTCCTTGGTCCGACCCGTGGTTGTAGATATTGGTCAGATATTTAGCTCACCTCGCCATTTTGAGTTAAGTATTGAATCTTTAGTATTTTTTTGTGTTAATAGGATGTTTGAATTTTCAAGATACTGTGACTTGTACAATAAAAAAAAAATAGGTGCTTTGTTGATTTTACCACTGTGATTCATTTACTATTATGTGTTATATTTGGTGCTATAATGGTTTTAGTTAATTTAGGTCTTTGTTTTTGTAAAGCCCAACATCCATCTTTGTTGTTTGATTGATTGTTGTGCTTAGTGGCGTGGAATAGTAAACTCGAAATCCTAATTTGTCAATATCAGTTTTTAAGTTTGAATGAATCATCATATCCATCCAATTTGACGATGTAAAATTGTACCCTTAATTTATTTATGTTTTGCTCATGTGATACAATGATATATTGATCTTGAATGCACGTTAATGTTCGATATAAGAGCAATGGATTTTCTCGACAAACACCAAAGCTAAAGAGCACTATAGCTCGGAAGGAGAATGGGATCGACCAAAGTTTTGTACAAAAATGGAATGACTTGTGTGTCGTGGGACTGGGGCATTGGGAAGACAGAGCTACTTCCTGAGTTTGCTTATAGATTCCATCAGGGGTATAAAATGGTTCTATGGATAGGAGGGGAAAGCAGATACATTCAGCATAATTATTTAAACTTGTGGTCATCCTTAGAAGTCGCATAGGAGTGAAGAATTTCATGTAGGAAAATTATTTTCGAATTTGATTGACAAAAGAACAAATTAAAAATGAATCCACAATAATATAAATATTGATGAAAACCAAAATTGTAAATTCGAGAAAAATTTGGAACCGAGGCCTGTGTAAACACAGTTTCCTTAAAACAGATTCGCCCTCTCACCAATCTGTGCTTGAGGTTTTTCTGAGCGTCTATCTCCCAGGATACAACGGAGGTTGAGTAGTTAACTCAGCACAGAGTTACCACTCCGACGAACCGAATTTATGTATGAACAATCACCAAAAGGA
Organism: Ligustrum vulgare; assembly: GCA_963555705.1. Lineage (NCBI taxonomy): Eukaryota > Viridiplantae > Streptophyta > Magnoliopsida > Lamiales > Oleaceae > Ligustrum > Ligustrum vulgare. The sequence continues at coordinate 23,772,348 of OY743178.1, read as the reverse complement.
CAAAAGAAAATTATGGACAAAATATAGAACAAATGTGTCTTGACAAAACAATTATTTTTTTTTTCATATTTTTCAAAGGAAGGGAGAGGGGTTATATAGCATGCAAAGGAGTATCATAACTCCAAAATAACTCCCCAATCATGCAAAGGAGTTATACCATAACTCCACTCACATAACTCCCCAATTAACAACCATAAAACCACACATAACTCCCCAATTAACAAGGCTAATTTAATCACCATCAATTGTAAGACATGGGAGTTACATGGGTTGAAATTTATCATTCATATTTTCACATTTTTCCAACAATCCCCCACATGAATGAAAATTGCAAGAGACACAAAACAAAAGACACAAAGACTGGGTGATATAGTTCAACGGTTGAAACCTGCATAGGATAGGTAGGTATTACCCCTTGAACCTTCCCCTGTGAAAGTATATTTACTTTACTTGCTGACCAGTAGACGCGATGTCCTTGAACTTTTCTGCATTTTGTGTAAACGATGATATACCTCACACAGGATTCTTCCTTACATAGCTCAGTTCTCACGGTTATGTTCGTTAGGCCATGAACATATGCCTGGTTCTGTGAGAGTTTCTAAGAATTTAGCCCAACACAATTCCTTTAGAAGCGGCCCCACTTCTCTCTCACATAGGTGATCTCTTAATTAAGAGTAGCCCGCTCTACTCCGCTTGGATTTCCGACGCATAAGAATCATTAAAAGCCTAATGCTTATCCTTCATCTTACGAGCATCAATGTTACATCATAGGAATGGACAAGGGATGTTAACCCCCACAGTGATTCAATTAAGTCTTTACAATTAGGTTGTCCCTTTGAACCTAGATCTTGGGATCTCCAGTCAACTAGGTTGGGTTTCCATTGTATTAACTCATTCGTCCAAGGGCTTAAGTCCCATTCCTCTCAATGACTTTGCAACTAACTCTCTATTTAACTCTTTGGTTAGCGGATCCCCAATGTTATCTTTTGACTTTACATAGTGAACAGAGATAACTCCAGTTGAGAGTAGTTGTCTTATGGTATTATGTCTACGACGTATATCTACAGACTTACCATTATACATATTGCTTTGTGCCCATCCAATTTCTGATTGAATATAGCAATGTATACAAATTACTGGCACAAGCTTTGACCATCTAGGAATATCCTCTAGCAATTGGCGTAGCCATTCAGCCTCTTCACCACACTTGTCAAGGGTAATAATTCAGATTCCATGGTAGATCTGGTTATAACTATCTATTTAGAGGATTTCCATGATATCGCTGCACCTCCCAGTGTGAATACAAATCCACCTATAGACTTTAAGTCTTTAATATCAGATATCCAGTTAGCAACACTATGTTCTTCAATAACTACGAGATATCTGGTGCAGTTCATATATCTCAAGTATCTTAGTACTCTTACTATTCATTTCCAGTTGTCAGAACTTGGATTACTCGTATATATACTCAGCTTGCTAACCGCGTTAGCTATATCTAGTCTTGTAAAACTCATTAAGTACATAAGACCTTTGATTATTCTAGAGCACTCAACTTGAGAAATATCGTCGTCTCTATTTTTCGATAGATGTTGAATTGTATCTATCAGGGTTCTAGCTACTACAAAATCATCCTTGTTAAATTTCTCGAGAACTTTGTCCACATAATGTGACTGACTTAGAACAAGCCCATTTGAGATTTTAACTCAAAGGATAACATCGGCTAAACCCATATCTTTCATGTCGAATCTCGAGTTCAACATGTCTTTTGTAGATTTAATCATCTTATCATTATCACCAATGATAAGCAAATCATCAACGTGAAGACATAAAATGACATAGCCATTTTTAGTATCTTTGTCATACGCACATTTGTCATACTTGTTGATTTTAAATCAACTTTCCACCATGACATTATCAAAATTTCTATGTCATTATTTGGTTGCTTGTATCAAGCCATAAAATGACTTCTCTCACCAATTTACAGACTTTCTTTTCCTGCCTTGGTGATGAAAACCCTCAGGTTGTTCTATGTAAATATCTTCTTCTAAATCTCCATTTAGAAAAGCAGTTTTAACATTCATTTGATGTACTTCGAGATTGTACAAAGTCACAATCGCAAGTATCGTCCTAATGAATATTATTCTCGTCACCAGATAATACGTGTCAAAGTAATCAAGGCTTTCTCATTTCCTGTAACATTTAATTACAAGTCTGGCCTTGTACATCGATAGTTTCATTTCATTTTCTTTTGAAAATCCATTGGTAGTCTAGTGGTTTGCTTCCCGCGGAAAGATCCACATCCCAAGTATGATTTTTCAAATGGAATCTATCTCACTTTTAATGGCCTCCTTCCATTGAGGTCATTTTGAAGAGTTTACAGTTTCTTTAAAACTTTGAGGTTTAGTTTCTAGCATATAGGTCAGAAAACAGGACCATAAAATTTTTCTGTCCTTTCTTGTTTGCTATGTTGATTCAACCTCAACTTCCTCTTCCAATTTTGGTCTTGACTATTTTCAAACATAGTCTTATATGTCCATACATATTCAAAGAACAAAGAACAAAGCATTTCTCGATTATTGTGTTTTATGTAAGTCTTGAATCTTATATTTGTACACAATAAATTGATGGCACTACTGTTGTGCAAATATCTATAATAAAATTGCGATCAACAGTTTTCAGACCTATCTTCACCTTCTTTGGTGTAGGTATAGCCACTTTGGCAAGACGCCCCCACATTCGTAGGTATTTCTAGGAAGACTTCCTCCATTTCCGTAACTCGTGGGGATATTATCTTTCCAAGATGGAGGCATCTTTTCAATTATGGAAGCCACTTGAAAAGTTTTACTCAGAGTCATTCTTTCGACATGAAATATTCAAGGAAGCGGCCAACTCCCACAATTCCTTAGCCATTTTTATTATGCAGTACACGTTGTACAACCAAGCTGTTCATGACATAATTTCGGCGCAGGAAATCAGAATGCTTTCAAGCATCTACTACACTAATTGCTTGAATGTCTCATTTACCCTCTTGAAGTATTTGAGCATTCTCAGTCAAGAATCTCGCAAGATTCAAGGTGATCAGATAGAACATCATCTTCTGCATCCACCTCTTGAAATTCAACTCGTTGAATTTCTCCGATTTTCCCAATGGTTAATCGGAACAACCACAGTTGGGGTTTCAATCTGTGCCACTATTTGGGTCACAACATGACTTGGCAATTTAGCCACAGTTTGAGCCACATCATAATTTGCATAGCCACAATTTGAGTAATAGTAGGACTTCACATTTAGCAGCTGTAATTTCACAAAACTTTAGTCACCACCAATTTTGGTACTTAAAAGAAATTTTGCGAAGCTTTAATGGCCACTTTAGAAGGATTTCAAATTTTAGGAGCAAATTTTAAAAAATTCAAACTTTAGGCGCTGGATTGTAAAAACCCAAAATTTCCACCAACTTTGAATAATTTATAACTTTGGGGAATAAATTATAAATTCTTTAATTTCAAGATCAATTTAAATATCTTAACAAGATTTGAGGACTTGAGTTTGCAATAAACCAATAAAATTGAAATTGCACAAAGAGCCCCCGAAATCTTCAAATTTCCGATCGAAGTCCCTGACTCAATTATCTGATCCAGCTAGGTTTTCAAACACTAGCCTAGCCGCTGCCCCAAGTCCAACTAGCAAGGCCGCAGCCCCCAGCGACTCGAGTACGATGCGGCGCCATCAATGACGTTGAGTACCACACCCGCAGGTGTGCCTCTTCCGCTAGAGCCGCTGGTGGCAAAAGCCATCGGCATTCTCCACAGCCACAATGAATGGCATTCTCCACAACCATACATTCAATGGCTTTAACCGAATCAGGATTCCAATTCGATTTCAACTCAAAAGCCAAGATTCAATTCCCAGCCAATCGAATCTCTGCAGTCCATATACACAAACAATCTATACACAATACATCCATATTTCACTGATTAATTTTGCTGTGTACCATATACCCACTTCCATCAATTACGCTTTTTGGTTTCAATTTGAAGTCAAGCAATGATCTGACTACACCATCTATCACCGTTCATATCCTTAAATTTGTAGGGCTATTTTTTCCCTGTAAAAGAGCAGCATGAAATGCTCTAAGCTCCACTGCTTTAGCAATGGCGGCCTGAATATCTTACCTGCTAACTTGAAGAGACAGAACTTCGAGGAGAAAAAGTACGAGAAACACTACAAATATCCTTTCTGCAAAATTTTATTCTGCAAAGGAGGTGAGTTTTGGGTACAAAATTGGAGAAAAGCTGAAGAGGAGCTAGAGCTTGCATCGCCAAATGAAGAAATATGCTGCAGCACTTTGTAGGTTGGGTTGAGATTTCCAAAGGAAGTGTGTGTCGCTGTTTATGGTTCTATTGGTTTACTTCATCATCTCATTTTGTCAATGTATAACGAAAGAGGATTCAACCTTTTTTCTTTTTTCGTATTTGAACATTGAAATCTCAAACTTTGAGTCCCTTGTTTATTCTTTCATAAAATCAAATTCTATTTTAAAAGAAAAAAAGAATCTGTTTGAAGTTTGTAGGAAAATTATTTTCGAATTTGATTGACAAAAGAACAAATTAAAAATGAATCCACAATAATATAAATATTGATGAAAACCAAAATTGTAAATTCGAGAAAAATTTGGAACCGAGGCCTGTGTAAACACAGTTTCCTTAAAACAGATTCGCCCCCTCACCAATCTGTGCTTGAGGTTTGTCTGAGCGTCTATCTCCCAGGATACAACGGAGGTTGAGTAGTTAACTCAGCACAGAGTTACCACTCCGACGAACCGAATTTATGTATGAACAATCACCAAAAGGACAAAAGAAAATTATGGACAAAATATAGAACAAATGTGTCTTGACAAAACAATTATTATTTTTTTTTCATATTTTTCAAAGGAAGGGAGAGGGGTTATATAGCATGCAAAGGAGTATCATAACTCCAAAATAACTCCCCAATCATGCAAAGGAGTTATACCATAACTCCACACACATAACTCCCCAATTAACAACCATAAAACCACACATAACTCCCCAATTAACAAGGCTAATTTAACCACCATCAATTGTAAGACATGGGAGTTACATGGGTTGAAATTTATCATTCATATTTTCACATTTTTCCAACATTTCATAGAAGAGATAGATGTCATGTTAGGATTTTTTGTTGAATAAGATTAAAGTGGAACATTAATGATATACAAATGACGGTAAGTTTAGTATTTAAATGTGAATATATAAGAAACTAGTACACAACATTGTATATATATTTTGGGATTTTATCATCCATTTGAATTCAATTCAACATGTAACTGCCCAAAATGTCTACTTAATTTTTCATTCATAATTTATTTGAAAAAATACCCACTTTCAGGTTGTAACACTTTAATTGTTTAATGTCTATAATAGTTGGTTACAAATTGTGAATAATGATAGGTACCAAATTATGATTACAAATTATTTTTTCATTGGGAAATGCTTATTTTTTTATTGATTTTTTCTCATTATTGTGTCGATACTTTATACTTTGTCATTGAATATGTTCGTACATCGCATAGGTGTGAAACTAGTTCAAATAAAATATGTATACCTAAACTATTATTGCGAAGAAAAAATAAAATTTATGAGTAATTGTAATTTAATTTGTTCAAAATAAACTATAGAAATGTAAATTAACATAATATATATAGAGCTCTAGTTATTTATTTTGTTTTGAAATATTACTTCGATTAGTTTAACACATTAACATAACAATTTATTATATAATGATTAATATATATAACAAATTTTAAAGGTGTAATATTTTACTAATGCATACTATTGTCTAGCTAATTTTATTTGAATTATGGAACTTATGTTTTTACGGTTAACATCTTATTTTAGTTTATAAATTGAATATTTAGTCATCCCCAAATAACTCGACTATGAAGGGACGTTAGTCATATATGGTTCGAGTTTTCACCCATTTATTGTTCACCTGAATAAGTGTTTTTCTTCTTTTATAGATAAAACATTATGTAAATTATAGAGCTCCTACTTTCTTTATTGTGTTGTAATATTGAAGAAAATAATATTTATTACCATGAATAAATTCAACATCCTTTTTATTGTTAGACTAGACAAGATTGGTGTACCTTCCATTAGAGTTCAATATGTATATAGTGTGTTATCTTGCCGGCTTTCCTTTTGCATTTTTGCATCATGCTTTAGTCTCTAGAAATCTTCATATGTGTACGTAGGCATAATTCTTGAAGGTTTGACATTACGTCCCCCTTCTTTTAGGTGTAATTTATTCCTTATTCCAATAAAAGGGTAAGGGCATCCAACCATCCCCCCCCTCTCTCCTAAAAAAAAAAGAGCCGAGATAGCAGCCTAATAACCACGTCAAAGCTCTTTCGGGATTTCAATTTAAAAAAAAAAAAAAAATCCTTCATTGTTATACGTTTGAGATGTACAAAAGGTTAGGCTCAAATAGGGTAATTTCGTAAAAATGCTGAAACAATTTATTCACGCGTACTTGAATAGACCGGGAAAAAGGTGCGCCGCACGTTGCTTTGGCATGTTTAAGATGATGGGTGTAAAGTGGGTTAATTCATTTCGTGGGCCCAGTTTATTTGTACTAGTTGTCCAAACGTGTTTTACACGTTAAATGATTCATATAAAGTAATTTTTAAATTTTATATCTCGCCAATTTCGAGCTTTTCTCAAGAAAACTAGTCAAACATGCAAGACAAACTGACCTAAGAAAATCTAATAATATTTAACATTTAAACAAAGTTTATGAGACCATATTGCACTTTCTCAATAAAGACCTTGACTTGATTCACTTATTTGATTCAAGTAAATATGGGATTTACTTTGAGAAAATTATCGAAAATTTTTGGAAATAAATTATAGGTTTTATCTATATAATATTTGGAATATATAAAAAGAACAAAAAAATTATCAATAAAGATTTAATAACAAGAATTTTTTTTCTCTTTACAACAAAGTTTGAGACTTGTGAAAATTCAAAAATACATAAATTTGATGGTTTCAATGAGATGTCATCTTTAATCTCTTCAATGTTGTTGTCTGTCATGAAATTGATTTCAATTTCATCGTACACATGTGGAAGTATCTAACTACTATTGATATAATTTTTCATGATAAAGTCAATATATTTTTCCTTTTTGGGGAGTGTGAGTAAATTCTCAATTGTGTCCCTAAATAGTGTATCAAGAATCTGGTACCCTACAAGTATTAAAAACACAACATATTAGTTTAATTTGAAAAACTATTAAAATAAAAAAAGATAAATATAATGGTAAATATCACATCTTCATTAATTCAAAATAAGTTTAGGTTTCGATGGAATCTTTACATATATTGAAAATTTTTATACTTCAGTAGTCATCATATGCGATCAAATTTCATAGTAACATACGGTTGATAGTTTTAGTTGCAGAAAAAATCATTTGATTTATTAAAAATCAAAATTTGAAAGAAATGATTCAAAAAAAAAAAGTTAAGACAGATATGAGCTTAGACATTGATTCCCTTTTGAATTTATAATGTGCTACATTAAGTTATAATATAGGTTGTTTTGAATTCATTATTCTAGCGTAAAAATGTACATAAATATTAAAGATTTTTGAAAATATAAACGTGTTAATGAAAATTAGTAATTGGGAGTAATATGTTATGTACATGGCTAGATTGAAGGTTATAATGTATGTGATGTGGGTTATAGAGTGGGTTGTAGGTAAGAATATGGTCTAAATTTTGGGAAAGGCGGGTTACATTCATAGAATGATTAGACTATACACTACTTTTTCATTCCTATATTAAAAAATACGTAATATTAATATTGAAAAATATATGTGGGCATCATATAATTTACCCACCCGTCACATACGGGTGAGTATTGATTTCTCAACCCCAAATATCACATACCCTTTGTGAGTGGGTGTTGGGCCCACACCCACTTCCAATCCACACACACCCGTCACGTGACCAGTTGGTAAATGATAATATTTGTAATATTATATAATTTAATTCTCCATTTTTAGAAAAATACTGAATTTCTGGAGAGATAATGTCTTTTTTTAATTAATTTGATTAGTATGAAAACCTTATATTTAGGGATGTTAGAAAGAGAAGGTAAATAATAATTAATTTATTTAATTATGTTAATCTTAATTTTAGAGATGTGGTTTATATTTAAAATAGACTAATAATTATGTAAGTTACAATTGATCAAATAAAAACATTACTATGTGAGACATTACAAATTTGAAGTGATTACTGAGCATCATGGAAATGGTAATGATATGTATTTCATTACTAAGCCCTTGTTTGGCCCCCATTTTTTGGGTAAAAATTTGGTTTTGAATAGTATTTTTGAAAGAATGTAGGGTTTGTTGGGATTTTGGTCCCAAACAAACCCCGGGGGCGATGATGAAACATCGGGTCGGCTTTTTTTTTTTTGCTTCGTAGGCCTTCGGCCCATGATCGAGGTATTGTATGCCCCAATTAAACCACAATATGCGTAACCCAAGAGTGAACAGGTTAGGAACTTTACCACCCTATCTTGAGGTGTTAATTGAGTCATTGGCCCTGTTGCTCGATAGGTGGATCCGATTGGCGGCCCGGGTTTTAATTAGGCTCCCGACCCATTCCCTAATTAAAACCTAGACCTAAACCTACCTATCCTATATATCTACTCCCTCACTCTCATAACTCACGAGACACACTCTCAAAAACCGAAGCCTCTCTCTCTCACTCCTTTCTTCGTGACTGCGACGTGCTTTGGCTCTCCCTTCTCTGTGAACTTGGTAACCTGCGACTCTGCTCCTTCCTTGGCCTCTAGTCTCGCTGCCCCTTCGTGGTGGGCTGCTTCCGCTGCTCTCCTTCGTGCGTGACGGCTGTCTTCACCGCACCTCGGTGCGTCCGTGTTCAGGCCTCTGTTTTGGTACGGTTTCTTGGTGAAAACTTGTGGGTTGTGGGTTGCCTCGGAGTGTGATCTTACCTGTTTCGTGTGGTGTTGCCGATTGTGGTTATTGGGGCAATTTCTGAGCCCTCGGTTCCAGTCACACGATCGTGACATTATCAAGACTTAGGGAGTTTTCTCTTTTTCTTGTTTATTGTTACTTTATCATTTCAATTACTTGTCACTTATTGAGAATAACTTGTTACTTTGTGTTTGTGCAAGGGAATTTCTCCTACAAACTGGTATCAGAGTCGTGTCTGTGTGTCTGACTGATCGGCTGATTCGTGACATTCTGCTGAAATTTGATAATCTTTTTTTTATTCACCTCTGTTTCACTGATTTATTGCAGAAATTATTTTGTGTCATTGAAATTTTCATTTACTTAGTGTTATCTGAAAATTCTTTGATTAATTATTTTCTGTGTTTCTGTTTTGCAATCACTGTGTAGGTCAATATTTGCTTAGTGCTGATTCTGCTTACATCCAGGGATAGCTGATTGCAAACTTCGCTAAAATAAATAAATAATTTTCGCATCACTCCTTATTACGGACACAGAGAAGTCCGCTCTGGTAAATTGGCTGATCACTTTTAAATTTCTGTAATAGCAGGTCATCGTGTGGGGTGACCATTAGGCTTGCGGTTGCCTGTTGCTAGTTATAGGATTTAATTGTTATTACCTGTGATTTGGGATATTGCTGATTTCATACTTGTTCTTGATACATCTTGGTGATTGTCTATCACGTGTTGCTCTTGATATTAGAATTGTTTCCCTTGACCTTACCCGTGTCGAAGATTCTCTTGACCTGAGACCTTTTGAGTCTCACGGAATCCTGAGAGTTTAGAACGGCGTATATATTGCGGCCCTTTAGGTTTCTGGGTGAAATTCTCTTTGAGCTGCATATTATTCCATTGTGGTGTGTTGCTTGAAATATGTCTACACATCATTTTGACTTGAGTGTCTTTAATGGAAAGGGTGATTTTTCTATTTGGCAACAGAAAATGAAAGGTATTTTAGTTCAGCAAAAAGTTTCTAAAGCTATTGATAATTCTTTTCCTGCTACCGTGACTGAAGAACAGAAAAAGGAATTTGATGAACTTGCTTATACTTCTATTATCTTGCACTTATCTGATAGTGTTTTACGAAAAGTTGGTAAACACGATACTACTGAAGCTCTTTGGAAAAAGTTACAAGAACTTTACTTAACACAATCCACCCCGAACAAACTTTTTCTTCTTGAAAGTTTTTTCAGTTTCAAAATCGACCCTTCAAAGGAATTAGATGACAATCTTGATATTTTCAATAAACTTGTTCAAGATATCACAAATTGTGGTGATAAAGTGCCTGAAGAATACAAGGCCATAATTTTATTGAATACCATTCCTGACATATATAAGGATGTTAAGAATGCTATCAAGTATGGGAGGGAGACCCTTACCCCGGAGGTAGTCATTGATTCACTTAAGAGTAAGGATAGGGAGATTAGAGCTGAGAAAGGTGGGAGAAAGCAAGGGGAGGTCCACTTTATGAGAGGTAGGACTCAAACAAAGGGTGGTGGAAATAGTGGGAGCGGACAAAGTAGTGGTAGCAAGAAAAAGGGTAGAAGTAGATCCAAATCACGAGGGAAAGCTGCAGGTAGAAAATGCTATGGTTGTGGTCAGTTAGGACATTTTATTAGTGATTGCTATAAGGAGAAAAATAAATTTAAGGGAAGTGAACAAGGGGAGGCGAATATTGTGGCACCAAAACATAATGAACCTGGTGAGGTTTACGTCCTCTTAGATCACAAGCCTAGTGAAATTAACCTGTCTATGAACTCCCATACTGATGAATGGATTCTTGACTCTGGTGCATCATTTCATGTCACTTCTCATAAGCATTGGTTTGATCATTTGCATGAGTCTGATCATGGTCATGTTGTTGCATGGGGTGGAGTCGCATATAACATTACAGGTGTTTGTGATGTTATTGTCAAATTTGAAAATGGTTTTGTGCATACATTGAAGAATGTTAGGTACATTCCACATATGGGTAGAAATTTGATATCGATGGGAGAGTTAGAAAATGCAGGTTTCACTGGGAGGCTTGGTGACGGGATGATTAAAATGTTTAAAGGTGCACTTAGGGCCTTTAAGGCCATTAAGAAAAATGGCATTTACACAACTCATGCTGAAGTAGTAAGTGGTAAAAACCATACTATTGCATCCATTGACACCGACCACACACAAAAATGGCACAATAGACTTGCACATGTAAGTGTTAAAGGTCTAAAATTTTTGAATGATAAGGGTGTGTTTGGAAAGGATAAGGTGTCTGACATGCCATTTTGTGATCATTGTGTGCTTGGGAAACATCACAGGATGTCTTTTGCATCCAGCACACACCGGACAACTAGAATGCTTGAATACATTCATTCTGATTTATGGGGCCCTGGGAGTAATCCCACTTTTGGTGGAAACAAATATTTCCTATCTATTATTGATGATTTCTCCAGACGTGTGTGGATTTATTTGTTGAAAGATAAATCTGAAACTTTTGAAAAGTTTAAAACTTGGAAATTACAGGTGGAGAATCAGACAGGTAGAAATATAAAATATTTGAGAACTGATAATGGTCTTGAATTCTGCAATTCTGATTTTGATAATATGTGTAAAGATAATGGTATTACTAGACATAGAACTGTGCCTTACACTCCCCAGAAAAATGGGGTTGCTGAAAGGATGAATCGTACATTACTTGATAAGGTTAGATGTATGATGTTAAGCTCTGGTGTGCCTAAATCTTTTTGGGGTGAAGCTGTTATGACTGCATGCTATCTGATTAATATGACTCCTTCCGCTGCCTTGAATGGTGATACACCATATGAAAAATGGTATGGTAAATGTGCTGATTATTCTATGCTTAGAACTTTTGGTTGTACTGCGTTTTCTCATCAAAGTGAGGGAAAGTTAGAACCTAGAGCTAGAAAGTGTGTCTTTCTAGGATATCCCGAAGGTGTTAAAGGGTATAGGTTGTGGGACAGAAGTCAAAAGGGCGTGAGAATAATCATCAGCAGAGATGTCACCTTTAATGAGTCTGAGATGCCTTGTCTAGGAAACGAAGAACAGCTAGAGATAGGTGGAGATAAACCCTCACCTGAGGTGGAGAGTGTTAGAATCCCTATCCCCATTACCCTGAGTGAGGTGGAGAGTAACCCCCAACAAGATCACGAGAATGTAGAAGAAGATGACCCTATAGATCATCCTGTTGACCATAACCCTTTGGATGGCTATCAGTTAGCTAGAGATAGGGAAAGAAGACCACATAGAGAACCCCAAAGAATGTCCGACTACGTCATAGCCTATGCTAGTTACCAAGACCTAGCTGAGAAAGAGCCCAATACTTACGAGGAGGCTATGAGAAGTGAAAATAGTAAATTTTGGGTTAGTGCCATGAAAGAGGAGATGGAATCGCTCCATAAGAATCAAACTTGGGTTTTAGTGGATAGACCAAGAGATAAATCAATTGTAGGCTGCAAATGGGTCTACAAGGTGAAGGAGGGTACCACTGAGAATGAGCCTGTGAGATACAAGGCTAGGCTAGTTTCCAAGGGGTACACACAAAAGGAAGGGGTAGACTATAATGAAATTTTCTCGCCCGTTGTTAAGTATACCACCATTAGAGTCATGCTTGCTTTTGTTGCGTTTTATGACTGGGAACTTGAACAACTTGATGTGAAAACTGCTTTTTTACATGGAGATCTTGAAGAGAAAATTTTTATGTTTCAACCCAAAGGTTTTGAAGATAAAGAAAAACCTGATCATGTGTGCTTTCTTAATAAATCATTATATGGTTTAAAACAGTCACCTAGACAGTGGTACAAGAAATTTGATTCTTATGTGCTTTCTATTGGTTTCAAGAGGAGTGAGTTTGATCATTGTCTATACTATATGCATCACAGCACTGATGAGTGTGTGTATTTGTTACTTTATGTGGATGACATGTTATTAATTGGTTCTAACATGACTTTAGTAGACAAGATTAAAATTAAGTTAAACAAGGAATTTGATATGAAGGACCTAGGCCATGCTAAACGTATTTTGGGTATGGAAATTGAAAGAAATAGGTCTAATTCCTGTTTATTCTTGCATCAAACTCCCTATGTGCAAAAGGTGTTAAAGAAGTTTGGTATGATAAATTGTAAACCTGCTTCTGTACCTCTTGGAAATCATTTTTTTTTAACAAAAGATCAATCACCTGCAAATGAGGAAGAAATAGCTTATATGAGTAATATACCCTATTCTAATGTGATCGGTTCTGTGATGTATCTGATGGTTTGTACTCGGCCAGATTTGGCTTTTGCTGTTAGTACTTTGAGCAGGTACATGTCTAATCCTGGCCCCACTCATTGGGAAGCCTTGAAGTGGCTACTCAGGTATCTTAGTGACACTTATAATGTGGGTTTAATCTATAAGTGCAAATCTAATAATGTGAAATTGAAGGGTTTTACCGATGCTGATTATGGTGGAGATAGAGATAATAGGAAATCTACTTCCTCTTATGTGTTTACTTTGTGTGACTCATGTGTTAGTTGGAAGTCTCAGCTCCAACATATTGTTGCTCTCTCTACTACTGAGTCTGAATATATTGCTGTTACCGAAACCTTTAAAGAAGCTTTGTGGTTTAAAGGATTACTTAAGGAACTAGGAGCCTTAAATGAAAGTGTAACAGTATATTCTGATAGTCAATCAGCCATTCATTTATGTAAGAATCCTGTTTTTCATGAACGTACTAAACACATTGATGTTAGATTACACTTTATTAGGAATATTGTTTCTCAAGATGAAATTAAACTTGAGAAAGTGCATACAGATTATAACCCTGCAGATATGGGCACAAAGGTGCTCACTTTGGTAAAATTTAGAAGTTGTCTACTGCTTCTAAATATCGGTACAGGTATGAAAAGGTCCGATTAGTTTTGGACTTTAATCTTGCAACTACTAAACATGTGTTGTTTTGTTTTTGCAGGTTTGTTCGGTACCAAGGTGGAGGTTTGTTGGGATTTTGGTCCCAAACAAACCCCGGGGGCGATGATGAAACCTCGGGTCGGCTTTTTTTTTGCTTCGTAGGCCTTCGGCCCATGATCGAGGTATTGTATGCCCCAATTAAACCACAATATGCGTAGCTCAAGAGTGAACAGGTTAGGAACTTTACCACCCTATCTTGAGGTGTTAATTGGGTCATTGGCCCTGTTGCTCGATAGGTGGATCCGATTGGCGGCCCGGGTTTTAATTAGGCTCCCGACCCATTCCCTAATTAAAACCTAGACCTAAACCTACCTATCCTATATATCTACTCCCTCACTCTCATAACTCACGAGACACACTCTCAAAAACCGAAGCCTCTCTCTCTCGCTCCTTTCTTCGTGACTGCGGCGTGCTTTGGCTCTCCCTTCTCTGTGAACTTGGTAACCTGCGACTCTGCTCCTTCCTTGGCCTCTAGTCTCGCTGCCCCTTCGTGGTGGGCTGCTTCCGCCGCTCTCCTTCGTGCGTGACGGCTGTCTTCACCGCACCTCGGTGCGTCCGTGTTCAGGCCTCTGTTTTGGTACGGTTTCTTGGTGAAGACTTGTGGGTTGTGGGTTGCCTCGGAGTGTGATCTTACCTGTTTCGTGTGGTGTTTCCGATTGTGGTTATTGGGGCAATTTCTGAGCCCTCGGTTCCAGTCACACGATCGTGACATTATCAAGACTTAGGGAGTTTTCTCTTTTTCTTGTTTATTGTTACTTTATCATTTCAATTACTTGTCACTTATTGAGAATAACTTGTTACTTTGTGTTTGTGCAAGGGAATTTCTCCTACAGGGTTAAAAATTGTTTGAAAAGTCAAAAATGATGGGCTTGACTAAGATGGATGGTTGAGATTGAGTGTTGAATAAATTTAGTTTGTAAAAAATGGAGGCCAAACAGGGGCTAAATGATATGTATTTGAAGTGATTACCAAGTGTTACATTTTGAGCCTGTTTGGTAATGTGAAATTTTTTTGTTTGTAGGTTTTTTTGATTTTTTGATGGATGTGGTTTAAAATGGTTTGAAAAGTCAAAAATTGTGGGCTTGACTAAAAATGGATGATTGAGATTGAATTTGAAAAGTCGTGTTAAAAATATTTCCTTTACAAAACAAGCTCTTTGTGTAATAAAGTGTAATTTCAACATAATTATATTACAACAGGGTTATATATCACCATCTATAACATATTCGATATGTAATGTACTATGTAATACTTAATTATCGAATATTACAATCTATGTAATGAAGTGCAATTCCTTTAATATTATATGATTATATGATAACATTTAGTTTCATGGTATGTAATATGTTCCATAATTAAAGTTACACGGTATGAATGTACTATGTGATATTTCGTTGCCAATCATTACAATTCGTGTAATACAATGTCATCCCATAAGTAATCTATACCTATATATCTAAAATGCCAACTCAGATCCTAGAATCTTTTTCTCTCCGAAAATCTCGATTGACATAATATTTTACCCCGCGTACTAATAAAATTAAATGAAACATTTTACTTGGCACCATGTTACGGGAAAGTAATTGTCCCCACAATTCAAGATGTAACTGCCCACTATGTAGGCTTAATTTTTCATTACCAAATTGTTTGAAAAACTGCCCACTTTCGACTGTAGTTGGATAATGCTTATATTAAATAGTTGTCAACTTAAAATTGATAGGTACCAACTTATACTTATAAATTATTTTTTCATTGGATTGGATAATGCTTTGTATAGAAAGTGCTTTACCAATGTCATTCAATTCATGCCTACAAATCCATATTTTGAGTTGTATTAATATTTAAATAAATAGGTTCAGATTACAAGCACCCAACAAATTCCCAAACTAAATTAGCCAAGGTTTCAAACTTTTGAAAATCAGATACAAATAATGATGCAAGGCAAATCAAGCAACGCGAAGGAAAAAACCGTATTCGTACTTCGTAGTTTTTGATTTCCCTTTTTTTTCATTGTATTAGTCTCGGTATACATATCTTCTTTAATCGAGAAGTTGATTTACACATGCACGTAATTTTTGCCTGTGATTTCAACTATATTTCTATAATACGTGTTCTATCACTTTTTTCGTAGTTTATTCCTATTTCAAAAGACATGCAGCTACTATTTCTTAATTTCTTTAGAGTGGTGTTTCTGTTGATTCGAACTTCATTGTAATACTCTACTATTTAGAAAGGGAATATTAGTATACTCGATCACATTGCATTTGGATTCAAATGCAGGTAGATTGTCTGGTGCATCAATACATCCTGTGCACAAGACAATAGACAATCTAATGTCAGGTAGATTGTCCGGTTCTTCGATTGAATCGAGAAATGTAATTATTCATTCTGAAGCCATTCTTTAAAATGTCCACTAGGAACAGGGTTATCAGGCGCAAAATAAATCATGCATCATCATCATAGCTTCGATCGGCCCTAGTCACTCCAATGAACATAACACATGTTTTAAAGATATTTAATAGTTTCATAAATTTAATTATCTATGGAATTATTAATTTTTGTATATCTTAATATGTAACACTATTCCACATTAGTTACATGGAGTGAGTTAGATTTGTTGCATTCATTCATTCATTCATTCAAGCATTTTATTTATTTATTTGACACTACATTAGTTATATGTTCTTTTAACTTTATTAAAAAAAACAAAAAATTGTTTTTCATAAATTCTTATAAAATTCTCCAATTAATTTTTTAATTTTATTTATAGTTTATATAGTTAACCTTTCTTACCAAAATTTTATTTATGCTTAACAAAAATTTTAAAATGATATTATGAGAGAAAATCGTGTCATACAGTACTGAACTATTTAATTATATGTTATGAAATTTAACATTACCATTTCATACGATTATTAATTTAAATTTCCTACTTTTCTAATATTATTATAGCAAATGTTTCATATCTCACCATTTTTTCAAATTATGAACAAATTACTTTAGTGTATTAAAGAGTTAAAAAATAACGAAATGTTATTTATACGGTATAGTAAACAGACATAGAAACATACCGGATCAAAAAGTTGTCGACAGAAGACAAACATATCAGATCTGGCCTCTAACTATACATTATATTACATGCATTTACAAAAATTACAAAAAAAAAAATAAATCAGATGGAAGGAATAGCCTAACCTCTATTTTACATTACATACTAGTACATAAATAAGACGCTAGAAAAGCAAATAAATTTTGTGTTTGATAGTACTTTTTCATAGAAAAGAATTTCAAGGTTTTCCAACTGTCATGAAAAATAAAAATCACCAACCCACTAAATTCAGTTTTTCAAGGAAAATAGGATAAAACATGCTTAAATGTTGTACCATGTAATTCAATTCTATGAAAAATGTAGTGTATCAAACAAGTAGAGTGAAAAATATTTTCTTGGATGTGAAATTATCCATGGAAAATGATGTTATAATCAAACACTCCTTTCTGTAGATCTTCCCTTATACATCGCATTACATTATTTAATTTTACAATATATATATATATACACACACACACATACACGAGCTACAATTTGTTTTTAATCAAACGTTCATTATATATAATACTAGTGAAGGACTCGTATGATGTACGAGTACCGCGTTGATGTCGAATTTATTTGCATTAAGCCAGAAAACTTTCAGGAATTTACTATTTAGAAATAACCTCAAAGCAATTGTATATTAGAATGCAGGTGAAAATGCATTATGCAGTGTGAAGTTACTAAGTGAAGAACTTATTATGGTGTTTAAATACAAGGTGAAGAATGTAATCAGAAAAGATAAAAAAATGACTGATATGGAGAGCCATAAGTGAATAAGTATTAAATTCAAAGAGAAAAATTCAAAATAAGAATGATATGTAACTAAAAATAAATTAAATCACGACACTAAGGTGGTGAAGTTGGTATGCATTAAGTTCCTGGGAAAAAACTGTGTCGAAATGCACACAGTTCTGAACTATATTAATGAAATGATATGAAATTCACCATTAATTGGATGCCAGAGCTGTTCCAATTCAGCTGCAATTGGTCTCTAGAATAATAAAATTTAGAATTTAATGTTTGAAAATATTGTGTCTAGTGAAGTTTTGATTGGACTTTAATGTACCAAGTCCCATATATTGCTAAGGAACACAAAGTCAAACAAATAAAGTGAAAAAGAGAAATAGAATACTTGATTAGAAATTCATGATTAGGGACAAGGATATTGTGGCATGTGATATTTACCCTAAGACACTTCCAACACTCGAGTAAACAAGAATAAATGATATTGCTTGTGAGTCTTACAGGCAAATAAAATATTTTTTGGTACATATTGTTTCCTTTGACATATAATCAAATCGTCAAACCCCCTATCTTATGGTCAACCTGCATGGGTTTTATTCAAATGATATCCACCCGAAATACCAAAAAATCATGTTAACATTATATTCACATTATTACTTATTAGTCGAACATTTCACCAAGGTTATGGTTTCTCGATGCTTTCAAGTTTGCATCTTAACATTTCAATTGTGAACCAGCACAAATGTCGGAGAAATTAAGATGATGAATAACCTGAAAGAGAAGGGAAAAAAAGAAAAAAATAAGACCGAAACGTCATGGTCAGTGTCCATTTATTCGTATTTATATTGAATTCCAAGTAGAGAATATTTTTGGACTATTTGGCTAGGCAAAAAATAATATTGTCCATTATAACAAACCTTTAGGGATTTCAAGCTTTAGGATCATTCATAACCAACCGGGTGGTAACGATCTCTTTGGTAAAGGCCAAAAATTCTGAGTCGACTTCCATTTTATCATGTGGCAATGAGCTTCTAAGAATCAAATTATGCGATAACAATAACTCCAAAAGACCAATTAATTGCAAACAGACCATTTGAAATAAGTAAATAATTTTTTGATAAACAAAAATGATTGCACACTGGGTCCACGTTAATTTCAAAAATGTTTTTTTCCCTATCTGATAACATTGGAATAGAGGAAATGACATGAACTTGCAGGATTAAAACGTTTCGCTTTTTTTTCATCAAGCTTCATCTTTTCCTGCAAGAACTTCAGGTTTTTATTCATTTGATCAACCACAGATTTCGCACATTCCTAGACCAAAGACTAAAGTCAGTATAATAATATGGAAAGAGAATAACACTGAATAACAAGATGTATCTGCTTACAAGAGCTTCACCTGGTGGAGTTGAAGAACGAAAGAATATATTTGCCATCTCCATTGGTTGCTCTGGCATGTCCAAGTGCAAATGTAATCCCATTTCTGCGGAGGAAGAAAGAAGTGCCACATAATCGCCCTGCAAGAAGCAGCCTCTTTAAGTTTTTTGAGCCAAAACAGAGATAATTATACCATTAACTATGAGAATAAAAAGTGAACTTGTGTAAAGATTTTAAAACATGAATACCAAAATAGAAAGAAATAATATGTATCTAACAAAAAGAAAAACATGGAAAGTATTTTACTGGGCAACGTTTCAGATAATGGGGAATAATAAAACTTTTCATTGAAATGTAGATTTTCTTCTGATATATAGCCTCTACTTGATTTTTCCAGAGCCTGTTTCATTGAACTTGATAGCATCTTTGTGAGCCCAAAATCAATTGGATGATGGGGAGGTTTCTTGCTCACAACAAAATTTCCTAGATTAAAACCAATAAAATAATTCATGGGAGGTAACATAAGCAAATATTTTAAACTGTCAGAAAGTAAGCATATATTTTGAAGGGTACAGAACCATAAATGTTTGTAGCATAGTAACCGAGAGGTCAAAAGGAATCATATTGCAAAAGGTAAGTGCATATTTTGGTAGACATTATAATGAACAAGATGTTAGCTTCATTTTCTTCTTTAATTCTATCCAATCATTGCTATCACATGCACAATGTGAATTCACTAAATCTGTAAATGCCTCCACAATTCCAACTTTTAGCACAGGTGATGAAAAGACTAACCTAATTATCTAAGCTTGAATCCAAGGCACTTATCTTTGTTTTCAACTCTTGGTGATGAGAATCGAGAAAGTCAAACCTCGATGCGCAAGCCTGTGGGACCCATGACGAGATCCGATGCCAAGGAGGTTCAAGATTCGAGGCTAAACAAGTAATTAAAGTCAAGAAAAGCAAGCCGAGAATCAAGTTGGAGCCAAAAAGAAGAAGAAATTGGACTCAGCTAATTTTAGTCGACCGAAAGTCTGCAGAGATATTTGAAGGCAGCCTCAGTCGCGTTCGGCTGAGGCTTGGTCGACCGAAAGTCCCATTTCGGTCGACCATGTGATCAACCGAAAATGGTTCGGTCGACCGAAACACCCCGTTTCACAAAAACGGGGTTTTTGTTGCAATTTCCACAAAAACGGGGTTTTGTTGCAATTTTCGAAATTTACACCTTTTGCCCAATTTTGTACCTTTTATACACATTTTCTTGTCATTTGTAAGATAACTTGGTAATGTTCAATGTGAAGCTCTTGAGAGAGTTCCTCTTATGGGTGAGGTAAATCCCATTTCTTGATCTTGTATCTCTTAGGAAATTAATCAACTTTATCTTGAGTATTATTATTCTTGTGTTGTTGTTTATTTCCGCCACCTTAAAATTTGTTTATTTCTTTCCATTGGGTTAGGGTTTGTTAATCCTTGAATTTTGGGTTAGATTTAAACTTGTGTTAAGGTGTTTATCCTTTATTTTACCACTTTAGCTTTCTTGGGTTGGTATTAAAATTGTTGTGGGAATTTTCGGTCAACACACCGAAGGGGTTCGTATCATTTGGTATTAGAGCTTGACTCTATTTTGGTAAACCTATCCTTTACATTTGTTGTTGTTGAAAAAAAAAATTGAAAAATTTCATATGCCCATGAGTAATTCTTGATTCCTACATATTGGGTATATTGATTGTTGCATTGTTGGGGGTTTCCATTAGCCAAACACTTACAAAACATATACTTTCCAAATTGTATATTCAAAGTGTTTAATAAATTGTCCCAATGAAAAATACTCCATTCATGTTTTGTTGTTCAATACCCATATATTGCTAATTACTTGGAGCTATCCAATGCTAATTACTTGGAGCTATCCAATTCCCATCATTGAGATTGTGTTATCAACATTTTATTCCATATATTACTTGCTTCATCCATTGGATAATTGTTGATCATTCACTTCTTACCATAATTGTGTTGTTGGGGGTTTTCATATATCCACATTATCCACATTCAAGGTCATTCAAAGATTGAGTACAAGTTGTTTGATAAATTGCCTCATTCAAAATTTATACTCTTTGTGCTTATTGTTCTACATCTATGCCTTGTCTATTATTTGTGGTTTGTCAGTCCCATTACTAAATTGTGTTCCTAGCATCCTATCCCACATAAATATTGTTCCTTTTGAGTTTAGCAAGCACATAAATTCTACTTGCTATTTGTATCTACTTGTTATAAATTCTTTCTTCCTTTGTTTGTGATTTCCTAGACTTCACAAGAATTATACTTTATGGTTTAGTTGATTACCTTCCTTGGAGAACTTGAAAAAGGATATTTGAGTGGAAAAAGACAAGAGTGGTGAGCTCAATAGAGGGTAAAAGCCAAATTTGAGTGAAACACGAGAGAAATATTTTCTTGTGAGAACACTTTCACACTTGCACACCATGTCCATTTTCAATTCTCAAACTCAAGATTTGAAGTATTTGTTGGAAAATCTTTCAACCACCATGGCTAGACAAATGGAGAATATTGGGGGTGAGTTGGAAAATTTAGGAACAAGAGGGGTGAGTACATCAACTAGTATGGGTGAAGAAAATAGGGATGGTAGGAGTAGGTTGAGGGATAAATTTGGGAACATTGTGTATAGGGATGGAAGTAGAAAACCAAATGGGAAGTTGAATAGGAAAATTAGAATGAATGTTTGGGATAATGAGGGGGAAGTTGAAGAAGAATGGAGAATGGGTAGAAGAAGAAGAAAATGGGTAGATAGGAGTGGAGATGGAATTGATGATATTATTGATAGGGCAAAAATGAAGAGTCCATCATTCCATAGGAGGGGTGATAATGAGAAGGGAGTGTTGGAGATGAATGCTAGGCTACCAACATCTTTTGCCCATGATAATGAGAAGGAGAAGGATGAAGAAAATATTTTCTACACTAGATGTCTTGTGGGGGATATGGCATGTAGTCTCATTATAGATGGGGAGAGTGACATGAATTTGGTGAGTGCTAGTAGGGTGGAGAAATTGGGGTTACCGGTTATGAAGCATCCTAATCCCTATGTATTGCAAAGGTTGGGTGACGATGGGGGAGTGAAAGTGAGTGAACAAGTTCTTCTTGCCTTCAACATTGGAACCTATTGTGACCAAGTGATATGTGATGTAGTTCCCATGCACACTACTCACATAATTTTGGGGAGACCTTGGCGATGTGAATCATGATAGGAGAAGGAACCGGTGTAGCTTCCAAATGGATGGAAAAAAAGGTTGTGATTCTATCTTTGAGCGCGAAAGAAGTACGCAAAGACCAAATGAAGCTCAAGAAGGAATTCGAGGAAGAAAAAGAGAAGGAGAAAGAAAAAGAAGAAAAAGAAAAGGGGAATAGGAAAATAAAAGAGAATTCAATTGAGCAAATTGAAGAAAGCAAAAATGAGAGCATGAGAGTTGTGGCCATATCCTTAGAAAAAGGAGAGGCAATGAGGGTTGGAGCCACAACTCCAGAAAAAGGAGAGGTAAGAGAAGAACCGAGAGTTGAGGTTCCTACCTCAGAAAAAGGTGAGGAAGTGATGAGTGCCACCAAGAAAATTGAGAGAAAAGATCACCTCGAAATGTTCTTTACTCTTGAATACTCTAACACTTCCCTCCCTAGTTTTGTCATGTCTTTGTTGCAGGAAATTGTGAGGCCAACTTATCAAGGAAACGAAGAACTCCAAAAGCATGCCTTATGGAAGAAATTCATGGAAGTATTTTCCTACAACAACGAGTACAACCGAGGTAAAGAAAATGGGATAACCAATGCAACATCTAGGAGGTATGCTCCTAACATTTCTTTAAATGCAAGGTTATTGTGTTTTGAATACATTAGAGGGTTGTATGATCTTGATGTAGATTTGACAAGTGTGTTGTTGACTCATGAAAATGTAACATGTGGTAAGAATCATTGTCATGATGAGTGTTTAATTTGTAAATGCAACTTTTTGCATGTGCCCAATTGCATAAGTACCAAATCTTTTTGTGAAAATGTTGCATATAGTACATATCATTGGCATGATAAATTCTTATTTTGTGAAAATATGCTTGACATGCATATTGGCTCTCTAAAGGAATTGCTAGTTAGGGGAGTCCACGGGAGAGATTTATTGGGATGTCTTGATGATAAAGGGATTTCGCTTCTAACATTTCTAGATGCTCCTTCATTCCGTTTTGAACATAGTACGAGCATGCATGTTAAATATCCGAATTTGTTAAACATTTATGAATCATGTTATGAGTAATATTTTGATGTATTCTATGGGCATGATGATTATTTGTTTTGGAAAATTGGATTGTTTCCTTGTAAATGTCCCATGCGTGAATTTCTAGTGGGAGGAGCACATGATAATTGTTTGATGGGGCGATTTAAAATTAACGGGGTCTTAGGGGTATTATGTGATCAATCTTATTGGCCTACTTTGAAGCTTGGTGTTGAACATATTTGCACTTGTAGTAAATTCCGAACTTGCAAACTGGCTAAACTCAAGTTTTTGCCCCAAGAATTCCATGCTTATTTGCCCATCCTGAGTAAACATTGGACTACTATTTCTATGAATTTTATAGTGGGTTTACTTGGATCAAAGAAAGAAAATGATAATATTATTGTGATTGTTGGTAGGAGTATTAAAATGTCACATTTGATTGTATACCATGAAACCAACGAGGTCATTAACATAGCTAATCTTTTCTTTCGGGAAGTCGCGCATTTGCACGAAGTTGGTGCTAGTTTTGTGGTTGTTAAATTTGCTTGCAATTTAATTGCTCATCATATTAGCAAGTTTTCTCCACTTAAAATTGCTTGTGACTTTAACCTATTAACTCTGTTGAACTTTATGCATATGTTTATTGAAGAAAGAGTTGGTTTAGGTGGCCACGAGAATGCACCTTTGGTTAAGCCCCTTTGCAGGAGGCTCGAGCTTCCATTTGAGGGAATTGGTATACAATGTATTTCCAATGCCAACCATGGTAGGAAGCATATTCCATTTGACCCGGGCGGCTGGATGTATTCCCATTCGTGGAAGGAGCGACCCCCCCGATCAAATAAAATCCAAATTGCTACCTTGCAGTGTTGGCACATCTCAAGCTTTTGCCAACGCCTACAAATTGATTTTGCACGGTGAGTATGAAATTTCAGTTACATTTATTGTGTCTGAATTTTCTATTTTTATTGTAGGTGTCGATTCGTGGTCGAATCTCTTTCGAGATGGAGGAGATGATGAAAATCGCGAAGGTCCAACTTCATCGCATGAACCTGTGATCCACAATGTTGCAAGATCAAATTTTAAGGAGTCTCACGACAGTGCACTCAAGCAAGATTCGAGGTCGAATCCTTTTCAAGAGGGAGGGGATGATGAGAATCGAGAAAGTCAAACCTCGATGCACAAGCCTGTGGGGCCCATGACGAGATTCGATGCCAAGGAGGTTCAAGATTCGAGGCTAAAAAAGTAATTAAAGTCAAGAAAAGCAAGCCGAGAATCAAGTTGGAGCCAAAAAGAAGAAGAAATTGGACTCAGCCAATTTCGGTCGACCGAAAGTCATTCCGGTCGACCGAAAGTCTGCAGAGATTTTTAAAGGCAGCCTCAGTCGCGTTCGGCTGAGGCTTGGTCGACCGAAAGTCCCATTTCGGTCGACCATGTGATCGATCGAAAATGGTTCGGTCGACCGTGTCGGTCGACCGAAACACCCCGTTTCACAAAAACGGGGTTTTTGTTGCAATTTCCACAAAAACAGGGTTTTGTTGCAATTTTCGAAATTTACACCTTTTGCCCAATTTTGTACCTTTTATACACATTTTCTTGTCATTTGTAAGATAACTTGGTAATGTTCAATGTGAAGCTCTTGAGAGAGTTCCTCTTGTGGGTGAGGTAAATCCCATTTCTTGATCTTGTATCTTTTAGGAAATTAATCAACTTTATCTTGAGTATTGTTATTCTTGTATTGTTGTTTATTTCCACCACCTTGGAATTTGTTTATTTCTTTCCATTAGGCTAGAGTTTGTTAATCCTTGAATTTTGGGTTAGATTTAAACTTGGGTTAAGGTGTTTATCCTTTATTTTACCACTTTAGCTTTCTTGGGTTGGTATTAAAATTGTTGTGGGAATTTTCGGTCAACACACCGAAGGGGTTCGCATCACTTGGACATCTTCCGATAATATTTTTTACTTCTAAAACCTCAAAGTTTCTTCATTTTGTCATTTCCACATCGTCAACTTGTGTTGATTTTGTCACTTCCATATGCTCAATTTGTCTTGATTTAGCCATTTCCACATCCTCAACTTGTCTTGATTCCTCCTTGCTAAGGCTAAACTCATGCTTAATAGGGACAAACTTGGAACTTTTCACAGCCTTAGGAAATCTTGAACCTTCCTTGTTTGCATCCAGTCTGACATCCTCAACATTCTTGACCAGCTGCCTCTCAGTGGAAAAGTTAATAATTAGATTCTATTAGGAAAATATTCTTGAATCTAATAAGAATTATACTTCATTTTAGATTCATCAATGAAAAATGAAATCTTACAATCCAAATGTAAACTTCGTAGTGAATACCGTAACTATCATTATCCCAGAAATTATAGTATAAAATATTAGCTGTTTCACTTCAATGAAAATTCAAGTTATGAGATATAATCAAAACCACTTTATTTTCTCTTTATCCTTTTACCAAAAATAAGATACGAAACTTCATTAGTAAGTAATAAAGCACAATCAATCATACGTTGAAGAAAACAATTTTAGCATGCTTTTATCATTAAGTTGAAGATAAAAGAATAAGTCGTCTGAAGTTTGGCCTCAATTCTCCATGGTTAAAGCTGTAAATAAAATTCAAATCTCTCACCAACTCGAGGAGGGAGTTTTCAATCCCCGTCTGCAATTTATCTTTCTGCATTTCAGTCTCATAAGATAGCTTTGGCTTCAAAACTCCATTAACTGGAGACTGAAAATCAACTTTATATTATTTGAAAGCCTTAGTTTATCATCACCGCACAACTAAATCTAAGGTAGCAAAAACTTTTGGACTGAAACAAAGCTAGCCTGATATCTTATCATATTGAAAATCAAAAACAAATCATAGTAACCCAACATCTTGTAAAAAAAATGCCTTTCCAATTTTAAAATGAATTCAACTTGTTGTGTATAAATATCTCCAATGTAACGGCAAGGATAAAAGGGTGAATTATTACTTTATCACAGCTTTCATAGTTTTTCTCATATCTTAATACTCAATTTATTCAAAAATAATTGTGAAACAGAATAAATTAATTTTTTTTATAAAATTAGACAAGCAAGCAAAAAGTCATACAGAAAATCCAAAGAGAAAAAAAAATCATAAAGTCTCAAGAAGAAACAAATAAATCAACATGTCAAAACAATAATGATGTCCAATCATTTCAAACCAGATAAATGTAGTATTCGAATTTACCCACATACCTCAAATTTGTAAAAAATCCCAACTGCAAACAAAAAATGCTTCTTCAGGAACTCATTTGCCTCAACAATTGAGTTAATTCTAACAACAGGCACACTTGTTTTCCTCATTTCCAAAATCATGATTTCGTCCCTATGTCCAATCATCATTAAAATTACAACTCAATATACCATGCTTCTAAAAAATATAATGAAACCAAAACTAAATTCACAAAAGCGATTGAAAAAAAGTACCAAATAAAAAAAAAAATTACGAGCGTGCAAGAT
The DNA here is from genome assembly GCA_963555705.1 of Ligustrum vulgare. NCBI lineage: Eukaryota > Viridiplantae > Streptophyta > Magnoliopsida > Lamiales > Oleaceae > Ligustrum > Ligustrum vulgare. The sequence continues at coordinate 23,745,372 of OY743178.1, read as the reverse complement.
GTATGTTGATCTTTCTATAGATCCTTCAGTTCCTTCAAGATCCTCTTAGAAGCTATCTAAATAAATAAACACAAAGACTTAGATCTGTCCAATATTCTTATTTCACAAGTACAACGAAAAGAAGAATAAACCTGAATATGAACGATTAAAAACTACTGCAGTCAAGTTTTCTAAGAGAATAGTAAAACGATTTCTCAGCACTAACTTGATGAGTGCGAAATATGGTTAATTCAAAATTCATGTAAAAAAAACACTTAGATCAAGTTAGATGTAAAGAAAGGCATTGTGATTATAAATGATCAAAACCTACCCTCCCATACCAATCCCATTTTGCACCCCATGTCAATAAATACTTTGACCACAGTAGGTCCTACTCCTAGTAGTAATTCAATGTCTAGACAACTAAAATATTCAATACCACAATGAGAAATTATTCATTGCAAATACAAAAAGGAACAATTAATAATTACTATGGCTTCAATCCCATTAATACTACTCAACTTCAAGCCCTTAGTCAAAGCGTCAATTTTTTATTGTTTATTTTTTTTGGGCAATAAAGACGATTTCTTCTTTCTTTTACTCAAGGGTATTATTTCACTTTTACATTTCTATTATATTTTGTATGTTTCTTTACGTACCACATTTCATCAATAGGCTTGTTGTCAGAATAATGCTCCAACACTGGAGCTTAGCATGTGGTAAAGGTTTGATGACTAATGTAGGTGCTCCAGCAAACAAACATAGCAAGAGTAAATGTTTAATATCTCAAAAGGTATTTATGTGAAGAAACATAGCATTGACAAAAGTTTGATGACAGTACCCGAAGAATGTCAATCAACTTTGCTCTATCTTCCGATAGAACAAATTAAACATATCTAAAAGAACCCCAATAATATTCTATTTTCTTTTAAGAGAAAGAAAGCAAACTTAAGAAAAAAGAAAAAAAAATGAGTTAACTTGAGTTCTTCATGACCTGATTTTAGTTCATTCAAACACCTTCATCTAACTCCCTCTATGCAATAGGAATTTGAGCAAGAATGATTTGAGTGGAACTATACCACCTGAGTTTGGTAATTTATGAAGTGTTATAAAGATGTAAGAAACTTATTACACAACTGAGAAATTTTAACTAACACTTTAGTAAATCTGATAATAGTGTAATAGTAATCAAATACAAAAAATCAAACTCCCTAATTATATATAGGCTCACAAAAAAAATCCCCTTACCAAACTTTTAGTGAGTGTCACGTTTCATTGAAATAAAATAGAAAATATACAAAGACCGACTACATCCTAAGAAACCACACCTTCGTAACCTAATATCAAAAACTAATACAAACAGGAAGGAAAAAAATCAAATCCAAAATAACCACAGTCAAGAAACTCCTTTTCAGTGATCATAAGTTTCTTATTAATTAGGTTTTTCCAAATTGCCTCAGAATTTTTTTTTTTCATTACAAAATTGTGCGTAATATAAAACCCAACTTCATTGCCAGATAAAAATGATTGACTCAAATTTTTTGATTTTTCAAAACATAATAGGAAAGTAATTAGAAGACTTACTGCTTGCATTTCTCATCGACAGAGAGTGAGTGAAATGATGCTGTCAAGAATACTATTGAAAGATACAACGCGTTGCTGCGGAGACAACGTTGGCGAAGAAGAAGGAGAAATAATGGTGGGTAGAAATTTGGGGTTATTGATGATGTGGGCTTGGAATCAGAAGACTATTTCGAGGCAACAAAAAAGATACAGTGGGTCTCCAACATCTTACCAAGATTGAACAAATCAGTGCGGCTAAATGAAGTGTAAAATGTCGAAAGCGGAGAGGAAGAGAGGAGATCGGATAATAAGATTTAGAGGAGTCGAACAGGGGGATTAGATCCAGATTCAGAGGAGTCAGAAAGAAGATAAGTTTTGTAGAAATCATATATAAATAAGATAAGACCAACCTCTGTTTGTGAGTGTGAAGATAAAAACGCGTAGCATGTCTGTATCGGTGTAAAGATAAAAGTGGTATTTGTAAACAAATTCTTCAACAGTAAAAAACTGGTTCATGTGTGAATATGAGAGGGACACATATTACATATATAATGTGATAAGATATGGGGGATAAAATAACTGGTTCATGTGTGAACAAGAGGGGGACAAAATGTGAATAGTATCTTGGCTTTACCCTATTTTAAGAGGGGGGATATGAGCTACATCTTTATCTTTATCTTTATATATATAAAAGAAGAAGTGTGGAGAGAGAGTGTCTACAAAGTGCTTTTCCCGCCTATTCTTAGTATATATAATTTCTGATTTTTTTTTTTTTCATGTCACAATATTTTCTATCTTCTAGACTAGAATTCTATATGTTTTAAAAAAAAATGAAATTGAAAGCAGTGAATATAACAATTGGACAGCGTGTACAGCATTTTTCCCTACAACATGCAAAGCCGTATACAGAACTTGGAATTACAAAAATGACTCTTAGTCTTCTTGAAAGTCAAACAACTTCCAAAGTCCTTAACTGAATATACAACATTCGAATATCATCAGTACACTAAAATACATTTTTTTTTTTGCTGTCACAATATTTTCTTTCTTCTAGAATTCTGTATGTTTAAAAAAAAAAATGAAATTGAAAGCAGTGAATATAACAATTGGTCAGCGTGTACAGCATTTTTCCTAGCAACATGCAAAGCTGTATATAGCACTTGGAATTACAAAAGTGACTCTTAGTCTTCTTGAAAGTCAAACAACTTCCAAATTCCTTAACTGAATATACAACATTCGAATATCATCAGTACACTAAAATACATCAACCATTTCTTCACATATTATCCGCCTGGCATATTCCACTTTCACCCAGCAACATCAGAAGCAAAATGCATATGTTAAAGTATGTTGATGACAGCTGTTCTGACTGGTACGTCCGGGCTAGGGTGGCGCGTAAATGTGATGTGCCGAGCTTCTACAACCAGTCTGAAATATACAATGTATCATTGTTACTAATCGACCGAGAGGTATGTCATCTCTCTTCCAGTATGATACTTCTACAGTTGAATTTAATATCATTTTTTCACGTATATTCAGGTTAAAAAATGAAACCGTCGTTCTAAAATTTTTTGTTTTGTTTACTTTATTTTTTTGACGTATCAAATAATTTTTTTGATGAGAATTATTAATGCAAGAATAGGTTTTGTATTTTGCTGTCACAATATTTTCTTTCTTCTAGAATTCTGTATGTTTAAAAAAAATGAAATTGAAAGCAGTGAATATAACAATTGGTCAGCGTGTACAGCATTTTTCCTAGCAACATGCAAAGCCGTATACAGCACTTGGAATTACAAAAGTGACTCTTAGTCTTCTTGAAAGTCAAACAACTTCCAAATTCCTTAACTGAATATACAACATTCGAATATCATCAGTACACTAAAATACATCAACCATTTCTTCACATATTATCCGCCTGGCATATTCCATTTTCACCCAGCAACATCAGAAGCAAAATGCATATGTTAAAGTATGTTGATGACAGCCGTTCTGACTGGTACGTCCGGGTTAGGGTGGCGCGTAAATGTGATGTGCCGAGCTTCTACAACCAGTCTGAAATATACAATGTATCATTGTTACTAATCGACCGAGAGGTATGTCATCTCTCTTCCAGTATGATACTTCTACAGTTGAATTTAATATCATTTTTTCACGTATATTCAGGTTAAAAAATGAAACTGTCGTTCTAAAATTTTTTGTTTTGTTTACTTTATTTTTTGACGTATCAAATAATCTTTTTGATGGGAACTATTAATGCAAGAATAGGTTTTGTATTTTTTTTTGCCTTTCTGTTCTTTCCTCCCCCCCCCCCCCCCCACACACACACACACTTGAGATGATATTATGAAAATACGTTATTATTTGTTTACATTTTAATTTTTTTTTCTTCTATTCGAATTCTCTGCACCCATTCCTGATTATTGTCATTTAATTTTTTTTTTTAATCTGTCCATGTACATATTAAATCAACAGTGTTCATTATGTATTTGTTTTTTATGGATTTCTACGTGTATTTTTTGTTTTATTCATTTTTTTTGGTCAGTGAATTGCACTCTTATTCCTTTATTTTCTGTCGTATTAATCTTTTAATGAAAGAATGGGTTTTGTAATTTTTTTTTTTCATTATGTTCTTTTTTTCCCTACGAGATGATATTATAAAATAATTTATTATTTGTTTACATTTAAAAAATATTCTACTATTAAAGCAAATCTGTTAGTGTACTGTTACAGTTATAAAGCTTATAATTTAAATGTTTTTCTACTGTTAACGTTTGCTTACTGTGTTCTGAAACTGTAATAGTTAATTTTTTTAAGGATATACTGTTATTACAATGAAGATACATTTTTTTGGAAATTTTAGTTGTTGATTATAGGTTTATATTCTCTTTTTTTGTATGATAAATTAAAAAAAAAAAATGAAAACTTATTATACCGTATCTTGATCTACTTACTTACTGCTTTATCATGTTAGGAATTTGGTTATGCTTATGATGTATTTCCCTTTCAGATATCTACCTTTTTTTTTCATAATAGTTAGTTTTTTTAATTATATACTTTTATTAATATGAAGACACGTTTTTTTGGAAATTTAGTTGCTGATTATATATTTATATTCTCTTTTTTGTATGATAAATTAAAAAAAAAATGAAAACTTATTTATACAGTATCTTGATCTACATGTTTCCATGTTACATAGGGAACTCGAATCCATGCTCTAATAAAAAAGAATTTGATAAAGCTTTTCACGGACAAGATACACGAGAACAAGGTTTACAACTTAAAGAATTTCTCGGTCGATGAGAACAAGATGGAATATAGAGTACCCCCACACAGATTCCTATTGAATTTCATGAGGACTACTCATGTTGCGGAGGTCGAGGATGAATCATTTCCGAGTGCATTGTATATGTTTAGGCCTTTTCCAGAAATTCTTAATAGGGAGAATATTGACGATGCGACTTTGATTGGTTTGTTTTCTTCTTTCAATACTTTTACGTAATTTACATTCATTGTTTCTATCTTCAACTGTTCGTTGTTCTATGAGTTTATTGCGATTTGTTTATGATGTTAAATTTTTAATTTGGAACCTAAGATGTGATTGGGGAGGTCGTTGAGAAGGATACCAGTAGAATGCAACTGAAGACGATGGATGCATCCAAGTCAATAGATTTTGTCCTTGAGGACCTTGAGTATGATCATATTATTTTCCTCATTGACTTCTTTTTTCTTTTTTTAATTTGTTTTAATCTACTATTATTCTATTTTTTATAATTCTCGTGACTCTATGAGTGTTTTGCCATAGGAAAATTCGAGTTCCATGTACTTTGTGGGGGAGATTACGCTGATATGATCTTCAAAGTTCTTGAAACTGTGAATAATGAGGCGGTCATTGTTCTCATGCAAATTTGTCGTCTTAGAAACTATAATGGTACTTTAACGTATCAATTATTTTAGTACCTATAATGCCTCTTTCTCTCAATTGCCTTATTTTTCTTTGTTGTTTGTGCAAGGGGTGGGACTCACCAATGCCTATTATGTTACAAAGGTCATGGTTAATTCTCCTATTCCCAAGATTGAGAAGTTTCGGAATAAGTACGTATTGTTTGATTGATTGGATAAATCTTTTTATACACATATTTATAATTAATTTAAATTTATCTACTTTCACTATGAAAAATTAAACCACTTTTAGGCTGTTAAGTGGCCGTGAATGTAGCTCCCAGCGAATAAGTCAGGTTTCATCTTCATCGGTGTATTCTGTTTTCGATGAGTTGGAAAGTGGACTTATTGAAGTGAAGACCATAAGACAGCTTTATGAATGCACTGAGGTAAGTGAAGTAAGACTGTTTATTATTGGTTTATTTCCAATTTCGAAAAGCAATGGTTATAGCTTACTCTTTCTTTAATTTTTTTTTTTTTTTTTGTAAGGTTGGATACTGCTATGTGGTTGCCACTATTGTTGCCATCGTCACTGAAAAGGACTGGTGGTATTTGAGCTATAAAAAATGCTGGAGGAAAGTCCAAAAGCAAGGGAGGCGTTTCTATTGTGATAAATGTAAGAAACTTGATACCCCAGTTAGTACTAAGTTTATGTTACGTGTCAAGTTAGTTGATGGGACGAAGAGTGCTGTGTTCATGCTTTGGGATCGAGAGGTGTTCCAAATGATTGGAAAGACAGTAAGAGATATCCGAGAAAGAGTTGCAAGAGAGGTATTTTTTTTCCACACTTGCTTGCATGAAAATATTTAGTTATTTGTTTTTATGATGATTTTTATTCTAAAGGCGATTGTAATACAGGATGCTGGTGAGAATGAAATTCCAGATGAAATAGAGGATTTGGTTGGGAAGAAAGCTGTGTTCAGAATTCAGATAAAGGATGGAAATCTTAACGGTCAGGATCCTGTATTTACAGTTGCGAAACTCTCTAATGACCCTAAGTTGGTTGAGAAGTACCAAATAAATAAAAGCATTGAGAAGAACTTGGTGTCAGAGTTTGATAATGAAGCGGAGGTGGAGAAGACAGCAGTCTCTGCAACCAAGGTATCGGAAAACTTTTTATATTTAATATAAAAATCAAACTTTGATTGTCTGTTTTGAAACAGTAATGGCTACTTATTATATTTTTATTTGTCTTAATTATTGCATACTTAGGAAATACTTTCTGATGATGAAGTTAGCACTCCAGTCAAAACTCTTTCGAAGAGGGGGAATGGATGTCCTGTTTAAGATGTTGTCGAGGTCGATGGGAATGTAGGTGCTTTATCGACAAAGATGTCCAGTAACAAAGTTCAAAGGATTATAAAGGAAGAAAGCCCTTGAAGAACATGTCATAACCTGTTTGATTTAGTAGTTTAACGTTCCTTTTTTGTGTGTGTTTCAAGTACTGTTCTATGTTTTCCTATGACTCTTTTGTATCTTGTGTTGGTTTCTTTTCGAGGACATCAGTATGCTTACAAGCATTTACTCATGTTTTTTTTAGTTGTTATTTATGTTTCTATCCAGCCTTTAATGTTTATTTCTTCTTCTTTCTTTTTTCCTTTTCAGGTTAAATGTAGACTTTTGATTTAGGAAAATGAACTTATTTTAGTAAAAGATACTTTTAACTTATTATTTGATATTTGCCTATTATTATTATTATTATTATTATTATTATTTTACAAGTTAAACATAGGCTTCTAAATCTGTTAATTACAAGTAAATAGTTATATTCAGTTTTTGCCATTTATATCCCGTTGTGACATATTAATTTAAGTGATACTGAAAACTAATTTGTACTTAAGATCTGCCCATAGTAGGGACATTTTTTTTCCAACTTTCCTTTTTTTATTTTATTAACCATTTTTAAGTCTATTATTAATTATAAATAGGTTGTTCAATTAAGATTCTGCCATATTAGGAATTTATTTCTTTTTTATTATTCATTTTTTTTATTTTATTAACCATTTCTAAATCTATTAATTATAAGTAAATCGTTCGAATTCTACCGTTTATATACTGTTATAAAATATTAATTTCAGTGATACTCAAGTTAGTTTTTACTTAAGATTCTGCCATAATAGGGAAATTACTGAAAAGTACCGTTTTAAGAAGCAAGAGGACACTAACACAGGCCAATTCTGGTAATTTCTGATTTATTATGCATTGATAATGATTTTTTAAAGTTTAATTTAGAAGAACAGTAGATAGTTTCCTTATCGGAATGCCATTTGCTCCGGCTAGCATAATAGCAATTAAAATAGGAAACCTGCAAAGTGGAATCAAGCATGTTATTTATCAAATCAAAACATTTTCATCCTTTGTTTATAGTAAAAGCATATCAGTACAATCTCCTCATCAAAATTGCTATACTTCCTATAAACTTTGAGCAAATAAATGTGAATGAAATTGTTTAAGTTGTTGTATTATTGAAAAAATTGAAATTATAATTTATTTTTATTTTTATTTTTCGGATCAATACCTGGGTAAAAAATTATTTTTATTTATTCATTTCTTCAACTTTATCCGATTCTTATATTTTTTTTCCCTTTTTCTGACTTTGGATAAAACATGAAAATTGGATATGTGCTTGACGAAAAATCCGTCAACATTTGTTTAAAAATAGTATGATTTTACAAATTGTCAAATATTAATATTTTTATTTCATTTAATTTAAAAATATCAAGCACCATACAAAAATTGCTCTTGCTTTGTTTATATTATATTGTTTCTACAGATCTAGGAAAAAAAAAAAAAAAAAAGCATTGACAGAATATTTGTATCAAAAAATTCGATTTCGGTTCATGATATGCACTTCCCAGATCTGATTTGTATTGTGAAAACAACAAAAATACTTTTTGTGTAGAGTAAAGTGCGTGATCTTATCTCTTTGTGAACTATATTGGAAGAGGATTCCTGTCTGTCAAAACAATGGTTTGCATACGATGTCATCGGAAGCCTGCTTCATCGAAATTGTAAGTGACGGACGGCACCATCACAACGACGATTGTTCTTCTGCCGGAAGAGATGGTTCGAAAAGGAGCCAAAAAAAAAAAAAAAGGAAAAAAAAAGGGAAAAAATGGAGAAAAAGAGATAAAAATAAGAGTAATGCTACATGAACAACACATATGAACAACAAGATGAACAACACACTCACATGAAGAATGGGGTCCACATGTGTGGACCACATCCCTATGTGAGTGTGTTGTTTACTAAATTGTTTAAATGTGTTGTTCATTTAGCATTTTTCTAAAAATAATGCGTGATAAGGTAGATGAAGAGACTGAGGTTCGTGAATCATTGAATGGTGTGAGGTTCTAGGTCTTTCTTCCAAATGGGTCGGCACATAGTTTGTAGTGCATATGTTATTGGGTTATTTTGTACCAAATTTCTGGATTTTGGCCCAAACATGTTATTAATTGGTAGAGAAAATTGTATTTATTTTGATTATTGAATCAGAGTATAAAATCAAACAAATTTTTTAATTACATTTGTCGTTTCATGACCGTGTTTTTAAAATAAAATTTTTTATCAAGCATTTATATGCAATAGTGTCATTTTGTGTTTTTATTTTTTTGACTCACAATATTTATTGTTATTCTTAACGATGAATTATTAGTCAAAAAATCTTTTCCATAAATATGTTCTATTAATAGTTGATTAGCAAAAATAAAATTTGGCTTCAAAATTGTTTTATATGTAAAATCTATATGGATTAAAACAATCAACTGATTGTTGATGTCCATGTATGAACACATTATGTATTGAAAACAATAGTTTCAAGATAGCAATAAATAATTCTATGATGTAAATCATTTTTAAATCATGATTTTATATTTGTTATAGTGCATTCTATGCTCAAATTTTAGATAATGATAGCATACTTTGTAAGAATGCGTGTTTGCTGTTCGAAATCTCTAAAAATGGCAGCTACTAAAATTTGTAATGATGTCAAGATATTAATTGACCAATATCATATGATTACAAAGTAGTTAATTGTATAAAAAATGTATTCATCAACCATTTATGAAAAGCCATTCAAATAAAGTTAATGTTAAAAGTTTGAATAAATGTAACCTAATTTATATAGTGAACTACTTTTGGAATTAGAGTGTTCAAGCTTCTTTATTATTTTTGTTTGAATATTTTGTCTTTTATTCACTGCTTCATTTAATCTGTTTTTTTAGAACCTGGTGAAAGTTCTCAACATGTATCTAAAAGACGAGTAGAGAGTTTTTCTGAAGTTAGTGAACAATTGACATATGATTCGAGTTCATGTACTTCAAATGCAACGATGGGATGTAGAACTCCATTGGTTGACATTAGCAATGGTACACGAAAATTCGTTTTTTTCCTTCTAGATTTATATCTCTTTTTTGCTTTATTTTTTTCCCCCTTTGTTACAATATTATTTTTAAGCAAGTTATTAGCTAACTCTTTGTTATGAAACTGTGTGCTACGTTGTTGACAGGTGTATGTAAAACAATTACTATCGAGCAACATAATATGTTGTTGTCTCCCCATAGCAAAGAAACAAGTCGGCCAAGTGCATCAATATGTATTACACAGCGCATTCCTTCAAGAATGAGTGGTGCAAATTGTAGACCAGATACAACTAACCTTGATGAACTTTGCATTTATGAAGATGAAATTGACTGCTCTGATCATGGTAAGAATTAACACAACTTATTTTTGTATTCGATTGAATTTTTTGGCGCGAATGTAATCTTTTCATTCTATTTTTTTTCGTATTATGCAAGATTGTACTCCATTGGGCACAAGTGCATACAAAACAACCTGTGAAGCTCAAGTTGATGCTTCTTATTCTAACATTGACAAAGTTGCAAGAAATTCAAAATCATTACCATGCATCACACAGTGTATAAGTGCAACAATGAACGCCATTAAATACGGACCAAAGAATGCTAGCCTGAACGGTGTACACCATTACGACGTTCAAATAGGTTAGTCTGATTGCGGTAAATATATATGCAATAATTCTTCGTTTCCCTATTTACTTTTCCAAATTATTTTATTGTTATTTTATCTTACTAATATTTTTGGTGCTAATGTACACATATTCTTTATTCAATTTCTATTTTTTTATTTTAACTCAATGAGATATTACTATTGATGTATGTTTATGGAAGCATGATAATTAATGTTGATGAATTAGTTTATATGATCATGATAATTATATTGTACTGTATAAATATGTTATACTATATATTCAAGATTTTATTTCTTCAGAATACTTGGACATGGGAGATCCAACTTGCATTTGTGAATATTGTGGCGCTAAATTCTGGTATGATGAGCGGCTTGAAAAACGACACAACACACAGAGTCCAAAATTCTCCTTGTGCTGCATGAGAGGCAAGGTTGAGCTACCGCTAATGCAGAACCCGCCTCAAACTCTGGTAGAATTGTTGTATTCTGGAAGCGAAAGAAGCAAACATTTCCTCGATAATATAAGATCCTACAACATGATGTTTTCTTTCACTTCTATGGGGGGGAAGATTGATGCTAGCATAAATCACGGTACATCACCTCCCATATTTAGACTAAATGGACAAAACTATCACATGATTGGTAGTTTATTGCCAAGTGAGGGTTCAACACCAAAATTTGCACAACTTTATATATACGACACTGAAAACGAGGTGGCCAACCGTTTGCAATCCGTTGGGTAATATTCTTTCCCAACTAATTTTGTATTATTTATAGTACATTATAATTTCAAAAACTTAACAGTTGTAAATAATTACTTTATCATTCAGTTCAAGTACTGAAGATGGCAGATTACATGAAGAGATTGTCAATGACCTTAAGAACATGCTTGATGAACATAATGTATTGGTCAAGACATTTAGGATGGTTAGGGAAAGTATGCGTGATTCTGAATTCTCAAATATGAAGCTTAGGCTTATTGGTAGGCGAGATCGGGATGGAAGGAGATATAACCTTCCGTCAGCAGATGAGGTTGCGGGATTGATACCTGGTGATTTTGAGACAATGCCTGGCACCAGAGATATAGTTGTGGAGACTAGATCTGGACTACTGAAGCGTATAACTGAATTAAATCCTGCATATCTTGGACTTCAGTACCCTTTACTTTTTGTTTATGGACAAGATGGGTTTAGAGAAGATGTTCCTCTCAACAATTCTACATCTGCGTCACGTGCTGGTCGTAGAAAGCTTAGCATGCGAGAACCTTTTGCATTTAGGTTGCAGGAGAGAGATTCTGAATCACAAAACATCTTATTCTCTAGAAGATTGTTTCAACAATTTATAGTAGATGGCTACACTATGGTTGAATCTTCTCGCTTGCTTTACTTGCGTATGCATCAGAAAGAACTACGGTGTGAGTTATACAATAGTTTAGTTGATGCTTCGTTGAGGGACGAGAGAACTTTTTCTACAACAGGAAGGGTTGTTCTGCCACCTTCTTTCACGGGTGGGGCCCGTTATATGATCCAGAACTACCAAGATGGAATGGCCATTTGCAGATGGGCCGGTTATCCTGATTTATTTATTACTTTTACCTGTAATCCAAAGTGGCCAGAGATTGTTCGTTTTCTTGAAAATAGAGGATTAAAGTCAGAGGATCGACCTGATGTAATATGTAGAGTATTTAAGGTGAAGTTAGATCAGTTGATGAATGATCTCAGAAAGAATGAAGTATTTGGATCGGTCAGAGCAGGTATGAGTACATTATGTAGTTGTTAAACACTTATAACTTTCAATATCATGTTGAAATAATATATTTGAATGTTGTTTTATATATATATTTTTTTAAATCAATAAAATTTCTTATGTGCAGTAGTGTATACAATCGAGTTCCAGAAGTGTGGGTTACCCCATGCGCATATTTTGCTCTTTCTTTGTCAAAATGCAAAATATCCTTCAGGAGATGATATAGATCAAATCATATCTGCTGAAATTCCTGATGAATCAATTGACCCGGATTATTATGCTAATGTGAGAGATCTTATGATGCATGGTCCTTGTGGCAATGTAAGAAAGAATTCTCCATGCATGGTCAATGGACGGTGCTCAAAACATTATCCAAAGAAATTTTCCGAATGTACAAATGTCGATGATGAAGGGTACCCAATTTACAGACGAAGAGACAGTGGATGAATCGTAACTAAGAATGGTATCAATCTCGATAATATATTTGTAGTTCCGCATAATCGTGATCTGTTATTGAAGTACGGTGCTCACATAAATGTAGAGTGGTGTAATCAGTCTAGATCGATTAAGTATCTTTTTAAGTACATCAACAAAGGTCATGACCGTGTAACAGCCAGTTTTTATCAAAGTGCTAACGAGAGAAATGACACTCAACAAGTTGATGAAATAAAAATGTATTACGATTGTAGATACATTTCTTCCTGTGAGGCTGCTTGGCGATTATTTGGATATGACATTCACTTTAGAGATCCACCAGTTGAACGTTTGTCGTTCCACCTTCCAAACCAGCAAAATATATATTTTTCTGAGAACGATACAATAGATGCTATTCTGAGTCGTCCTACAGTGAATGAAAGCATGTTCACTGCATGGTTTCACGCAAATGTAGTTTATGAAGATGCAAGGAGTTTGACCTATTCAGAGTTGCCTACGAAGTTTGTTTGGAAGCCTGCACAAAAGCAGTGGCAACCTAGGCAACGTGGGTTTTCAATAGGTCGAATATTTTTTGTACCTCCTGGGACTGGGGAGATGTATTATTTACGGATGTTGCTTAACAAGGTAAGGGGTCCTAGGAGCTTTGAAGATATTAGGATTGTTAATGGTGTGCAATATGAGTCGTACAAAGATGCTTGCTATGCTCTTGGGCTTTTGGATGATGATAAGGAATACATTGATGGAATAGTTGAAGCAAGTCATTGGGGGTCTGCTCATTCTCTTAGAAATTCATTTTCTACATTGTTGATATCAGATTATTTATCAAGCCTGAATTTGTGTGGGGACAATGCTGGTCGTTATTGTTTGATGATATAGTTCACCGACAACGAACCATTCTTGCCTATCAAGGTACTTTTTTCATTTAATATGTATCAAATACTTCATGTTATGGTTCAGCATGTTCATATTAAAATCCATTCCAATGTTAATTTTTTTTCTATCATCTTAAAACGTATGTTGTTACTGAATTTATATGTTTCTTTTCTATTTATGAAGTTTTATTTTTATATTGATTACACAACTTTATTACTAAATATAAGTCTCCAAATTGGATTGATTTACAGAGTTAGATTTGTCTGAAGTCGAAATAAAAAACTATACTCTTCTAGAGATAGAGAGAATATTGCGTGCAAGAGGTAAAAGTCTCCGCGACTATCCATCAATGCCATTCCCGTATGAAGTGGACAACTCAATTTCTGGAAATAGACTCATACAAGATGAGATGTGTTACAATAAAAGATCTCTTGCAGAGGAGCACTTAAGATTCTTTGACAGATTGAATGATGATCAAAAGAATGTCTATGATACGATAATGGGTTCTATTCAACACAATTTTGGAGGTGTATTTTTTTTATACGGTTGCGGTGGCACAGGAAAAAACATATATTTGGAAAACGCTTTCTGCAGGTTTGCGTTCTATTGGTGAAATAATTTTAAATGTAGCCTCAAGCGGAATTGCATCTCTTCTACTTCCTAATGGTAGAACGACTCATTCTAGATTTTCCATTCCTCTGAACCCAAATGAAGATTCTACATGCAACATCAAACAGGGAACTCCCCTTGCAGAATTGATTGCAAAGACCAAACTTATAATTTTGGATGAGGCCCCTATGATGCACAGATATTTTTTTGAGGCTCTTGATCGTTCAATGAGAGATATTATGAGGCCTATCAATCCGATGACTGCAAACCAACCTTTCGGGGGAAAAACTATCGTGTTTGGTGGAGATTTTAGGAAAATATTGCCGGTAATTTCAAAAGGAAGCAGGCAAGATATTGTGCATGCGACTATTAATTCATCGCACTTGTGGAGTCATTGCAGAGTTCTAAAATTAACAAAAAACATGCGTCTTGAAAGTATTGGTTACAATGATCGTGGTGGAGAGTTGAGATCATTTTCAGAATGGATCTTAAGCATGGGAGATGGTGCATTGGGTGGTGATAATGATGGACATGCAGATGTAGTTATACCAGATGATCTTTTGATCCAAGGGTCGAACAACTTGCTCGAGTCAATTGTTGAAAGTACATATCCAATTTTTTTGGAAAAAATTGACGACGAGGCATACTTGCAGGGCAGAGCCATACTTGCTCCAACATTAGATATTGTTGAATCTGTCAACGATTATATGGTTTCCATTAATCGTGCTAAAGGGAGGACATATTTAAGTTCTGATTCTACTTGCAAGTCGGATACAAATTTCGACCTTTTGGGAAATCTTCATTCTCCAGAATTTTTAAACAGTATAAAATGTTCTGGCATCCCGAACCACGAGTTAAACTTGAAGGTCGGTGTCCCAATTATGTTGTTGAGAAACATTGATCATACTGTAGGCCTCTGTAATGGAACTAGGCTTATTATAACAAGACTTGGGAGCCATGTAATAGAGGCTAAAATTTTGTCTGACATTAATGCTGGACAGAAGGTTTTTATACCAAGGATTTCATTAACTCCATCGGATCCTAGAATTCCGTTTAGGTTTCAAAGAAGACAGTTCCCATTGGTTGTATCGTACGCTATGACAATTAATAAGAGCCAAGAATAGTCTCTATCCCATGTTGGACTTTTTTTGAAGAGACCTGTTTTTAGTCACGGCCAACTCTATGTTGCAGTGTCAAGAGTCACCAGTAGATCTGGGTTGAAAATTCTTATATGTGACAAAGATGGTGAACAGACGAATAAAACCACTAATGTTGTGTACAAAGAGGTTTTTCGTAATTTGTAGTTATTATAATCATTTGTGACATTCTATTTTTATGAGTGGTATGATATTACTCTTTTGTTACATTCTTATTGTCATTATGAATGGTAATAGAGCTTTTACTTTATGTGTATATATATAAAGATTTATCATTGAAAATGTTACATTCCGTGCATCGCACGGGTAGAAAACTAGTTTTGTTTTAAATCAAATGTTAATCATATATGTTAACTTTCTAATTCAAATTTTACAATACTTTGTTTTTAATTTAAAACTCATGGTGAACTTATTTAAATATATAAGAATGGATTATTCATTTTATTATATAATTAAAAATAATTCAATAATTAATTGTACATCTATTTGAAATCACTAGTTTTTCTCACGTGCTTTGCACGTCTTATGTAAGCAATAAAATAATTTATATTTTGTTTCTTGTATGTTATTAAGTATAAAATGAAAATTCTTAAATTATAGATTGATATATATATATACACACACACACACACACATATGATTATAAGTCATTGATTATAAAGTATTATAAATAATACGTTATTATTTAAAATAGACAATATTAAGGCAGATTGTTATGTAGAATCTTTTTAAACTCTTACGATGGTGTTAAATTAAGTAATTTTATCTTAATAAAAATAGTTATTTATATGAAAAATAATCATTTACTTATTTATTTATTAACTTGTGAATAAATTTATAATAGGCATTTTCAAATTTTCCCAAAAACTTTTTGTACGATGAAAAATTTATAAAACAAAATTCCTATAGCAAACGAAAGTTCAAGAAGATGTTGAAATTATGTTTCAATCATATTTATTATCTTGTAAATAATCATTTACTTATTTATTTATTAACTTGTGAATAAATTTATAATAGGCATTTTCAAATTTTCCCAAAAACTTTTTGTACGATGAAAAATTTATAAAACAAAATTCCTATAGCAAACGAAAGTTCAAGAAGATGTTGAAATTACGTTTCAATTATAAAAATAAATTCATTTTTTGGTCAGATTTGAACCACTGCAAATGTTTTCCTTTTTCATTTAATTACGTTCATCATATATATAAGTGAAGATTGAATACTTATTCATATATAAATATGTCACAATAACTTAATTACCACTTATTGCACTTGAGTAAATATATATATATATATATATATATTTCTTTAAAATGACTCTCATATTAGTATCCAAATAAATAACTCACTTTTATTTATTATTTTAATTATTCAAAAAGATATTGGTGTTAAAATGTATTCATTTTAATTCAACTCATCATCCACAAATTATTTATCATGTTCCAGTCTATACTATCTCCGTCGTCATATTTCTTAATTCAGCTATAATATTTTCAAAAACTCGTATTGATAAAAATGATACGTCTATTTTTAAATGAGTTATTAAGACAATGACAAAAAAATAAGTTAGCTAAGCTAAGAACATAAACTTTCACTACCAATTTATCATTAGACAATTTATATACATAGATAGTTTTTTTTTAATCATTAAATATAATTAATCGAACAAATTTTAGTTGATTTAAGTTTGTAGTTATGATAATACTTATAGATAGTTTGTTATCAATAAATATGTTTTATAGTTGTGATAATATTTATTAAATGACGTCATAATTTTCTTCTTTTCTTAATACTAAATAAATGAAAAAAAATAACAATAATAAGAATAATTATATAAAAATAGATTAAAAAATATAAATTGCTAGATAACAAATTATTTTAATGCTAAATAATTGAAAAACTATAATAATATGAAATTATATTATAGCATTGTAATTTTTTAAAAAATAACTTCATATTTAATGTTACTAAATAAGGGGGCAAGGGTATATTAGTTATATAATTAAATATAAGGGTAAAATACGAAACCAAAAGTTTCTCACTTATCCACACTTTTAATAATACTAGTATTCCATCACGTGATTCGCACGTCTTATGTACGCGATAAAAGAATTTATACTTTGCATCTCCTATGTAATGAAATATAAAATGAAAATTATTAACATCATCATATTATACAAATATAATTATAACTCATTGAATATAAAGTATAATAAATAATACATTATTATTTACGATATATAGTATTAAGGTATATTAAGGAGTATTAATATTAAATCGCGTTAGGTAGAATCTTTTTCAGTTCTTATATCGTGTCAAATTAATTATTATTACTGATTTTAATTTTAATAGTGAAAATAATTATTCATATGAAAATTACTCGACTACTTATTTATTTATTAACTTATGAATAAAATTAATTATTATTACTAATTTTAACTTTAATAGTGAAAATAATTATTCATATGAAAATCACTCGACTACTTATTTATTTATTAACTTATGAATAAAATTTGTATTATGGATTTTCAATCGTCTCAATTATTAAGTGTACATCATGACATTTCTGTAGCAAAACGAAAATTCGAGAAGACGTAGTTGAAAATGTGTTTGAATCATAGAAATACTTTCATTTTTTTTTGTTAAATTCGAACAAGCGGGATTTATTTTTCATTTGATAATGATTTAAATCAGATTTTTATTAAGTTTTAATAGAATTAAGTTGATGACTTTGTGTCGTTAAAAATTTGTAGGTTTCATAAATTATTTGGTTGAAATTAATTATTAACTTTGACTTACATTAAAATATGGATTAAAATCAACACCAAATGGAGCGTAACTACGTTCATATTTTAATAACTTACCTTTTATTGCTCTTGATAAAAAAAAAAATATTTTCTTCAAAGTGACTCTCATATTAGCGTTCAAATAAAAAAATTCATATTTTTTAATTTGATTAATCAAAAAGTTATTGGTTTTAAAATGTATTTATTTTAACATAAATCGTGGTTTACCAATTATTCATTATGTTGATTATTTTAACCATCTCCATACTATTTCTATAGTGAGATTATCTTAATTCTGCTGTAATATTATCGAAATCTTGTATTGCATAAAAAAAATTATGTTTATGTTTGATTTATGTGGTAAACTTGTAATGATTCAGTTTTAGAACTGTATAAACGTATATATTGAATTACAATATGGTATAAGATGAAAAAAGGTTATCAATAAAAATATTTTATAAATTATATGCATTGAATATAAAGACCTTGTATTGAAAATTGAATTTATTGTTTAATTAAACCAATCATTTGAAAAGTCATTCAATATTTATTTATATGGAAATATAATTTTTTTTAATCAAGTGTAATATAGACATAAGAAAATAGAAGTAAAGACATAATTGACAATTAAAAGATTCTTGCACATTCATGCTTTTATTTATTAGTGATAGTGATATATATATATATATTGTAAATGGTAGATGTAGACTTAAATAAAATTGTATTTAATGTCGAAGTAGTCATTTTATATTCTTTTATATATATAGTCGGTGAATCTGTTAATTGATTGATATTTAGGGTACGTTGTATACGTATTAAATTAAGTTCAATAAATTAATTTTTTAACTTTCATTTTCACACACCCATATGACCTATTTGACAATTATGTTGTTTTCTTATACTACCATCATTCACTTTCAACAACAGATTTAAACTCTTTCAAACTTAAATCAATTTTAATCCATATCAAACATACCCTTAATTGTTACACATACTAGGCATCACATGTTAGTACATTATTCGTGATATTAGAGATTAGTTTTATGAATATTTTTTATATTAAAAAGAAATGAGGCATCACATAATTATCTAAATATTTATCATTAAATTCAATCTCCAATCTCATCCTATACTATAACTAATTATAATACTTTATTGATCATTCTATTAGGATGAAGACTCTTTGTAGAAAAGTTTTAAATATTATTTAATTAATATAATTCCATAATTATTAAAAAAAAAAAAGAATTTACTTTAATAATAATGTAGATAAGTTTTGTAAAATTGTGGAAAAATTACTTCACTATAATATGATCTAGCTAAATTTTGTAAAGGTTAATCTGATTTAAATTTTCGTAATATAACATTTAAATAGATTCATATTTTATGTATTAGTATAATTTTTTTACAACATAATATTGATGCTGGCCTGCATGTCGAATTTGTACTATTAAAGAAAAAAAATTAGGGTTATCTTTGGTCCATAGTTCTCTCTACTCTCTTCTACGTGACTTCGACTCACTTTCTTCGAATCTTCTCCTCGTGCCCTATCGCCGCTCCTTCAATCACAATAAACCAGCCACATGCTATCAGTGACTCACTCTTCTTGTACACCGGTTGAGCTGAAAGTCTCAACAGAAGTAATTAACTGCTATTGAAGTAATTTCTCATCAATTAGCTCATCAAAATTCTAATTCAGCTCATTTTTATTTTTTATTTTTTGTGATAGATAATTCTCTATTTGTGACCTTCATGCTCATATGTCCTTGAAGAATGAAGGAGGGTTCATAATTCAACAGCTCTTCGAGAAGCATAATTTAGGGTCTCTTTCAAATTGTCCCTCCAACGATGATTTTGCTTCGAATCTCATAAATCGAATAAAATTAAGTCAATGGATCTTGACAAGGACTTGCAAGATAAAAAGGTGCATATTTTTGTACTTTGTTTTGAACCTAACTTCTATACTCATCATGTTGGCGTAGTCGGGCACTTTAAAACTTATTGAAGAGAAGGAGAGAGCATGATAGTGAGTTTGATATTAAGATGTGTTTTTAGGCAATAGTGACACTTGAATCTTTGATTGCCCAGAATGCAGGGATTAAAGGCGAAGTGGTCGAAGAGAAAGTGAAGGCTAGTGAGGGGAGGTACAACGCGATGATAGACAACTACGAGAACCTGGTAGAAGCTAGAGTAATCGACCCGATTAAGGTTGCTAGATGTAGTTTTTAGCATATAACCTAGGTGCGAAAAAGTGTTGTATATGGCTAAATATTGTGGTTGCTGATAAATCATTGTATTGAATAGAATTTCTATACGTATATTAAAATTTTAATGTAATGGAAATATTTAATTCTATTGAATATTTATATTTACAATAAATTGGTGTTGAAATTATTAATTATTTAATTCAATTCAAATGTATTAGGGGCAAATAGATGTATTTATATAATTAATATATTAATTTATGATTTAATTAATGATATGGGCATTTATAAGTGCCTCTATTGTTTAAAATTAAATAGGGGCATTTAATTAAGTGTCCCTAATAGAATTACGAGAATAATAATTGGCATAGATATTATTAAGGGAGTTTTTAGTGTTCAATGCCCCCCTATTTATTATTAGGGACACCATTTATAGAGGCATTTACTAATTCGCCTCTCATTCTCTTAGGAGAGTTTTTACTTGGTTTTCGCCCCTAATAACATTAATTGGGGCTATTCTAAAATGCCCCTAAAATCTTCAATTTTAGTAGTGTTTACTTACCCGGTTTTTAGAGTTACACCACCTAATGAAATATTGTTTTGATTTTTGCCACCATGGAATATGTAATCTTAAAAATACCAACTACAAAGAAATAATTTATATATTTATCAGGATTGAAAATAAAAGATAAATAAAAAGGAAAATAATCTAAATTTAGGGTAGTCACTTACAAAATATACAGTATACCTCAATCCATAATCCAAAAAAAAAAAAAAAAAAATAGTGGAAAATTCAGCGATTGTTGTGTGGAAAACTGTTGCACTGAACAATATCAATGGTTCAATTAAACATGCACGATGATCATCCCTTTCCTGTACAATTATCATGTTGGATTGGTGGTTCATTGGCTTTCTTACAAAAATGTCACAATTTTGAAAAGCTGATGTTGCATCTCCGAATATGAAAATCAATGGTACTGTATATTTGACAATCACAATAAAATTGCCTCAGTAAGTGCACCAGAAGAGTACCCTGTTAACCTTTAATGCTACAATGATAAAATACCATAAGTTTGAGGCGACAATCAATGCCACTTCGTGATGTTTCTGTAGCCTGCCCTGTTCTCGAATGTCACGTCTCTCCCCCAAAAGCTTAAGCCATCACCAGATATACCGAATATTGCAAAGCTTAAATTGCTTGAACCATCTGGTACATTTTGGCTCCCAGTGATGATGGTTTTACCATGCCACCTCCAAGAAACATCACATTCTTTAAGTCCCTTCCTATCGACTTTCTCAGGCTACAACCCGAATTTAAATTATATTATCGTTCTTTTGGGCCGGTTGGAGTACATTCTAGCAAGTGCAGGTGCAACCACAACTTCATTAATTGTCTTGTAATTCATTGAGCCATCCTGAGCAACTACAAGATCAGCCTTTGAGGTTGCTGTATTCCAGGATGTTGAAGTCCCCAACTTGGTCAGTTTTAGGCCTCTTTTGAAACTCTGAATCATACAAAGAAAGATGAATTATAAGTGCCAAACTTATAATTTTCCCTCATGTGTAATCACTAATTGAACGTCTCATGACTAGCTTCATGGGTTAATCTATGACAGTCCGATTGAACCTAAAATTGCAATGACGTTTGGCCAAACTTGAAAGTTTATATAGCTAATTTCAACTTTATCAGGGGGTATAATTTGTTGTTCATGTGGCAATTTTTGTTTGCCGCCACAATTTGTGAATCATTTAATCGTATTCGAATCTGAGAAAAGTAACAAGTTAAATTAATAATCAATTTTAAAATTGTTTCTCATCTAGATTGCAGTTTCATCAAGTTTTGGGCATTTGTAGCAAGTTCCCATTCTCACAATCGTTTCAAGCTAGCAATGACAATTTTTTTTTTTCCTTTAGAGCAAGTTGAAGAAAGCAAAGGTAAACTAGCACCCCCACCTGTTTTAGTCCTTCACGACCTCCTTGGTGACTTTGTAGGAGATCTTCCAAAAAACTTAAGCTTTTACACTTGGGAGACCATATTCAGTCAAAAGTTCCAGCACGAGAGAGCTGTGAATCTCCAACCTGTAAGTTCATGCGAATGTATCAATTATCGAATACAATCAATTGAATATGAACCCAGAATATTGGTTAAAAATCAAAAGTCAAAATTTTGGACGAGAGATGAATTTGAATTGATGAAGAAATGGCTCTCGTTCTATGGTGGAGAATGTTGATTGAGATGCGATGAATTTTGATTTGAATTTCGTTATCCACCGAGTGATTAATTTTGAGTTAAATCAGGGAAGATTATTTCTCCATTAATTTGTTTGAGTGAAATCAGGTTGTTTGCGTGATTAACGTATGATTCAGTTAATGTTGATAAGGAAAAATAAAATGATTTCGAAATAGGTGGTAAATTTCTGAAATGTTATTATGAAAAAGATAATAATCAAAATAAAATATTTTAGGTGATATAAATCAAAATCATGGGTATTAAGGTGGTGTAAGAACTAAAATCCACAAAATATTTTAGCAATTTTTATGGTATATGTTTCATTAATGGCATTAGAATCCATGTTAGAGCATCCGCTTTGGATATCTTAAAGTAGATGTTAGTGACATAAGTTAATAAAGGGTTGAATTAGTGTCTACATTGGATATGTCAAAAATACAAACTAAGAGAATCATTTTAACCAATTGTTAACTTTCTTATTAAATTTAGCAAACATTTTAACTGATGACATGACAATTTTAAATTAAAAAATGTTTGAAAATATTCAATAATTTCTTATTGATTTCATATTATATGATTTAATGAGATCTTCAAAATGAGTACCATATTAATATATTAATTTTGCTTTTTAAAAAAATAAATATTTATCATGTTCTTGGACTTAACTAAAAATTAACACATTCAATGTAGTAATAATTAATGTGTTACCTTTAACATGTACACAAGTCATTTAACATCTATTTTTTGCCTATGTGGCTATCTAAAGTTAACACATCCAACGCGGATGCTCTTATGCTATTAATGACATCAAAGCTTTTAATTTATTTTATTCTATAAACTATATATATATATATATATATATATATATATATATATATATATATATATATATATTATTCTTTTAATAATTATTGTATGTATTATTGGTGTTGGACTGTTGCTGGGTTGAAGACCGGAAGCTGCTGGGTTGAAGACCGGAGGCTGCTGCGTGAAAGTGGAGGAGCAGGCTGGTTTCGTGGTAGAGAGAACCAGAGTTGCGGCCTGTGAGGATGAGAGAAAAGGGTTGAGTGCTGTGTGATGGAAGTGGCGGCTGAGGTTGAAGGTGAGATGCGGCTGTAGGTTGGTTTCATCCCAGAGAGAACTCCTCGCCTCTGCTGTGTATTGAGATGGAGGTAGAAGGTTGGTGAAGGGAGTTAGTGGCTGTTGCGGCTGGTTTTGGTAAAGATAGAGAGGTTGCCCAGTTGTGAGTGAAGCGAGGGAGACAGTTGGGGAAGATGATTGCCGACTGGTGTGTTGGTGAGTGGTGAAGAGAATAGAGAGGTTGGCGGCTGAGTGGAGTTGAATCTGTGAGAGAGATGGGGGTCAGAGCCAAGAGTTGCGGCTGAAGGTTTTCAAGGGCATGTGTTGCGACTAAAAAAATATATAGAAGAGGCTGGGGACCATTCTTTTTTTCGAGACAATAATCACACTCCCCAACTAGCGTTTTGCTAGTTTCTAGCAATTCAAGCGAATTAAAAACATGACTAGCTCAATGAGAAACTTCAATTGTAAAGTCAAGAATGAATTTAGATGGTCGAGCACATCAACTTCGCAAAATCAAGAGATCAAGCATTATATCCAAATAAATCCATAAAAATATTCCCAAAATTTTGTGTGTATGTGTTTTAAGCCGATCCATAAAACCACTAACTCCAACACATACAGTGTCGAGTATTCACTCAAACCAAGCATAAACTCCATATACTCACAGGTATGTGTATTTTGTTTCTGAACTGGTTAGGGGGTCACTCATGGAGTCTTTCAAGTAATCACTCAAGCATTCAAAAACAAATGCCATATATATGTGGATGACAGCAATGCAAATATTGACCTCATGAAAAACTCACGACCATTGGGACTCAATCGTTCTTACCATAAGCCAACTTAAGACCAAAATGTCAATATCAATGTAAAGGTTATGATGGTGTTATCAAAGGGATTTATAGAGTGGTGGAAGAAAATTTTTTCACATATTCCAGTGATAACAGTAGAATAAGGGATTCTAATGGAAGTATAAGATGTAATGGTAGCAGAAATTTTTATTTATTTTTTTGGGTATTGGTATTGGATATGATAAGGAAATAAAAGAAGTGAATAGAAATCGAGGACTTCCAAATATAAGCAAGGATAATAATTTTCACTTTTAATCACACTTCAAGCTTACTTTCTTTTCAATACGTCTCCCTTTTCTTTCTACTTTTTTTTTCTTTCTCTTTTTTTTTTTTTTTAAACTGAACTCCTCTAAAATAATTCTTCAACATTCTCCTCTAGTCTCAATGACTGTCAAATACTTTCTAACTCCACTTTTCTTTCTTTTCATGCACTGAACATTTTTTTTCTCAAATATGGAGCACAAATAATCATCCTCACTTATACTTGAAAGTAGAAACAAGGTTATGTATTTATGAAAGTAATGTCTGGATGCAATGTCATTTTTAATGTGAAATAAATGAAAGGGATTAGTGTCTATGAAGGAATTTGTGGATATGAAGGGATTTGTGATGGGAAGAGAAGATGATAAGGTTAGTTTCAAAGGATCAAATTTTTATTTGACATTGACCTTCATCGTTTCTTAAGTATAAACCACCAACAATCCACAATCCGTGTAATGATGCCCAATGGAAGTAGCAATATCAAACAAGGGCAATATAAGAAAACCACCAATCACTCAACTCTCATGATGAACAAATAAAATTACTTAAACTTGAGAGAACTCTAGTTGTATGTGTTGACTATCCATCTTACCACAAGGCTTAAATTCGTGCATAAAATTTTTTTTTTAGGAGGGAGGTCTTTACAGAATAACAAAGATATAATTCAAGACTCAAGATGTACGAAATTTAATGCTCAACGATCACAAAATAATTAATGCAAAACAAGTACATTTGAGTTACTCTCCCCCAACTAAAATCAGACATTGTCCTCAATGACTCAAAGAAAAGAAAAGTGAAAAGTGATTAATAGACACGACTCAAAATTAAATCAAGATAAATGAGAAGAGTGTACCTGAAAGGAGGCCTATGCACATGAGCATTTATTCAAGAATGAAAAACTAAAAAAATGAAGAAAAGAATAAAATCTACAAAAAGAAAATAAAATATATACATAATAATAACAAGTTAGTTCCAAGAAAATCAACCGCTGGAATTAGGTTCCAGCAGAGGTAGTTCATTAACATCAGCAGAAAAATTATCCAAAAATAGTTTCAGATAGTCCATTAACTTTAAAAACAGTACCAATTTTTGGATCTAAGATCTCAACCGCTGTAAACAGTTTGCACAATGTAAGGACCAATCCATTTAGTTCTCAAATTACTAGGAAACAGATGAAGCTTTGAATCATATAGCAATACTTTCTGAGAAGGAAAAAATGATTTTCTAAAAAAAATTTTATCATGAAAAACTTTCATTTTCTCTTTTGAAATTTTTGCATTCTCATATGCTTCCAAACGTAATTCATGTAACTCATTCAATTTTAGTTTCCTAAATTCACCAGCTTGATCTAAATCAAAGTTGAGTGTCTTGATTGCCCAATAAGCTCTATGTTCAATTTCAACCGGCAAATGACAAGGTTTTCCAAATACAATTATATAAGGAGACATTCCAAGAACAGTTTTAAAAGCAGTCCTATAGGCCCATAAAGCATCATCCAATTTTATAGCCCAATCTTTTCTATTTGGATTAACTATTTTTGTCAAAATACCTTTAATTTCCAGGTTGGCTAATTCAATTTGACCATTAGTTTGAGGATGATAGGGAGTGGAAATCTTATGCCTAATGCCATATTTCTTTAGCAAGATTTCAAAAGGTTTATTACAAAAATGTGTTCCTCCATCGCTAATAATGGCCTTAGGCATACCAAACCTAGAAAAAATATGTTCTTTCAAAAATTTGAGCACAACTTTATGGTCATTTGTTCTACATGGAATAGCTTCTACCCATTTTGACACATAATCAACAGCAACCAATATATAAAGATATCCAAAAGAAGGGGGAAAATGACCCATAAAATCTAATCTCCAATAATAAAAAATTTCAAGCACAAGGATTGGAGATAATGGCATCATATTCCTATGGCTGAGACTACCAAGTTTCTGACATGCTTCACAATTTTTACAAAAGGCATGAGTATCCTTAAATAAACTAGGCCAATAAAAACCACATTGAAGTTCCTTAGCTGCTGTTTTCTGTGAAGAGAAATGGCCTCCACAAGCATGAGAATGACAGAAGGTAAGAACTTGTTGTACCTCATCATCAGGAACACATCTTCGGATAATTTGATCAGCACAATATTTGAATAAATATGGATCATCATAGAAGAAGCTCCTTGCAATAGCTTTCATTCTCATTTTGTCTTGGACACTCCAATTTGAAGGCATATGACCTGTCACTAGATAATTAACCAAGTCAGCAAACCATGGAACAATATTCAAGCTAAATAACTGTTCATCGGGAAATGAATCATTTAAAGGGTGAGAAACTTTTGAATTTTCAGAATTTAATCTGGATAAATGATCAGCGACAACATTTTCCACCGCTTTTTGTCCTTAATTGTAATGTCAAATTCCTGCAATAACAAAATCCATCGAATGAGTCTAAGTTTAGCATCTTTCTTTGTGAACAAATATTTAAGAGCAGAGTGATCAGTAAAGATGGTAATAGGGGTCCCAATAAGATAAGTTCGAAAATTTTCCAATGCAAAAACTATAGCTAGCAGCTCTTTTTCAATAGTTGTGTAATTTAATTGAGCTTGATTCAAAGTTCTGCTAGCATAGTAGATTGCATAAGGTTCCTTACCTTTCCTCTGGCCAAATACTGCCCCTACAACTATATCACTTGCATCCCACATTAATTCGAAAGGTAGAGATCAATCAGGTGATCTAACTATGGGTGCAGTGGTGAGTGCCTTTTTTAAATGTTCAAAAGCTGTAGTGCATTCATTAGTCCAAACAAATTTTGTATCATGCATCAAAAGTGTAGTCAAAGGTTTTGCTATGATACTAAAATCTTTTATGAACCTCCTATAAAAACCTGCATGGCCTAAAAATGATCGAACATCTTTTACAGTTAAAGGAATGGCAACCTAGAAATTGAATCTACTTTTGCCTTATCTACTTCCATGTCTTTAGCAGAAATTATATAACCTAAAACAATTCCTCTTGTAACCATGAAATGACATTTCTCCAAATTAAGGAGGAGGTGCTTATCTTCACACTTGCACCAAACAACTTTCAAATTTGTTAGGCAATTATCAAATGAATCACCATACATAGAGAAATCATCCATAAACACTTCCAAAAAAATTTCTATCATGTCACTGAATATGCTAAGCATGAATCTTTGAAAGGTTGATGGGGCATTACAAAGACCAAAAGGCATTCTCTTAAAAGCAAACGTCCCAAAAGGGCAAGTAAAAGTAGTTTTTTCTTGGTCTTCTAATGCTATTTCAATTTGATGATAGCCTGAAAAACCATCCAAGAAACAATAAAATGAATGTCCAGCAACTCTTTCTAGCACTTGATCTAAAAATGGTAAAGGGAAGTGGTCTTTTCTGATCATGGAATTTAATTTCCTATAATCTTTGCACATTCTCCAACTAGTGGGTACCCTTTTAGTTATCATTTCTCCCTGTTCATTTTCAACAACAGTAACCCAGTTTTCTTAGGAACTACTTGAGTTGGACTTACCCACTTGCTGTCTGCAATAGGATAAATAATACCTGGATCAAGTAATTTTAAAACTTCATTTTTAACAACATCTTTCATGTTAGGGTTTATTCTTCTTTGAGATTCCCTTGAAGGATTATCATTTTCTTCTAGAAAGATTCTATGAGTGCACACCAAAGGACTAATTCCCTTAATATCTGCTATAGTCCAACCTATTGCAGATCTATGATCATTCAACACTTTCAACAACATATTTTCCTGATTACAAGTAAGAGTAGAAGAGATTACCACAGGGTATGATTCATTAGGTCCCAAAAAGGCATACTTTAGTTCCGATGGAAGATGTTTAAGCTCTAGAATTGGTATCTTCTCTGCTGATGTTTGCATGTGTGTCTGACTGACATTTAGAGGCTCAATGTTTGGCTGCCAAGCTTTTACAGCTGTTGTTGTTACACTTTTTGAAGAGTCTGGAATGCTGTCTAATTCGAGATTCTGCTCAAGTTGCTCATCAAGATCTTCTAATTCAATTAGCAGCTCTTCCAGCATATTAACTTCCTTCACTTCATCAAAATCTTTTGGTTGCCTACAAGCATTGAAAATGTTAAGTTCCAAAGACATATTGCCAAAAGTTAACTTTAAAATACCACTCCTACAATTTATTAAAGCATTTGAAGTAGCAAGGAATGGTCTACCAAGAATAATAGGGATTTGAGGGGAAGTCTTAGGTGTACTTTGAACATCAATAACAACAAAATCAACTGGATAGTAGAATTTATCAACTTGAACCAAAACATCCTCAATTATCCCTCTAGGCATCTTAACAGATCTATCTGCTAATTGTAAAATAATGGGGGGGTAGGCTTAAGTTCACCTAGACCAAGTTGTGTATATACACTAAAGGGCAAAAGAATCACACTTGAACCTAAATCTAGCAATGCATGACCAATACGACTGGTTCCTATCATACAAGCAATGGTTGGAGAAACAGGATCTTTAAATTTTTGAGGAGTTTGGCATTGTATGATAGAACTCACTTGTTCAGTTAAAAAGACCTTATTCTTAACAGCTAACTTCCTGTTTACTGTATACAAATCTTTAAGAAATTTAGCATAGGCAGGGACTTGTTGAATTGCATCTAACAGAGGAATATTTACCCTAACTTGCTTAAAAATCTCATGAATTTCTGTTTGATTTTTGGTCTTATTACCAGGTTGTAATCTTTGAGGAAAAGGGGCAGGAGGTGCATCTACTATTGGCCTAGGTGGTTCTTGAATATCAGATAGAGATTTTAACACGGTATCATCAACAAAAGGTTTAGCTTGCTTACCCACCAAGTTCTCTTTAGGTTCAGGAACTTGGATTTGCTTACCACTTCTCAAGGTAGTTACTGCTTTCACATGTCTTAGATTGGACTCATCGACCCCATTGTATTGAGTTTGAGGATTTGGCATTGGTTGAGCTGGAAACTTACCTTTTTCTGGTGCACTTGCCTGGGTAGTCAACTTTGTAAGCTGAGATCGGATGTCATTAATGGCTTGAGAGTTTTGATTGTTGATGGCAGCTTGACTTTGCATGAATTGTTGGATTTGGTTTTCCAGAATTCTCTTCTGCGGTAGCATATAAGGTGTTGGTTGTGAAGGTCCAGCATTGTTTCCAACGTTATTGTTTCCTCCTTGATCATTCCTCCAACTGAAATTTGGATGATTTCTCCAACCTGGATTAAAAGTGCTCGAATATGGATTAGAATAAGGTTTGGAAATCATATTAACAGCAACAGATTGATCAAAATACATCTCTTTTAGTTGGGGAAGTGCAGGACAATCAGAGGTTAAATGTTGTACATCTTCACAAATTGAACATTTTTCTAAAATAGTGGAAGAGGAATTGACTTCATTCACTTTTTGAGTTTCCAAATTTTCAAGTTTTCGAGTGATGACAGCCAATCGGGCATTTATGTCATCATCTGCTCTAAGTGAATGAATTCTATTTCCAGATGCAATCTTTGGAAATTCAGTTTTTATTGGAACACCCCTATCAAACTCATCAATGTTATCCCAAGATTGGGCAATTTTATCTAAATCATCAAAAATGTAAAAACTTCATTTGGGTCTTTTGCAAAGAAATCACCATTACTCATGGTTTGCACAAATTATCTCATTTCTGGTTTGAGCCCTTCATAGAAAAATTTAGTTAGCATCCATTGCTCATAACCATGGTGGGAACAAGATAAAAACAAATCTTTGAATCTTTCCCAACTAGTGTAAAAATTCTCATTAGTCTTTTGAGAAAAATTCATGATTTGTCTTTGAATAGCGGTGGTTCTTTGCGGTGGAAATTTTTTTTAATGAACTCTTTCCGCATATTTACCCAATTTGTAATTGAACCAGGCCTTAAAGAGTTAAGCCATGACTTAGCTTTATCCTTTAGTGAAAAAGGGAAAAGCTTGAGTCGAATGACTTCATCAGTGCAATTTCTTTCAAGAAAAGTAAAACAAACCCCTTCAAATTCCTGGATGTGGTGATAAGGACTCTCTAATGGCATTCCATGGAAGCGTGGTAGATGATCAATCATTCTCGGTTTAAAGTTAAGGACCGCTGCATTTGCAGGAATCACTATGCATGACGGAGTGCTTGCCATCGTTGAAAAAATGTAATCTCTAAGACTTCGAACGACTGACACCTCATTTGGATCTGCATTATCTGCCATTTCTACCTGCTGATTTTCAAGAATTAAAAATTGGTTAGTGGGTTACGATCTTACTAATCGCTTAGAATGATCTCGGAACCAAACAGACATAAACAAAGAACAATATAAAAAAAAAATAGTAGTAGAGAAAAAATAATAATAAAATAAAAAGAATTCAACAAAAATCAATTAACACCAAAATAATCCTCGACAACGACGCCAAAAACTTGACTTGATGGAAAATCTACCCTCCAAGTATAAAAGGGGTCAAGTTATAGCCTAGCAATAATCCAGGGTCATTCTTCCTAGGGATTTTTCTGGTATAATAATAATTGCTAAATTCAAGGCTTAGACTACGATTTCAGTTATACTTAAATGAATTTAAAAGGGATATAATTAAATGCAATGAAAGGAAAATTTTAGTGGAATTATTCTTCCGCTATCAATTGGGCTTTGCAAATAAATTTAGTATGAATTTCTTGAGATCAATAAGATTTAAACATATTAGTAAAAAAATATTAGTCAATTTGTTTTAGGGTATTTCGTCGAGCATGTTGTGTGCGTATTTAATAATACATACCACATCAACGACATCAATCGAAGTAAAACAATTTGAAAATCTAAAACACTCGTTAATTATTATCCATCACAAGAATTCATCCATAACGAATTAAAACATACCCATTGAAGCTGAGAATAACTTCCCTCAAATATAATTTAGTCGAACATAATTAAATTAAACGAAATAAAATTCAACCAAAAAAATATCATCACTAAAAATTTAAATTCAAGTTTGAAACAAATAAAACTCTATAACCAAAAATATATCACAATTCAACAAACCATCAACAATCTAAAATTATGTAAATAAACTAATAATTGAAACAATTTAGAATCTAAGCAAAAATATGAATTAAACTCGAACAAATAACCAAAACCGAGGCTGCTGGTTTGGTGTTGGACTGCTGCTGGGTTGAAGACCGGAAGCTGCTGGGTTGAAGATCGGAGGCTGCTGCGTGAAAGTGGAGGAGCAGGCTAGTTTCGTGGTAGAGAGAACCAGCGTTGCGGCCTGTGAGGATGAGAGAAAAGAGTTGAGTGCTGTGTGATGGAAGTGGCGGCTGAGGTTGAAGGTGAGATGCAACTGTAGGTTGGTTTCGTCCCAGAGAGAACTCCTCGCCTCTACTGTGTCTTGAGATGGAGGCTAAAGGTCGGTGAAGGGAGTTAGTGGCTGTTGCGGCTAGTTTTGGTAAAGACAGAGAGGTTGCCAGTTGTGAGTGAAGCGAGGGAGACAATTGGGGAAGATGATTGTCAACTGGTGTGTTGGTGAGTGGTGAAGAGAATAGAGAGGTTGGCGGATAATCAATTATATTGAAAATGGACAATAATCAATTATATTGAAGTTGAAAAATATGCAATGTGGGTGTCAAATTGAAGATCTCAACCAGACGTTTAATACAACCTAACAAGTGAGAACAAACTGTAAATACATTGTCCGTAAAATCGTCTCAAAGATGAAACATAAAAGTTTTTTTTAATATTTTTTACTTTTCATTAATATCTCATTCATTTTAAATTATATCATTTAAGTTCTATAATACTATCTATAAACTTTTTGTATTAATTATTATTATTTTGATAATTATTGTACTATTTTGAAGTAGAAAAAATATGTAATATGATTGTCAAATCAAAGATCTTAACGAGAAATTTAATACAAGATAACAAGTGAGAGCAAACTGAAAATACATTGTTTGTAAAATCGTCTCAAAGATCAAACGTAAAAGTTTTACTTTATATTTTTTTATTTTTCCTCAATATTCCATTCATTTTAAATTATATCATTTAAATTTTATAATACCATCAATAAACTACTTTTTTGTAATAATTATTATTCTTTTGATAATTAGTGTATTATTTTAAAGGCAAGAAATATGTAATACATGTGTCAAATTGAGTATCTCAATGAGAAGTTTAATAAACAATAACAAGTGAGAGTGAACTATGAATATTTTGTCCATAAAAAGTCTCAATATCAAATATAAAAGTTTATTTTATATTTTTTAATTTTCTTCAATATCTTATTCATTTTAAATTATATCATTTAAGTTATATAATACTTAGTATTCAGAAAATCTGAAATCGGTTCGACCCGAAAAGGGCAACATGTCAAGAGTCAGAATGTCGGATTGGGTCTAGCCGGGGTTGAACCAATTTTAATTAAAAAATTAATAATTATCAAAGATCACAATTTTTTTAAAAAAAAAAGTTATTTTACAAATAAAACAACATTTACTCATTTGGAGATAAAATTAAATACACAAAAATATAACATCAATATTCTTTAATTTCAAAATTACCAATTCAAAGCAAATATAGATTTATGGTTGTTAATTTTATTTATTTATTATATTGTGTTTTAATTTCAAAATATTTTAACATATAAAAAAATAAGATAAAAATAATTTATTTAGAAGAAGAAAGTTCAACAAAAGAATAAATTGTAGTGATTTTGGCTTCCTAATATGCTGTCAAGAACTTGATTTCTGGAAGAAAAAGAATAAAGAACAAGAATGCACAGGAAACCACTTCTATGCGAATTGAATGAGGACAAAATCTACTTTTATGGGATTGAATGCGAACAGAATTGGGATAGACTTCACTGTGCACAGAAAGACAAACGAGAAAGAAGAAAAACAAGAAACTGAAATTAGTTTCCTTAGTCCATCTTATTCATCAAGAAGACATAACACTATGTGATGAGATCCCAGTCGCGGAATCTCGTCGAAAACGCGGAATAACGAAATTTAAAACATAGGAAAGATCTAGATCAGATTTAAACACGAAATTAAAAAAGAATTAAACTACTGGAAAGATAAAATTGACGATAGGACCTTGACCCAAGATTTACGACGCGAAGATTGGCGATGCGAAATCGAGATCCAAGGTTTTCGAAACACCACAAGGACTTGTCAATTTCCTTGATAAGATTCTAATTGGAAACGCCACAAATATTCTCATGAATATTTGATAAGTTCAACGCCACAAATATTTTCACAATATTTGATAAGTTGGATTTGTTCTCGAAGAACACCAAAGGGACTCCTCAACCTTTCAATTGGAAAAAACTTTCTTAACTTTATTCATAAACTTAAACTTAATTTTTACAGTGAATGGAAAGGAATATAAATAAGCAAAATAACCGAGCATCTAATTTACTCAAAATAGAATTCTAATTAGACTAAAATTCTAAAATAGGAAAATAACCTAAAAACCAAAAGGAAATAAAATAATTGGAAAATCCGAAAAATCTGGCCGCTACTCATTTACGGCCGTGAATAATTCTTTTACGGCCGTAAAGGCCTCTCTGATCAAAACTGATTTATTATTTACGGCCGTGACGAATTTCTTACGTCCGTGAAATTCCCCTTTTTGAATGTTACAGCCGTAACTTCCAGGCTTACGGCCGTAAGCCTCGTTCTGCTGAAATTCTTCCTTTTTCTTCGATAAATGATTACGGTCGTGATAACATGATTTTCGGCCGTGAATATATGGGTTACGGCCGTGAAGGTCCTTCATTACGTCCGTAATGACCTTTCTGCACAAATAATTTTGATCCCTTGATTTGGCCTGATCCGTCCCTCTTCTCGGCTCGACCCCAACATGGAACTTACTCCGTTTTGCATGTAGGTCATTGTCATATTGCCGATGGCTCGACTTTGCCCTTCGATTCCTGGTCCGGATCATATCATACTCCCTCTCTTGAAAAGGATTCGACCTTGAATCTAATTTTGGTCGGCTTTTCAAACTCCTTCTGTTTTTCTGGGTTCGATGATCATGTTTATGCCTCGTGCTTGCTTTCAACATTTTGGACTGTCCATTTTTCTCCTTCAACTTTCTCGGCCTTATGGGCTGTTCATTTGTGCCAACAAGTTTCTTTCTTGTTTTAAGCTCATGGTTTGACTTCGGTACCTGTAAAACAAATTTTAAAGAACTGAGGAGGGGTGTGTTAGCGTGAGTACGCAAATAGACTCATTTTTGTGGTAGAATCCATTTTCTTTTGCTTTTTGCACTCAGTCTCTCCTTTTTCTGAGGTTTGTACCTCAACCTTCTTTTCTTTATTTTTCACTCACTCTCCTTTTTCTGAGGTCGTGGCCTCAACTCTCTTTTCTTCAATTTTCACCCCCTCTCATTTTTCTGAGATCGTGGCCTCAACTCTCTTATTTTTCCCCTCAAACTCACTTTTTACCTTCAATTGATCTTTCAGGGCTTCACTTGGAGATAGTGGCATTAGAGTAAACTTTTTCCCCCCTTTTACCAAGCTGTATCTATTCATATACCCATCATGTAGCACAACCCTTTCATATTACCACGGTCTCCCCAACAGTATGTGACTAATTTGCATTGGCACCACGTCACAAATTACCTCATCCGAATACCCACCAAAAGAAAATGCCACTAAAGCCTGTCTCTTCACCTTAACTTCCCCTGACTCAGTCAACCATTGTAATTTATAAGGTGTTGGATGTTTCATTAAAGGTAAGCCTAATTTTTCCACCAATATTGTACTAACTACATTAGTACAACTTCCCCCGTCAATCACCAAGCTACAAAATTTTTCATCCACTAAGCATCTAGTGCGAAAAATATTATCCCTTTGCCCATCCACATTTTCCAAAACATTCGCCTTACGCTTAATGCTAAGAGCATGCCTATCAATAATTGACTTATCCACCACAACACTTTCCTCCCCTTCACTATCACACATAACCTTTTTACGTGGACAATCAAGTGCAATGTGACCCAGTTCCAAGCATGTAAAGCACTTAATATTTTTATCCTTAAGAGGTTTGGAATCAGAATTATTTTTACCTTTGGTTGTCGGTTCCTCCCTCCTTTTGTGAACATGATCACTACTCTCCCGTTTTGATGTCTCTTTTCGCTTCAATGGCCTTTCATCCATCCCATCTCCATACCTAGCATGACATTCACTCTTACTACTCCTCCTAGCCATAGAGTCCGCCCGCGATTGCTTCTTTTTTAATTGGGCAATCATCGCATCTCTTTTATCCATCCTAGCCATTACCTTCTAAAATTTTGCTTGCATCTCTGTCAATAATTCAACACCCTGCTCCAATATCCTATTCCCTCTTTCGGGGCGTTTGTTGTCACCCATTGATGAAGATTTGGAAATTGAGAAAATTCGGAATATTTGGGGAATATTTGGAATATGGGAAAAAAAATGAAATTTTCGAAATTTTTTTTTATTTTTTTTAATCTCCTGCCAGAGAATTGGACTACGAGTATGGCAGAAAAAACGGAACTAGATTTGGACGAAAAATGAACAAGAAAAATACTTTTGAATTTTTGAGACTGACTCTTATGGATCAAACTGAAAAAATTTATGACTGACACGAAGAACACGAAAAAAAATCAAGAAATTCAAGAAACGCAAGAATCTGAAATAGATCCAAGCTCTGATACCAGATGATAAGGTTCGAGACGCGGAAGAAACGCCGGAAAGTTCCGAACCCAGGTTGTGGTTGGACGGTGGAATCTTGACCCGATATTCACGACGCGATGGCTCGACGATGCGGAATAAAGAACCAAGACTTTTGAAACGCCACAAGGAATTGCCCAATCTCCTTGATAAGTTTTTGATTTTGAACGCCACAAATATTCTAGCAAATATTTGATAAGTTCGATATTTGAACGCCACAAGAAATATTCTTGATAAGTTCGAAAACATAGGAATCCACCTATAACTTTTATTGAATCCTCAATAAAACTGTTTTTAATCAAATCAAATCTCCAGTCTCAATTACAATGAATGGAAAAAACGTATAAATAAGCAAAATAAAACCCTAGTTGCTAATCTACTCAAAATAGAATTCTAATTAGACTAAAATTCTAAAATAGGAAAATAACCTAAAAATCAAAAAGGAAATAAAATAATTATAAAATTCCGCAAAATCCGGCCCGCTCCTCATTTACAGTCGTGAAGAATAACGTTACGGCCGTAAAGGCCTCTCGGTCCAAAACTCCTTCAATAGTTACGGCCGTGACGAATTTCTTACGGCCGTGAAATTTCCCTTTTTGAATGTTACGGCCGTAACTTCCAGGCTTACGGCCGTAAGCCTCGTTCTGCTGAAATTCTTCCTTTTTCTTCGATAAATGATTACGGCCGTGATAACATGATTTACGGCCGTGAAGGTCCTCCATTACGTCCGTAATGACCTTTCTGCACAAATAATTTTGATCCCTTGATTTGGCCTGATCCGTCCCTCTTCTCGGCTCGACCCCAACATGGAACTTACTCCGTTTTGCACGTAGATCATTGTCATATTGCCGATGGCTCGACTTTTCCCTTCGATGCCTGGTCCGGATCATATCACTATGGCTTTGAATCACCATAGAATTACAGGAAATTTCTCCTTCTCGCAAACATCAGAAAGTTCTTCAAGATTGTACAGAAAATGCACTCTCACTTTCTCAATCTAACTTTCTCAATACCGAGTTTTTCCACTCCCTTTTCTCCTAGACATCTATATCTATTTATAGATCTACAAACCTTCTAACTAACACATGTAATTAATTACTAGTTATTACAACCACTAACAGTAAAATCTGTTATAAAGACTAAGGCTATAGTCTTCAATCAAGTTTCAAGCCACATCCGCAATAACTAATCTAACTGATGAGATTAGTAACAAATTCAAGAGGCAACATCTCTACATAAATAACAAATAAAAATATGTTTTAAAAGTAAAAAAGAAATTTTAAAAAGAAAAAGAAAAATACTATAAAATCAAGATTTCCAAATTTTTGGTTAGTTTTATACATATTTCATTTTCTATTTTGATTAGTTTTGTCTTTTGTAAAGTTTTGAATCAATAATATTTTGTATTAAAATGCTATTGTACTATGTTCTTATTAAACATGGTTGTAATTAATATATTTTCCTAAATTTTGAACGAAATCACTACACAAATATATTCTCGTGCATCGCAAATGTGAAAAATACTATACTAGTATATGTAAAAGTAGAAGTAGAAGTGATTATAGAGAGGCATTAAAAGTCATTTTTTTGCCAAAATGTATATGCAATTTTTGGAAAAAGAAAAAATTAAAATAAAATAAAAATTCGTGTAGATTAATGTCGTATTTAAATCCATGTTGAGTAATGCAATTTCCATTTGAATTCATGTAGATTAATGTTGTATTTAAACCCGTGTCGGTAATATTGAATTGTAAATGCTTTGTTTTTTGAGAAATTCAAAAATAAAAATAAAAATGTTAAGTACAATAGGCAAAAGCAGAAATTATGTTTATTTGCATTTTCAATGAAGTTAACAATAGCTCATAAAAATTATTGAAATCTATGGTAATTTATTATGTAAATATATAAATTGACATTTAATATCCAAATATTTTTTTAATAATTTGGATTAGTTACGTTGTTTTTTAAATTTTAATGATTATTGTAATAAAACATTATTATTTTATGCATTTTATATTTATATTAATTATGAAAAAGTATTAAAATTTTACGAATACTTATCTAGATAGATATTGTGGAAAGCAACTTCCGTACATCGTACTAAGTTAATACTAGTTCATTTAAAGACAAATGTCAACCTAGTAATGAAATGACGAACATTGTGACAAAGACGAATCTCTTCAACAACCCTATAAACTTCTAGTCGAGTCAACAACGCATATCATATTTTCTAATAAATGAGTTATCTTATAAAAGTGATAAAGTAGAAAGTATCTTAGCCCAGGTTTGTGTAAGGTTTCGATACATATATGCACAAGGAAAATTAAACAAACACGAAACCATAGCCCGGATCAACCTTGCACTTAGATAGAATTTGTGATAAAGATGATACCTTTGATGAACGCTGTGAATCTGAAATCTGAAATAGGAGGTACAATCTTGTCACCACCAGCTGTCCAATTGTCCAGCTTCTAATAGAAATCCACACAGCGAGTTGATTCTGGAACTCCATCAATCTCCAACTATTGGAATGGATTCGAGAGAATTGATTTTTTTCTTTGTGCTAGCAAGAGAAAAATCATACGCTAGAATATTACAGAAAAGCGATTCTCTTAATTTCTCTACAAATAGTGCACATATTAATATGTGCACCTCAAACCCTAACCCTAATGACAATAGGGCTTTTAATGGGCCTTGATTAATTAATCATATTAATTAATCTAATTGTAAAGTCCGGCCCAACAATTGAACTTGTACATTAATTCTAATAGTTTGGCTCTTATTTATAAATGTTGGATAAAGTATGATATGACGAACATTGTGACAAGACGAATCTCTTCAACAACCCTATAAACTTCTAGTCGAGTCAACAACGCATATCATATTTTCTGATAAATGACTTATCTTATAAAAGTGATAAAGTAGAAAGTATCTTAGCCCAGGTTTGGCTCTTATTTATAAATATTGATAAAGTAGAAAGTATCTTAGCACGGTTGTCCGGAAAAGGTGTGCCTTTTTGAAGAGTTGCAATGTTTGGAAAGGTTGCATGATTTGGCTCCCACCATTTCTTCCACAACCTTTCATGTTCTATAAAAAGGACCCTTGGTGATGTGATCCAGGACCCTCGACAATCGGAGTCATAGCAGGCTTGACGGAAAAATTTAAATATTCAAGCCAAAATAAGAATTCAGTAGGTTCGACGAGCTTTGAAGATCAAACCGTGTCGAAAAGAATCGAAAATTATGCAGAAGAGCTTTCACGGCCTTAACCAACATATGTCACGGCCGTAACCTCCCCTCGGGATAAACTGCAGAATTTCAAGATTTTCGATTTACGGCCGTAAATAAGGGATCACGGCCGTAACCTTAAACAGAAACACACTTACGGCCGTAAGTGTCATCTCTACGGCCGTAACTGCTTAACGGATCAGATTTTTCCAGATTTCGCATTATTTTATTTCCTTATCAGTTTTAACTATTTTTGGTTAGTTAGAACTCTATTTTGAGTCCATTAGCGACTAGGGTTTTATTTTGCTTATTTATACGCATTTTTCCATTCATTGTAAACAGACTTTGATGATTGAATAAAAATAGATTGAATGTTTTTCAATTGTTTAATGTGTGGATTCACATTACAAACCCAAACTTATCAAGATTGATTATCTTGTGGCGTTCATCCAGAACTTATCAAATATTCGCGAGAGTATTTGTGGCGTTGAAAATCAGAGACTTATCAAGGAGATTGAGCAAATCCTTGTGGCGTTTCGAAAGTCGTGGTTCTTTATTCCGCATCGTCGAGCCATCGCGTCGTGAATATCGGGTCATGATTCATCCGTCCAACCACAACCTGAGTTCGGAACTTTCCGGTGTTTCTTCCGCGCTTCGAACCTCATCATCTGGTATCAGAGCTGGACTCTGAATTCAGGGTTTTTCTATCCAGTTTAATTCTTATGTTTATCATCGAGTCTGCCATAAGAATTATCCATATCTTGTTATTGAGTCTTTCTTTTCTTGAGTATTCTTCGTGCCAGTAAATTTTTTCTTTGTTTGATCCATATAAAAATCTAACAAAATTCAAAATTGTTTGTTTTGCTTAATTCTTATCCGAATTAAGTTCCGTTTGTTCTGTCGTGTTCGTTGTCGAATTTTCGGATTTATAAAAAAAAAAATTATTTTATTATTTTATTTATTCCGAAAATTCATCCTAAAACTCAAAAAAAAAAAAGAAAAAAAAAAGAGAGTCCATTCAAGAACCACTTTCTTGAATTTCTTGATCCTTTGTTTTCATTATTCTTTTTCTGTGTCCTTCCACATAAATTTCACAATGTCCAATTCCCATGAAAACGCCAAAGATCGTATGTGGAGATTTTTGAATGAAGCTTTGATGATGTTGGATAAACTAGATGAAAGGGAAGGGAAATTGAAAAAGGGGCGATCTCAAGCAAATCGTAGTGATTATAGGCGTGATCCTAAACCTAGGGATGTAATCGGGGTTAAGAGAAGAGCTGAGATTGATCCAAAAGCAATTTTGAAAATTCAAAAAGAAATTTATGAGGAAAGATTGAGGTGTGAACGGGAGGCAGAAAGAAAATATTTGGCTAAATTGCGAAAGAAGGAGGAGAAACGAAAGGCGGTGATTAAATGGCTAGAGGAGAGTGAAATACATGTTATAGTTGAGCCTCGGGATATGAATGTTGAAAAGAAGGAGGGAGGCTTGAAACATGAATTAGAAGTAGTTGAAGAGACCCCGAACTTTGTGGTAGGAGTTGAAAACGTGGAGTTATGTGAACAAACTCCAAAATATGATGAGGAATTAGAAGTTGGGGTAGAAGTTCAAATTTTGAGCTTTGAATTGGAAGATCCACATTTTGGTAGTGATGGGGTAGTACATGAACATGGTGATTCAAATGTGGAGGTCGGGGATGTGGTTGATTTTGAAGATAAAAAAAATTGAACAAGAAATTGCAAAGGAGGAAAGAGGCGAAGAGAAGAGTCTCGTGGTTCAAGAAGTGGAGTTGGTGGTGGTTTGTCATGAATACAAGGATCCATACTTTGTACCTCATGAAGCTAACATGTCCCTCCCCATTTTGTTTAAATCCTTTTTGCAGGTTAATTATGTTTGGAAGCTTCAACCACACCGCAAATGGCAAAGGAAGTTCAAGCTCCATCACTTCCATGTTTGCCAATCAAAGGATTCCAGTTTATTGAACTCATGGCATGGAAGTAGAAATTTTCCGTTTGATCCAGGAGGTAAAGTGAAACAACAGGAACAAATCTATGATTCGGGACGAATCATCCTAAAGGAGGGTATGATGTGATCCAGGACCCTCGACAATCGGAGTTATAACAGGCTTGACGGGAAAATTTAAATATTCAAGCCAAAATAAGAATTCAGCAGGTTCGACGAGCTTTGAAGACCAAACCGTGTCGAAAAGAATCGAAAATTATGCAGAAGAGCTTTCACGGCCGTAACCAACATATGTCACGGCCGTAACCTCCCCTCGAGATAAAATGCAGAATTTCAAGATTTTCGATTTACGGCAGTAAATAAGGGATCATGGCCGTAACCTTAAACAGAAACACACTTACGGCCGTAAGTGTCATCTCTACGGCCGTAACTGCTTAACGGATCAGATTTTTCCAAATTTCGCATTATTTTATTTCCTTATCAGTTTTAACTATTTTAGGTTAGTTAGAACTCTATTTTGAGTCCATTAGCGACTAGGGTTTTATTTTGCTTATTTATACGCATTTTTCCATTCATTGTAAACAGACTTTGATGATTGAATAAAAATAGATTGAATGTTTTTCAATTGTTTAATGTGTGGATTCACATTACAAACCCAAACTTATCAAGATTGATTATCTTGTGGAGTTCATCCAGAACTTATCAAATATTCGCGAGAGTATTTGTGGCGTTGAAAATAAGAGACTTATTGATGAGATCCCAGTCGGGGAATCTCGTCGAACACGCGGAATAACGACAATTAAAACCTAGGAAAGATCTAAATCAGAACTGACACACGAACAAACAACGAAAATAAGGATAGAATGACGGTAAAACCTTGACCCGACAATCACGACGCAATTTATGGTGATGCGGATTGAAGAACCAAGATTGGTGAACGCCACAAGGACTTGTCAATTTCCTTGATAAGTTTCGAATTTGGAAACGCCACAAATATTCTCGCGAATATTTGATAAGTTCAACGCCACAAATATTTCACAATATTTGATAAGTTGGATTTGTTCTCGAAGAACACAAAAGGGACTCCTCAACCTTTTAATTGGAGAAAACTCTCTCAACTTTATTAATCTCAAAACTCAAACTTAACTGTTTTTTTTTAATTATGATGAATTTTCGGAATTAATAAAAATAAAATATATATATA
The DNA here is from genome assembly GCA_963555705.1 of Ligustrum vulgare. Classification (NCBI taxonomy): domain Eukaryota; kingdom Viridiplantae; phylum Streptophyta; class Magnoliopsida; order Lamiales; family Oleaceae; genus Ligustrum; species Ligustrum vulgare. Next base: position 23,702,588 of record OY743178.1, on the reverse strand, counting down.
TATATATATTTTAATAAAATCCGAAAATTCGACACGAATGCAACAAAACAAACGGAACTTAATTCGGATAAAAATTAAGCAAAACAAACACTTTTGAAATTTTTTTTGAACGATTTTCTAGATTAATGACTCAACAAACTCAAAAACAAGAAGAACGCAAAAAACTGAAAACAAAACACTCAACAAGATATGGATGATTTTTATGAGATTCGATGATAAACATAAAAATCAAATTGGATAGAAAAATCTGAATTCAGAGTCCAGCTCTGATACCAGATGATGAGATTCGAAGCGCGGAAGAAACGCCGGAAAGTTCCGAACTCAGGTTGTGGTTGGACGGATGAATCATGACCCGATATTCACGACGCGATGGCTCGACGATGCGGAATAAAGAACCACGACTTTCGAAACGCCACAAGGATTTGCCCAATCTCCTTGATAAGTCTCTGATTTTCAATGCCACAAATACTCTCGCGAATATTTGATAAGTTCTGGATGAACGCCACAAGATAATCAATCTTGATAAGTTTGGGTTTGTAATGTGAATCTACACATTAAACAATTGAAAAACATTCAATCTATTTTTATTCAATAATCAAAGTCTGCATTACAATGAATGGAAAAAGCGTATAAATAAGCAAAATAACCTAACCGCTAATTTACTCAAAATAGAATTCTAATTAAACTAGAATACGAAATTAGGAAAATAACCTAAAAACCAAAATGGAAACAAAATAATTAAAAACTTATAATTATGGAAATATAGTAAATTTCCGTCTGCATCATTGATTTGCCAATTTGAAGCCCCAAACGATGGAATTTGGCCCTAAAATCAATGGGCTCAAGGGATTTAGCCCATGAGTCTTGCTCAGTGACCTGTTTCTACTCGAAAAACATATATTATCCATCCAATTCCGACATGACTGACTGGACTGCACTTTTATTTGACTTGAATATTTAACTTTCTGTCAAGCCTGCTATGACTCCGATTGTCGCGGGTCCGGAACACATCACTTATCAAGGAGATTGAGCAAATCCTTGTGGCGTTTCGAAAGTCGTGGTTCTTTATTCCGCATCGTCGAGCCATCGCGTCGTGAATATCGGGTCATGATTCATCCGTCCAACCACAACCTGAGTTCGGGACTTTCCGGTGTTTCTTTCTCGCTTCGAACCTCATCACTTGGGGTGTCCCAAAAATGCATCAATGATATGCAATATCACTATCATTCTCTTCTCTCTTCCTAAATCAAATTCTTGAATAATTTTGATTTTTCTTGTTCATTTCATCTTGGAGTACATAAGCCAAGATTCTGGTTCGTTGTGCTTGTGTTTTGGAGTGCTACAAACACAAGTTGAAGTCGTTGTATCTTGGGAGTCGATTGCCATAAACCGTTGGCACCTTTGCGGGACAAATTCGACTTAAGGAGAAAGTATTTAACACTTGCCTCGACTTTGTCCATCTCTTCTTTCTTCTTGTTTTTCGTGTCATTATTCCGTCCATTTGTTAGCACGGATTTTATGTATAATATTCTATTGCTTTAGCGTCACTATATATAAATTATCCCAACAATCTTAAGTCGAATTTTTCTATATTTTGTTGAAGTGACATGCTTATTGGTTAAACTTGTTAAGTTTAACTTCTTCTACTCTTCTATTTCTATTTTGACTTGGTTGATCTTCTGTTTTACATAAGAAGAAATGAATAAGGTATATCGATACTACTTCGAATGATACTTCGAACATGGGAACTTCTGAAAGAAGTATTCCTACCGGTGTGGTTCCTCCGGTTGTGAATCCAACTACTACTAATGTGATTCCTCCGGTTGTGGGTGTCCCTACTATCTTACATTCAAACTCCGTTCCAGATAGGGAAAATCCGAAGAAATTTATTGGGGTTGATTTCAAAAGGTGAAAAAGCGGTCAAAATACCATTTTATTCTGTTGAACGAAACACCACACTATTAGAACTAATTCACATGGATGTGTGTGATTTGAAGTTCGTACAAACAAGGGGCGGTAAAAATTATTTCATAACATTCATAGATGATTGTACAAGGTACTGTTATGTATACTTGTTGAAAAGCAAAGATGAAGCTTTGGAAGTGTCTAAACACTACAAAAATGAAGTTGAAAATCAACTTGGAAAACGAATTAAAATGATTCGTAGTGATAGAGATGGAAAATATGTTGCATTATTTGAAGAATTTTGTGCAGAATCTGGAATCATTCATCAAACAATGGCACCACATTCACCACAATCTAATGGGATTGCTGAACGCAACTATCGAACGTTAAAGGAAACGATGAATGCAATGTTGATTAGTTCGGGCTTATCTCAAAACTTGTGGGGGGAAGCCATACTTTCTGCAAATCATATCCTAAATAAAATACCACACAAGGATAAGGTTGAATCACCTTACGAATTATAGAAAGGTCGCAAACCTTCCTACAAATATCTCAAAGTGTGGGGGTGCTTAGCAAAAGTACAAATACCCAAACCTAAACAAGTTAGGATTGGACCAAAGACAATTGATTGTGTCTTTATTGGATATGCTATCAATAGTAGTGCATATCGATTCTTGGTTCATAAATCCGAAGTACTTGATGTACATGTAGGTACAATTATTGAATCAAGAAATGCAGTCTTCTTTGAAGACAATTTCCCATGTAAAGAAAAGGAAGTAAGTTCAAATAAACGAACTTCTAATAACATAGATGGAGATGATGATAATCTTCAAGTAAATGAAGAACCGAGACGTAGTAAAAGGCAACGAATTCTAATAACATTCAGTCCAGAATTCGTAACCAATTTACTTGAAAATGATCCAAGGACATTTGACCAGGAAATGTCCTCTCCCGAAGCTCCTTTTTGGAAAGAAGCTGTACGCAATGAAATTGAATCCATCATGAGTAACCATACTTGGGAATTGGTTGAACTCCCTCCGGGAAACAAAGCTTTAGGCTGTAAATGGATTTTCAAAAATAAATTGAAGTCGGATGGATCAATTGATAAATACAAGGCTAGATTAGTAGCCAAAGGGTATAGACAAAAGGAAGGACTAGATTTCTTTAATACTTATTCACCCGTTACAAGAATTACGTCTATACGTGTCTTGATTGCAATCTCAGCATTGCATAATCTTGAAATACATCAAATGGATGTTAAAACCGCGTTTCTAAATAGTGAATTAGAAGAAGAATTCTACATGGAACAACCTGAAGGGTTTGTTGCACCAGAAAATGAAAAGAAGGTATGTAGACTTGTAAAGTCATTGTATGGATTGAAACAAGCACCGAAGCAATGGCATGAAAAGTTTGATAAAACTATGTTGTCAAATGGCTTCAAAATCAATGAATGTGATAAGTGTGTCTACATTAAAAACACACCTAACGAATATGTAATCGTATGCCTATATGTTGACGATATGCTAATTATGGAAAATAACTCCAAAGTCATTTTCTTGACTAAGAAAATGTTAATAGAACATTTTGACATGAAGGATATGGGAGTGACGGATGTAATATTAGGGATTAAAATCTCTAAGACATCCGATGGTTTGTCATTGTCTCAATCACATTATTTTGAGACTATACTTAACAAATTTAAGGCGTATGTCGATAAATCGGTTAAGTCACTAGTTGACTTAGGTACACACTTAGCCAAGAATACTGGTGAGCCTATATCTCAATTGGAATATTCGCATGTCATAGGCAGTTTAATGTATATTACCAACTGCACAAGACCAGATATAGCATAAATAGTCAACAAGTTGAATAAATTCACTGGTAATCCAAGTATTAAACATTGGAAGACATTAAACCGAGTTCTTAGATATTTAAGACACACGATTGAATATGGATTACACTACTCAAAATATCCGGCGGTGTTAGAAGGATATACTGATGTAAATTGGATATCCGACACTAAGGATTCAGAATCCACGAGTGGTTATGTATTTACCATTGGAAGTGGAGCCGTGTCCTGGAAATCGTCTAAGCAAATATGTATAGCTGGATCCACGATGGAATATGAGTTTATTGCGTTAGACAAATCCGATGAAGAAGCATAATGGCTTAGTAATTTTCTTGAAGAAATTCCATGTTGGGAAAAGCCGATTTCTGCGATTAACATACATTGCAAAAAATCAGTCGGCAATAGCAAGGGCACAAAACAGTATGTATAATGGTAAGTCTCGACATATTCGTCGGAGACATAATACCATTAAACAGTTAATATCTAATGGTATAATCTCTATTAACTATGTGAAGTCAAAAGAAAATTTGGTTGATCATTTGACGAAAGGACTTGCAAGAGATTAAGTATACCATCTTTCGAGGGCAATGAGCCTAAAGTCTATTGAATAGAATTATTATGACGGAAACCCAACCTTGTAGATTGGAATCCCAAGATTTTGGTTCAATAGGACAACTAAGTCATAAATAATTCGGAATAAAGCACTTATTCCCATTCCTAAAATTTGAAGTGCTATGTAAAATGTGTATAAGGATAAGTATACATATATACTTTTAATGATTCATAACCTTGAGATAGAAATGTATGAGATCACCTATATAAGTGTGAAGTGGGGCCGCTTCTACGAGAATTCAAGGCTTAATTCTCTTAGAGCACTTATAAAACCAAGAGTTGTCTAGGGCCAAAATGGACACAACCATGAGAACCGAAGTCGTTAGATGAGTCATAGTGTTGGTACAATTGTTTGGGTTCACACGAACGGCTGGATGGTTCAAGACATTGCGTTCACCAACTAGCCTAGTAAATCCGATTGTATTCAACTAAAGAAGGTTCAAAGCCACAAGCTACCTATCTTGATGCTATGACTTTTCGTACGTACTCCATTTGTTAGAGTCTGCATTTCATTTGCATTTCATTCCCATTGTATTGCGCATATCGAGGAATTTTCATTCATGTGGAAGATTGTTGGATATTGGTTTAATAAATCGAGAAATTGATTAAAATTTGAAAATCGACTAAAGTGATTTTGTGTCGACTTCGGCCAAATACTCAAACCCGGCTCAATCCGTTTAGGCAAATTAGTTTGCCACTTCGCCTCTTTGGGGTGCACAAACGGGGATCGAAACCAAAATTTCTTTGTATACATTAAATGATATATTCGACATTTTGAAACCAATATTAGATGAATGAGAAATTACGGAGAAGGACAAAAATATGGTCAAAATTTTGCCCATGCGATCGCACGGTTTTAAAACCGTGCGATTGCAAGTCAAAAATGATTAAATCTCTGTTTGGTGTAAAGTCGTGCGGTAGCAAGGCTTATAAGCATGAGATCACACGGTTGTCCGGAAAATGTGTGTCTTTTTGAAGAGTTGCAATGTTTGGAAGGGTTACATGGTTTGGATCCCACCACTTCGTTCACAACCTTTCATGCTCCATAAAAAGGACCATTGAGATGTCCCAAAAACACATCAATGATATGCAATATCACTATCATTCTCTTCTCTCTTCCTAAATCAAATTCTTGCATAATTCTTGCATTATTTTGATTTTTCTTGTTCATTTCATCTTGGAGTACATAAGTCAAAATTCTGGTTCGTTGTGCTTGTGTTTTGGAGTGCTACAAACATAAGTTGAAGTCGTTGTATCTTGGGAGTCGATTGCCATAAACCGTTGGCACCTTTGCGGGACAAATTCGACTTAAGGACCAAGTGTTCAACACTTGTCTAGACTTTGCCCCTCTCTTCTTTCTTCTTGTTTTCCGTGTCGTTATTCTGTCCATTTGTCGGCACGGATTTCATATATAATATTCTATTTCTTTAGCGTCACTATATACAAAATATTCCAACAATAAATACTAGAATAACTTTTTATTCACACATTTCGAAGGATCAACAAATATTATTCACTTATATCTACCATGTATTTTTTTTATCTATCTATAATATTGACGTTGTCATGTCCTTTGAGTGCTTACATGTCGTCTATACACTGTATGAATATTTTAGCTCATCCAACAATTTGTGATAAGATTAGGTGGAGCTCCATTTTTTTCCTTATAAGATAAGATCAGTATAACGGAATGTGTTCATCCAAAATGTGACGCGTGTTATCCAATTTGCATTATGCAACATTTCTATCACTGTCGTTTGTGTTGAATTCTAAAAATTAAGGAGAGTCCCTGAATTTTTAAGCAACATTTCTTATTTGTTACTCTTTAATCATTTGAAATTAATCATTCCGTTTCCCAAGTGATCTAAATCTTTAATTTTCGAACAGAATAATGATGTAGGATAACTGATGAATTGAATTGAAGAACAATTAGGTCAAAAAGGACAAAATTGTGAATTGTAGATTTCGCGTTACATTTCAGATTTTGGTCATTAATACTTTTTCGAAAAAGAAACAACAAGGCGAACAATGAATTTCGACCGATCCGAGTTTTAAGACTCAAAAATTGCTTTTTAAAATTTTAGTTATATTTTTGTTATTTAGTTGATTATGTTTTAAACCCTACTATAAATAAAGTGTTAACTCTTTATTTTTGGCATCTTCTTTCAATTAATATTTTTTCTGAGTTTATCTCTATTTCTATGGTGGTTCTAGTTTTTTCATAATTTTAAGATTTTCGCTTGAATTCCTTATTTTGCATTGCGTCAGTAAATACTGTAACAAATGTGAAACAATCTTAAAACTACTATAACTATCAAGAAACATTTAAAGTTAAGTACCCATATATAAAGCTGCGTTTGATAACGGTGGTGAAATTTAGATGGAAATAAAATGAATTTTAGGGAATTGAATTGCTGGAAAATGGAAATTAATGTATTTGATTGGATTAATTTTCTAGGTGTAAAAAAATGAGAAATTTTCTAACTTTTATTGTTTGATTAACATTATTTTTTATGGTAAATAAAGCAAAAGTTAACTATTTTAATAAAAAAAAAATATTTTTTCACACATTTGTACTTGATAACAATAATGTTAATTTTTGAAAAAAAATAAATTAAGTAACAACAACAAAAATGAACAAACGTGACGAAAATGATTAAAGATTTTAATTATCCGTAAAATAAAACCTCCTATTTAGCTTGAAAAACGAATTCAACTAAAATATGGAACAACGGCGCATGCAAGAAAATGAGGGAAAATGAATAGTCAAGAAAACTTTACATGTCAAACACAAAAAACTGGAAAAAGACTGATTTTTTTTTTTTCTTTTTCATGGAAAACATTGCGCGCCGTAATAATTGAGATTTTTAACACGGGTACAAATTGATACAAAAACAAGGCTCAGCAGAAAGAAAATTAGGTCAGAAAATCTCCCATATTTTCAGACTTTTCTGTGCATTACCCACGTATGCAAAGTTTTCTAATTTGGAATGAGGATCCCAAGTTATGTGTTGATGTCATAATCAAAACACCATAAACAAAAGAAGATCATAGATTAATACTGCTATATTGTTTAAACATTCTCAAATAATTCTTCAAAATGGATAATTCTTGCAACACCTGATAGGGTTACGTCATACGTGTACAAATGGGTGATAGTTACTCGTTCTGTCTTGGACACGTTTCGTCAATCTTATATATTTATATTTATATATCTCTATTTGGTAAATTAATCGAGAGAGGTGCTGCCAGGTGGATACTATAGTAGTACTTTTCTTTCTTGTAGAATCAGTAGCTTTAAGCATCACGACATAATTAAAATATTGAACTCGAATTAAGGCGTTGGTTGCAAAATTTGCAATGTAATTAGAAACACTCAAGCTTTGATTGTGATTAAAGGTGTTAGGAAAGATTAGTTAAATAAATCTACTTAACCCGCAAAGCAACTCACGTGTGTGTATGTATGAGTGTGTGTGTATATATATTAAAGCCCTTTTATTATGCCAACGTTATGTTTGATTTAGATATAAATTAGATTTTGATAAAAAAAAATGATGGAGTATTAATCTAAAAGTTGTGAACATATAAAATGTATGTATTTCGCGTGGTAAAAGTCGGACGAACACTAACAATTAAAAGAGACTCAAACGATTTGTAAGGAACAACAACCTTTCGAGACAAAGTCCCAACGAGGAGTGTTTATTTGCGAAGATTACAATGAAAGGAAAGCGCCTCCAAGGAGCACAACCACACAAAACTAGGAAATTGAAAAGAAAGTAAATTACATAGTTCTCTTTTGAGAGTTGATCGACCAGTCATTCTTCAATATTCTCTTTTCTCTTTTGTACTCCTTGAATAGTTTTCTTCTTTTGAAACCGCTTGCTAACCGCTTTATCGCCCTGTGACCACACTCTCTCTATACTGTATGACTTGTCAAGAAACCACCGAATTAACTGCTTCCATTACTCCCAAGATTCAACCGTTTGTAACCGAAATCTCTGGGACGTGGGTTGAGATAAGTGGAAATTACACACAACCGTACATTTAAAAATTCAAATTCATAAATAAGGTGAAACCTATATTACTTCAAAATTCAGGTGGTAATTAAAAAATAATTAATTAATAAATTAGAATAATTAAATTAATTATTTAACCATATTTCAATCATACATCATTTTAACCCTAATTATATTATCTCATATTCTCTACACACTGTCCATTCTCTCAATCGGATTCCTCACTCAAATAGTTCTACAAATTGGCGACGCCTCCTCCTCCTCCTCCCACGGATGCCGCCGGATCTTCCACTTCTTCGGAAGTTTCTTTTATATAAATTTATTGGTGAGCCATAGAGTTTCTGGAATGAACGCGAAAGGGAAAGCGAGCAAACTTCCCTTGGGAGCAGAGCCTCACGGCGGCGCTACGAACGGAGGTCGACTGTAATACAGATCTGGCGGTGAAGGAAGCAGCATGAACGGCCATTTCTTTGATTTGTCTTCCGTTGAATCTTGAGAATTTTAAGGGGTTTCTGAGCTAAGCCTCAAATCCTGCATTGTTAAGGGTTTCGACTTCACGAGGTTAGTTGACGGACGTTATCAGATCTGGAAACGGGGATATATAAGGTCAGATTTAATATTTTGTGGGTCACGGGTGGTGGTGGTGTTGCGGTGGTACTGCGGTGCGGTGTTGTAGCGGTGTGGTGTAGCGATGTGGTGATGCAGTGGTAGTGGTATGGCGGTCTGCTGGTTACGGTGGTGCATTTTGGCAACGATGATGCTGGTTGGTGGTGATGATGTGTGGCGATGTATGTGGCTGAATGGTTTTTTTTTTTTTTTTTTGAGGTGGGGGAGGCATAGACGGCGATGATGATTGTTTTTAGTAATTTATTGAAGTGAATAGACAACGACGGTGGCGGTGGCATAGAGACCGTGGTGGTGAGCGGCGACATTGAGATGCAGGTGGTGGGACACTGACGTGGACAAGTTGAATTGTGACCTAATAATTTTAAGTAAATTGTGATCTGTATGATAAATGTGACTTAAAAGATGGGTGAACTAATAATTTGATAAATTGTGACATAGAAATAACTTGAGATTAATTAATTTAAAACTTGTGATCTTGAAATTATGTGACTTAAATAAATTGTTATTGTGACCTCTTATTTTGATAATTTGTGATCTTGAAATAACTTGAGATAAATTAATTTAAAACTTGTGACCTTGAAATTATTTGTGACTTAAAAAAATTGTTATTGTGACCTATTATTTTGATAATTTGTGACCCTGAAATTATTTGTGACTTAAAGAATTTCTGTTTTGTGACCTGAATTTATATCATATTGTGACCTGAATTTATATAATTAACAAAATATTTTTAATTATTTAATTTAAATAAATAATTATAACTACAACCTGATTTTTGAAACTTTTCAAGTTATATCTCAAAATTGAAATTATGTATAGTAAATACCTTATATATGTATTTTTCTCTTGAGATAAGATCGTACATTAATTTGTTTAATAACTGTCACCTAAATGCTAAATGACATTAAAACGTTCCATTAACCCAAACCTTGAGCGTCTTGCACGTTTGAGCGATGTTGGGCCTTTGCCCTATTGTCTCGCCTCAGATTTGTACATGGTCTCCTTTGGGCCCATCCATAATTGGGCCTTGATCTTTGGGCCATTTAACTGTGCCTCATTTTTGTATGTTAACAACTACTCCAAATATGGCAAAAATTAATATCAATTATTAATCTTTCACCATATTCAAGTACAAATTATTACGTAAAATAAAACTCCTGGTATTCCGATGATTTTTCTCTTTCCCAAGATTTGGACCTTTAATTTCGGTTACTAAGCATACATATGGCCTTTCGCATTCCGCCTCTTTGCCTTCTCCCCTTCTATAAAACTGCATTCTCGTTACACCATCATTGCTTTTGTTAACTTATTTAAGTTGACATTTTCTATTTTTCTACAAGTTTTTAATTTAAGTAAATTTAATTTAATTTAATTACTAAATACGTATATTTAGTAATTTATTAAGTTTAATTAAATTACTTAATTATTTCTTGGATGTAATGTTGTTTTTATCTCCTATATGTTTGTGATAATCATTTAATATTGGAGATAATGTTTGTTACTTATCTTTTATGATAAGGATCAAGAAATATTGTGATAATATTTTACTTGGCCTAGAATTCGATCACGTATCACTCTTGATAAGGATTCAAGATTTAAGAATATTTTGATTGGCCTATCTTGATGGCCGAAGATCATGATCTTATTCTTAGTGTCCAAGTTTGATTCTATGGTAAGATTCTAGAATTTATAATTATCTTACCTTGTCGTCACTTATGGTAAGATGGTTGAATTTATGATTATCTTACCTTATCTTCACTTATGATAAGATTCTTGAATTATTTTACCTTATCTCTGATTATTCTTGATTTAATTGTAGAAAATAGAGATTTGGTGCAAATAAGATTCTTGATGGACAAGCAATCCGATTGCACATAAATAAGAGAAACTTGGAGGCTTTTTGTGTCGAAGTTTAGAAACCAAAGATTCATGTGGATGACTAAGGATTGCTCATATCACACACGCAATTTAATCAACTTAATCGTGTACATGGTGGACTGTACACTACCAGATGTATCTACCTCAACAGATGCAAACTGTGCTCAAACATGTCTTAGGTACCCAGATGCATCAAGATTTTTCACTCACGTATTTTAGATATTTTTTTGGAAAATTCTTATTTGATGCAGTATATTGTGGGCTAATGTGCTCAAATCTTGCAGAATAAGTCCGTTAATTGTGGGGCCCAATTTTTGATAATTTATTTGTTACATAATTCTTGAATTATTCCGTTTCCATACTTATCCTATTTTTTTAAAGGAAAGGAAATTGGCAGGAACTAAGATTCTCAAGAGATATCTTTATCCACAAGTAATGCAATTAAAACAAAATCTCTTGAATTCTATTTGTACTCAAATTCCTCAAAAATCTCTTCTCAAATCTTGATTACCTCTCTCCACATTTGAAAAACCTAAATTCATAAAAACCCTCTTAAACCACCTTAATATCCAATCTCCGCCTATAGCCGAGCCGAGCCGAGCCGAGCCAAGGGGACTCCACCACCGAGCCACAAGTTATGGGTGCAAATCTGCCACCTATGTTTGGTAATCTTCCTACCAATCACTTTTCCCCCTTAGAAATTCGAAAGGAATTGATGGGTTCCGGAGAAATTTCGAGCAAACAGACTAAAACAAAGGGGGAGATGCCGAAAGATGATAAAGATGTGGAAGAAGGTAAATCTGGAACAAATCGCCAGAAGACGCAGATGGATCTGACTAGGACACAATTGAATATGGCAAGTCAGAGTCAGAGGATAAAGAAGAGGAAGCCGATGACTCTGTAAGTGAGAATGAATCGGATGAGACAGAGGGGTCTAGAGGTCAAGATGAATCTGATAATACTGAAGGAAGTGGAGATAAGGATAATGCAGAGAAAACAGAGAAATCTGAAGAAATAGAAGAACAAGAGTATTGTGAAGATGAGGATAATGCTGAGAAAATAGAGAAATCTGAAGAAATAGAAGAAGAAGAGAATACGAGGCCGACAGAAAGAACAAGGAAATAGGTGAAGAAAACAGTGTTTGCAAACAAAAGGGGATCGAGCACAAAGGCGGATGAATCTGCTGCTCCAAATGGATCTAGATATGATCCTTCATCGTTTGTTAGTACTCCCATGCAGACTGCCAAAGGTATGTTTACACTTTTCAATTTCAAATTTTGGTCGACTGGTGCATATGCCGAATTCCAAAAGTAAGAGATTGCACTGTGAGTCACGTGTATAGAATTTTGCACAAGATTGTTAGAGAAAATTTTGACCAGTTTATTCATGAATCAGGTTTAAACGTGAGTATGCCCAGACTCTTTATTTGGCTACTCGGATGGTCCTCAACAAGGGAACACATATTTTCTCATTTATCCCTGTGTTATTTCACAATTTTTGGCTGATTAGGGTGTCAAGAGACCTAAAGATGGATCTGGACAGCATGATTCGTTTAGACAGGATGGAAGAATTGGGCAACTGAAAAATACTGTCAAAAGGTTTGAAGATAAATATGTTTTCTGCAGGTCCTTCCAGAGATGAGATTTCAAAAGGCTTCTACTGTAAAGAAGAAGACCAAGTCCAAAAATAATTTCTAACTGGAAGAAAACTCTATTTTGCATGTTTGCATGAACTCTATGTTTGAGGGGTCATTGGGGGGGAGAGACATAGATATTATATCCTACTGCATTAAAATTCTTAGTGTTGCGGTAAGGGGAAGCATTTATTGTGTTTTTTGAAACTCAACCTTTATTTCCAGTTTATATCGTGTATAACTGACTTTTACCTATTTTTGTATACTCATGCTTACATTGGCAGGTTACAAGACGCTTCCCTTATTTCTTCCAAAAAGGGGGAGTATTTTTTTCTCATCTTTTCTGATTGATTGAATGTTGAAGTAACTCTTTTGATTCTCCTTTATGTGTTTATTATTTTTCTCTCGCTATCTTTATGTCGTTACATGCATGAAGTTGTTGAAGTGAGTTTATTATGATGCATGACTTGAGTGGGAGAATTTTGATAGGGGGAGCTTAATAATTGCATGTTACTTCTTTCTATGTTTGTGAAAAGGTGATTAGATTTTGGAAAAATAGAAAAAGTCAAAGGGGGAGATTGTAAACTTATTTAAGTTAGCATTTTCTATTTTTCTACAAGTTTGTAATTTAAGTAAATTTAATTTAATTACTAAATACGTGTATTTAGTAATTTATTAAGTTTAATTAAATTAATTAATTATTTCTTGGACATAATATTGTTTTTATCTTCTATATGTTTGTGATAATCATTTAATATTGAAGATAATGTTTGTTACTTATCTTTTATAATAAGGATCAAAAAATATTGTGGTAATATTTTATTAGGCCTAGAATTCGATCACTTATCACTCTTGATAAGGATTCAAGATTTAAGAATATTTTGATTGGCCGAGTATCTTGATGGCCAAAGATCATGATCTTATTCTTGGTGTCCAGATCAATTTGTGACAGTCTATTCGTTTAAACATCAAATTTAGACAACTTTAAATTTTCAGCTTTCAGCTTTCATCTTCATCACCAACATGTTGTTGTCATCTGATATTCAAATGATCAATTTTCTATATCCCAAATATCAGCTATTTCTTTTCTTAATAGAAATGAATCGTTTAATATTTTCCCAATTGCACCACCTGCATTGATATTTTCTTTGTTATGGGAGATATAGGAAATGTTTTTTTGGTCGATAAGGTCTTCTCAGCACCCTTTTCCATTTAAGATCTCCGGTGGGAGTTCTTGAGGTGATGGAATGGCTTACTGAGAGTGCTTCTATGGCCATTTTCCTGTTGGGAATGCTTCCAAGACTTGCCTTTGCAACGATGCATTTAGGAAGGAGATGAAGGAAGCTTGTTGGTGGCCATCCAGTAGGAAGGCGACAAGGAAGCTAGCCAGTGGTATTTCTTGGGCTGCTCATCCCTCCTTGCAGTGAGGAATTCAAGGAAGAGATGAAGACCAATTTACTTGCCCGTTGTAATAGTTGTTAGGAGAACAATTATAGCGTGCTCTAAGCTGCGGCTTGTAGGACTTTTGCATTTGTACTTCTTGATTTGTAAAAGTTTTTTATAATGAAAAAAATATATATATTTATTTGAACGTACTTCGTCCTTTTATGTGAATATAATTGTCCAACTTCCTTTACTTGTTTCAATGACGTTTTACATGATCTGCACTCAGTACCCTAACTTTATTTAGCCATGATACTTTCTTATATTTGTTCACTACCCCATATGGAAGGAACATATTTCTTTAAATACTTACAGTTAATGAACCTCACATGCCTTGTGCTATCTAAATCTTCTAAACGATAAGCCCCATTAGGCAACACACTTCTCACTTTATATGGTTCTTCCCAATTAGGCGACCACTTCCCATACTTTGGGTCTTTGCTATCCAAAGGGAGCACTGTTTTCCAAACTAAATCGCTCACGCTAAAGAACTTGGCTATAACTTTTTTATTATAATACTTAGCCATTTTTCGCTTTTGGACTTGCAGTCTACCTAGGACGTCCAACTCTAATAAATTTTGTATTGACGAAAATGCGTGTTCTTCATTATTCAAATTTCTTTGTAATTGCACTCTAATTGACTATACATTAATTTCCATAGGCAATACTGCCTCTTGTCCATAAGTAAGTTGAAAAGTAGTCACTTTGGTACTTGATCGTGGTGATGTCCTTTAAACCCATAAGGCTTTATTCAAACACTCATACCAATTTCTGGCATTTTCATCTATTATTTTCCTTATGATGTTTTTCAAAATCTTATTAGAAGACTCTACTTGCCCATTAGATTGAGTGTAATAGGGTGTAGAATTTACCAACCTAATTCCAAATTCGCCCAAAAATTCCTTCACTTGATCTCCATTTAGAGAAGTCTCGTGGTCCATCATTAAAGTTTGAGGTATCCCAGATCTATAGATAATATGGTCACGAATGAACTCAATGATGCTTTTCTGAGAGACCTCTTTTAAGGGTATAACTTCCACCCGTTTAGTGAAAAATTTTGTTGCAACTATTATGAACCTGTGCTGCTTGGACGACGGGGGATAAATCTTCACAATGAGATTTATCGCCCAACCTCTGAACGGCCAGGGTTTAATAATAGGTGTCAACTTTCTTGTTGGCACTCTTTGAATTGAGTCATGTTTTTTACACGCTAGGCAACTTTTGGCATACTGAATGCACAAATCTCCCATTTTAGGCCTGAAGTACCCACTCCTAATAATTAGCCATCTTATTCTTTCGCCTGCCTGATGGGCTCCACATATTCCTTCATGTACTTCAGCTATAATCGTCTTAGCCTCTTGTGAACTTACACATTTCAATAACACACCATCTGAGCATTTCTTGTATAACTCTTCATCTATCAGTATGTAATTTAATGAACAAAGCTTCATTTTCTTATCACTCTTTCTATTAGGCTCTCTCAAAAACCTTTTTATTTATTCTCTCCAATATATTGCATCCCCATTTTGTATGCAATGGATGTCAATCCTTCTCGTCCTTCCTTGTACTACGGGCTATATTACTCCATATTCACAAGTGGACTCCAGATTTATTACCTTCGAATAGCATGAGGCCATTTGGGCAAGTTCATTATACATCCTATTAACGTAATGAAGTTCCACTTGATCAAATTCTTCCAAAAATTCTTGGGTGATTTCATATTGGTTTATCACGGAATCACTTATTAACGTATTGAAGTTTCACTTGATCAAATTCTTTCAACAATTCTTGGGCGATTTCATATTGGTTTATCACGGAATCACTTTGGCATTTAAAGTCACCAAATAATTGATAAATTACTAAATGGGAATCGCCCCTAACTATCACTCTCTTTACTCTAATCTCTACTAATAGTTCCGAGCCTACGATCAACGCTTCGTATTTGGCTTGATTGTTAGTGCATAATTTATCTAGAGTGAAAGAGAATTTATAAAAAAAACCCCTAATTGATTTATTAAAACTATTCTTACCCCTGCACCTCCAGAAATTCTTGATCCATCAAAGTATAAAATCCAAGGTTTTAAATCTAAAGAATCAACTTCTAATTCAATTTCCTTGGGCACATCAAGGTATGGATGATTAGCCAAAAAGTTAGCCAGCGCTTGATTTTTAACCGCCTTTTGGGGTATATATTATATTCCAAACTCTGATAGTGCCGGAGTCTAAAGGCTTGTCCTTTGATGTAAAAAAGAGCGTGAAAATATATACTTGATTATATTTACTTTAGAAATTAAGTAAACAGTTACAGGCAGTAAATAAACCCTTAATTTTGTACACGTGAAATATAAAGTAAGACACAACTTCTCAATAGTAGAGTAATTACATTCACATTTCATTAACTGTCTACTCAAATAATAGATTGCCATCTTTTCACTAAATTGGTCTTCTTGTGCGACCATTTCGGCTATGTATTCTTTTCAGTCGATATGTACACTTTCATTGGCCGTCCTTGGATAGGTGAGACCAGCACAACGCCTTCAGGCTATCAAAAGCCTTTTGATATTCTTCTTTCTAGATGAAGTCGTCCTGATTTTTTAGCTTTATTAGAGGCGAAAAAGCTTTCATTCTCCATGCACAATTGGAGATAAAACGTCTCAAAAAGTTTATTTGGGCAAGACATCTTTGAAATTCTTTCTTGTTACCAGGTGGTTTGGCCTCTAAAATGGCCTTCGCTTTATTTTTATCAAGTTCAATTCCCCTTTTGTGTACTAAAAAATCAAGGAAATTCACTGCATTGACACCAAATGCACACTTCAAGGGATTCAATTTCAGTTTGTATTGCCTTATTTGCTCAAATGAGCATTTTAATTATTGAAAATGCTCTTCTTTAAGGGATTTGACCACTATGTCATCTACATAGACTTTAACAAATTCGCATATCATATCATGGAAGATTAAGTTCATTACTCTTTGATATGTGGCCCCTGCATTTTTCAGGTCGAAAGGCATAACTACCCATTCAAAACACCCTAGGACTCCGGGATACTTAAAGACAGTTTTGTGGATATCCTCTTTAGCTATGTAGATTTGGTTATATCCTAAATATCCATCCATGAAGGAGTACATTACATGTCCGGTGGTTGAATTCCCTGAAGAATCTGCCATAGGCATTGGATATTTATCTTTGGGTGTTTCTAAGTTTAAGTTCTTGAAATCTATGCACACCTTAATACTGTAGTTCTTTTTTAACACAGGTACTATATTAGATAACTATTTAGCATACCTGACTGTTCTAATAAAACCTGCTTTTAATAATCGTTCTATCTCTTTCTTTACATCAGACAGTACATTAGGGGCAAAACGCCTGAGAGGTTGTTTATGAGGTTTAAAATTTGGTTTAGTTGGTAATCTATTTTCTACCAAAGTTTTATTTAAACCAAGCATGTGATCATATTTCCAAGCAAAACAATCTTTGTATTCTTTTAACAAAGTGATCAATTTATCACTTACCTATTGACTAAGCGCTTGGCTGACAAACATTGGGCAATCTTCCCTTTTGTTACCAATGTTCATCCTTATCAAAGGGTCTTGCGCTTGAGCATATCCAGGCTTTGCGATCCCCATTACTTCATCATCCAAGTTCCTCACCAGCATTTCTTTTTCCAAGAAATCCACCTTGTTGACCTCCCAGCTAATGTTGTGCTCCAACTCAAACATTGCTAATTTGTCCCTTAACATCATTATTGCTATTGCTTCTTCTATATTTGCTTTATATTCCTTACTGAAAAGCCATCAGTTTGGCTTTGAAGGCCTGAATGTCAGCCAAATTCTTCTGTTGTTGACAACTTATCATAATTCCTTGATCGTCTTTTTTCCAATTACTTGCTCTTCAGGTGCCACTATATTTGGCCTCATTTGACTGAACATTTAGATAAGTGCATCTACTAAAGCTGGCTCTTAGCTTTTCGGAACAATTTGTGTTTCTTCCCCATCTAGAACTAATCTGACAGGTCCATAACTGCTTTCATACATGAACCTCTCCAAGGAGTTAGCTTCTGCGACAAAAGGCCTGGGTCTGCTTGCATGACTTCTGCTTCTCTTTTATCATTCCAAAAAACCAAGTACTAGTAGAGAGATGAAGGTATGCAACTACTCCCATGAATCCAATCCCTTCCTAACAGCACATTGTAACTGGTATGACCATCTATCATGACGAAAATGGTAGTCCTAGTAGTTGTTCCCACAGTTATATCTAGTGGCATCACCCTCTTATCTGAAGTCGCTTCCCCATTGAAACTCGTGAGAATAACTTCTATTGGGATCATATTACTCTCTGTCTTTGAAAATTTCCTTGTCATTCTGGACGGAATGGTGTTTATGGCTACCTCGTTATCGATGAGTACTTTCGACACATGTATACTATTGGCCAAGGCCTTTACATACAAGGACCTTAGATGTTTGGTTAACTTTACAGAATGCTTTCTAAAAATGACCTTTTCTGCTGCATCTGCCTCTACACCCTCCTGATACTTTTTTTTTTTAATCTCATTGGCTAACAAGTGGTTATTAGCCATGACTGGAGGTAGTGTTCCAAATTGAACGGTGACAGATCGCTTTGGATCTTCTTCATCTTCGTCCTTCTTTCCTCATTCAAATTCTGACTTCCCAAAAGAATTTTCTAGCAATTCTTCCATTGATTCTCCTACACTGACTTCTTTACCATCTTTAAGAACATTTTAATTAGTCACCCTGAGCAATTTAGGCGCCCTAGGATGTGGCAATCCTTGTTGTTGCTTTATCATTCGCCCATAATTTCATTGAAAATGCCTTTGTTGGGTTCTAGTAATTTCATTAAAGGGTACAACTTTTCCTGCACTATACTGGAACGAATGCCATACGTTTGGCTGATGATGCTATGGCCTAAATATCCGACCATGATGGATTGGCTTGAATTGCTTCTCAAAGGGCTGTCTCCCATAGTATGGCATGTGCCATCTTTCATTGGGCTGGGAATTTGGAACCACATTAGGGAGATGTTGATGTTTCCATGTTCCTTTTTGTCAATATTCCCATTCACCTCTTCCTTGCACCTAGCACATAATGTTCTTTCATCCTTTTTGGGTTCCTTTCCCTTTAGACGTTCAAAAACACTGGGATTAGGCTTAGGGTCTTCCTCTCCATCATCTATGTCCAACTTAAATTTTGACAACTTATTTTTGAAGCCAACTGTTATCATATTCCCATTCACCTCTTCCTTGTACCTAGCACATAATGTTCTTTCGTCCTTTTTAGGTTCCTTTCCCTTTAGACGTTCAAAAACACTGGGATTAGACTTAGGATCTTCCTCTCCATCATCTATGACCAACTTGAATTTTGACAACTTATTTTTGAAGCTAG
Organism: Ligustrum vulgare; assembly: GCA_963555705.1. NCBI lineage: Eukaryota > Viridiplantae > Streptophyta > Magnoliopsida > Lamiales > Oleaceae > Ligustrum > Ligustrum vulgare. The sequence continues at coordinate 23,683,228 of OY743178.1, read as the reverse complement.
TTGTTATCATATTAACTACGAGTGGTTGCGGGAAAAGATTTTTGATATGATCCAGATCAGGCATCGAAGGGCGAAGTAGAGCCATCGGTAATATGACGGTGATCTACAAGCAAAACGGAGCAAGTTCCATGTTGGGATCGAGCCGAGAAAAGGGACGAATCAAGCCGAATCAAGTAATCGAAGTTCAGGAAAAAAGGACCAGAAGTCATCTTACGGCCGTAAGGGTGGAAGTTACGACTGTAACACAGCTATCGGAAATTTTGAGCAGAACCTTCATTACGGCCATAAAGAATAATCCTCACGGCCGTAACTCCGCCTCGGGTTTAAATGAAGAATTACAGAGTTTCATAGTCACGACCGTAAGTCTTAACCAGAAAGTCATTTACGGCCGTAAATGAGTTCATCAGGCCGTAAATCTAATATTCCGGATTTTTGCATATTTTGTTAATTTTCCGTTTTTAATCTTTTATTTCCATAATTTGAGCACTAATTGCGGCTAGGACTAGGGTTAGGTCAGTTTTGCTTTATATTATCATATTTCATTCATTTGTAAGACAGTTTTGAGATTAATATTAATTGAGAGAGGATTCTCTAAATTGAAAGGTTGAGTTTTTCCCTTTTTTCTTGAACTTATCAAAGATCCGATCTTTGTGGCGTTCACCCAACGAACTTATCAAGGAATTGACAACCCTTGTGGTGTTCACCAATCTTGGTTCTTCAATCCTCATCGTCATTAATTGTGTCATGATTGTCGGGTCAAGGTTTCATCTTCGATCTATCTTTAATTCCGTTATTTATTTCCTTGTGTTCTTGTTTATTTTCGTGTTTAATCTGTCTTAGATCTTTCCTAAGTTTTAATTGTGTTATTTCTGCGTGTTTGTCGAGATTCCCCGATTGGGATCGTGTCATCTAGTATCAGAGCATAGATCTATTTCAGATTCTTGCGTTTCTTGTTATTTCTTGATTTTCTTGTTCTTCGTGCCAGTTATAAATTTTTTCAATTTGATCCATAAAAGTCAATCCCAAAAATTCAAAAGTGTTTTTTTCGTTTTTCGTCCAAATCCAGTTCCTTTTTTCTGCCATACTCGTAGTTCAATTATCTGGCAGATTAAAAAAAAATCTGAAAATTCCCAAATATTTTCCAAATATTCTGAATTTTCTCAATTTCCAAATTTCCTTATTCTTGTTCGTGTCTTACCTTTTTCCAACCCTTGATTAGTTCTTGGGTAAAATTTTAAGGGATAGAAGAGTGAAACACGAGTGAAAATACACGTGAGGAGAAATTTATTTTTGAAATTAAAAATGTCTGATAAAGAGGTTCCACATCTTCATCTTATGTTGGAGACAGAAAATAGCTCAGGGGTGTGAATAGAAAGGATGAAAAGGGTAATGATGATATTGCAGTAATGAGGGCACAATTTGAGAGGTTTATGGCTTAGATGGAGAATCGGGGTGCGGAACGTGAACAAAGACCTCGGGATCAATCTCATGATGGTTCTCAGGTTAGGAGAGGTAACATGCGTGAGGTTCGTATGGATGATGAGGACATGGGCAGTGAAAGTGGAAGTATATTTTTGGTGGGAAGTATGCGAATGAGGGATAGAGGAGATAGGTATGAGAGGAGGCATGATAGGGAGCGTCGTGATGCTAGGAGGCATCGTGGGGTAGAGATGTTGTTGATGAAGACCTTGGGAAAATTAAAGTAAAGATACCATCGTTTCAGGGTAGGAGTGATCCGGAGGCATACCTGGATTGGGAAACCAAGGTTGAAAGGCTATTTGATTGTCTCAATTATTCAGAAAAAAGAAGGTGAAATTAGTTGTGATTGAATTCACCGATTATGCCAATATTTGGTGGGATCAACTAGTGACGGGTAGGAGGAGGAACCTTGAGGAGCCGGTAGAGACTTGGGGTGAGTTAAAGACCATAATGAGGAAGCGGTTTGTGCCAACTCATTATTATAGAGATATTTACCAGAGGCTGCAGGGTATGACTCAGGGGTCGAGGAGTGTAGAAGATTATCACAAGGATATGGCGGTGGCGATGATTCGGGCTAATGTGGTGGAGGGTCGAGAAGCTACGATGGCTAGGTTCTGAGTGGGCTGAATAGAGATATTGCCAATGTTGCGTGATAATGGTGAAATTCGTTCCGAGGATGAATTTAAGGGAATGCCTAAGTTAGTGGATGTTGGAGCTAGTAGTAGTGATGAGGAAGGGTTGACTTATGCTGTTAAAGATTCACTTGTTAATCGACGTGTCCTTAGTACTAGGGTCAGGGTGGATGAAACTGGTGAGCAAAGGGATAATCTCTTTGATACTAGATGCTTAGTGGGTAAAAAATTTTGTGGTATGGTGATTGACGAGATAAGTTGTACTAATGCGGTTAGTACAATGTTGGTTGAGAAATTGGGATTGAGCTTGATAAAACATCCAAACCCTTATAAATTGCAATGGCTGACCGAGTCGGGAGAAATTAAGGTAAATAAGCAGGCTATGGTCAATTTTTCATCGGGGGTTATAAGGATGAGGTGGTTGGCCATGGCAACATGATAGGAGGGTAGTGCACGATGGGTTTAAGAATCAATATTCATTTGTGAAGGGTGGGAAGAAAATTACCCTTGTTCTGTTATCTCCGAAAGAGGCTCAAGAGGATCAGTTAAAAACCAAATGTGAGTTTGAAAAAAGAAATAAGAGTGTTTAGGTCACGACCTCAGAAAAAGGAGAGGGTGTGAAGGTTGAAAACAAGAGAGTTGAGGCCACAACCTCAGAAAAAGGAAAGAATGAGTGCAAAAAGAAAAGAGAGTCCACCCCCAAATTGAGTTTATTTGCACATAGGTTGATGTACAAGGATCCGTGCCTTGCACTTAACCAATCTAACAAATCCCTCCCCAGTTCTATTAAATATGTTTTGCAGGGACATAAATCAAGCCATGAACTTAAGGCGGGGAAGAAATTCATTAGCAAAAATGAGTAGCCCAAAAGTCTAAAGGATCGTACGAAGCTTAAAAATGATCATCAAGCCCAGGAAAGCAGGAGGAGTTTGAAAATCCGACCAAAAATGGATTCGAGGTCGAATCCTTTTCAAGAGAGGGAGTGTGATATGATCCAGACCAGGCATCGAAGGGCGAAGTCGAGCCATTGGCAATATGACAGTGATCTACAAGGGAAACGGAGCAAGTTTCATGTTGGGGTTGAGCCGAGAAGAGGGACGGATCAAGCCGAATCAAGTAATCGAAGTTCAGGAAAAAAGGACCATAAGTCATCTTACGGCCGTAAGGGTGGAAGTTACGTTCGTAACACAGCTATCGCAAATTTTGAGCAGAACCTTCATTACGGCCGTAAAGAATAATCCTCACGGCCGTAACTCCGCCTCGGGTTTAAATGAAGAATTAAAGAGTTTCATAGTTACGGCCGTAAGTCCTGTCGTCAGGACCGTAAGTCTTAAACAGAAAGTCATTTACAACTATAAATGAGTTCATCATGGCCGTAAATCTAATTTTCCGAATTTTTGCATATTTTGTTAATTTTCCGTTTTTAATCTTTTATTTCCATAATTTGAGCCTTAATTGCGGCTAGGGCTAGGGTTAAGTCAATTTTGCTTTATATTATCATATTTCATTCATTTGTAAGACAGTTTTGAGATTAATATTACTTGAGAGAGGATTCTCCAAATTGAAAGGTTGGGTTTTCCCTTTTTTCTTGAACTTATCAAAGATCTGATCTTTGTGGCGTTCACCCAACGAACTTATCAAGGAATTGACAACCCTTGTGGCGTTCACCAATCTTGGTTCTTCAATCTGCATCGCCATTTATTGTGTCGTGATTGTCGGGTCAATGTTTCATCGTCGATCTATCTTTAATTCCATTAATTATTTCCTTATGTTATTGTTTATTTTTCGTGTTTAATCTGTCTTAGATCTTTCCTAGGTTTTAATTGTGTTATTTCCGCGTGTTTGTCGAGATTCCCCGATTGGGATAGCGTCAATTTTCATCCACTGCCATTTTCTTCTTAGTTCCAAAAGTGATTCGCCCAGACTCAATAGAATCCTGTAACACATGACAAAAAACCAAACAATTGTTAGTCATATGAGACCATGCATTGTGCCATTTACGGTATTTTTTACCATTAATTTGCTCAGGGTTTGACAATTTATGCTTATCGCTCAATTTTATTTGCTTATTCTTATATAGTTTATCAAATATAAGGTCATCTTTAGTTACATCAAATGAAAACACCCTTGCCTTTTTGTTTTTTATTCCCTATATCATTTGATTCGGCCTCTAAGGGGCAAGCATACACATCTCCCTTAACTAAATCGGACAAACATACTTCAGTCTAGTCATAATATTCGTCATCAACCATGTGAACTTCAATATTCGGGTCTCTATAGTAGGTCCCTTTGCTAGAAATTTTTATTTGTTCTTCGTCTCTTATTAAACGTTCATACTAATTACATTAGCACTAAACTGAAATAGGTCAGGAAATTCCCTGTCCTGGAACTTCTTTTTTAAATCAAAACTCAAACAACCTTGAGCTATCTTTAAAAATTCTTTTTCAGGTAAAGGTACAAAACATTTGCTTCTGTCTGTTTTGAACCTTTGAAGAAAACCCTCTGCCCATTCGTTGGGCATTTGACGTAAATTTTCTAAAGCGGCCAGAGTCACTTCAGACTCAGTTTTATAAAATTGAGCATGGAACAATTGTTACAACTGTTGTCATGTCTGAAGAGAATTTGCTGGAAAATTAATAAACCATGAGAAAGCTACTCCTGTTAGTGAACCAGGGAATAGTCTCATCTTATGGTAATCAGTTACTTCACCACACTGCAATGTAAATCACCCTATATTTTCTAGAGTAGAAACTTCTCTTGGGTCAGTGAACAATGAAAATTCTAGTACTTTGTACCCTCTAGGCAATGGATATGCTTGATCTATCCAATCAGGGTATGGCTTTGTGTAAGTCGGCACTCGGCCTAATACAAGGATGCTTTCCAACAACCATTTGATCTTGCACTATCTCGGTGATTTGATCTCTCAACAAGACGTTGGGATCATAAGGGACACCTATGGGTTGGTTCCTGGTGGTATCACCTGAGGTCTGAGAAATGGAAATTGATTTCCAGCGAAAACGCCATTGTTTAAACCACTGTTACCATTAGCCTGAATATTTCCTCCATCATTAACACGCAGGGTGTTCTTTCCGTTGTTCTAGACATTGTCCCTTGCATTTAAGTTACCCCCCCCCCCCCCCCAAGTTTGGCATCTCGTTACCGTTACTAAAGTTAGACATTCCACTACCCCCAAGTTGGAAGTGGAAGGTCTGAAAGGTGGTTTTGTTCCCCGATTTGGACGTACAAATGTAGGATTATGTCCCACAATCATTTTCTCTTGAAAATGGTGTCCTATGTTTAGAAAAATTGATTGACAAACTTGGCCCGTTAACTTATTCATGGTGTCATGTAAAGTTCTTAGTTGTTTGGTCATATTGTCATAGTGGACCCTTTCATTTTGAATAAACTTTTCTATGTTATAAACATATTGCAGATTTACCTGTTCAACCACATCTTGGGTAAGTTTTCCAAGTAGTACACTCATGGTTCGAGGACTTAATTCTGCCATTAGTTCATAACGGTTCTGACTTTGTCCCTCTGTTCCTGGAGTACTTTGTTGCTCCTCATATCTCTCGATCATAGACTGGACTCGATGGCTTACTGGCTCCTCATCGAAGTTCTTATAAGGCATATTACTTCACTTTTTGTATCCTCAAAACACCAAAGTTGTCCCACCGGGCGTGCCAAATTGCTTTGCACGGTAAAATTCGGACTAACGCTAATAATTAAAAGAGACTCAGACGATGTGTAAGGAACAACAACCTCTCGAGAAAAAGTCCCAACGGTGGGTGTTTATTTGTGAAGACTATAATGAAAGCAAAACGCCTCCAAAGGGTGCAAGCACACAAAGTAAACGAAAATTGACGAGGAAATTGAAATGAAAGTGAATTACATAGTTCTCTTTTTAGAGTTGATTGATCCGTCCTTCTTCCATATTCTCTTTTATATCCTAGAACAGTTTCCCTCTTCCGAAACCTCTTGCTAACCGCTTTATCGCCCTGTAACCACCCACTATCTCTATACTGTATGACTTGTTAAGAAACTGCTGAATTAACTGTTGCCATTACTCCCATGGTTTAACTGTTTGTAACCGAAATCTCTGGGACATGGGCTGAGATAAGATCACATATTAATTTGTTCAATAACTGGCACCTAAATGACATTAAACGTTCCATTCGCCCAAACCTTGAGCGTCTTGCACGTTTGAGCGATGTTGGGCCTTCGCCCTATTGTCTCGCCTCGAATTTGTACATGGTCTCCTTTGGGCCAATCCCTAATTGAGCCTCGTTCTTTGGGCCAGTTAACTAGGCCTCATTTTTGTATGTCAATAGTATGATTAAAATTAATTATTGACTTTAATTGTATAATATTACAAGTCACTCGAAATTTCATTTTTCTTTTAAAATTAACTGAATTAGTTAAAATTTATAATTAATTACAATTATAACTTAATTTTAATTTTGTAATAAATAAAAAAATGTGACTAATCAATTACTATTGTAACTTAATTGTATATATTACACGTCAGTCAAAATTCATTTTTCTTTTAAAATTAATTAAATGAGTTACAAATTAATTAATTAATTAAAATTTTAACTTAATTACATTCGGTCATGAATTACATTTACATTTTGTAATTAATTACATTTGCAAAACGAATGAATTTGTAAAATATGATTGGTCTGTTTTGCTATAATTAATTGAATTACTTACTTTCATTTTCATTAATTACAATGCAAATTAATTACAACTGTAACTTAATTTCTATTTTGTAATCAATTACAATTAATGTATTTAATTAATTACTGTTGTCACTTAATTGTATATATATTACAAGTCACTCGAAACTTCATTTTTTCTTTTAAAATTAAATGAATTGGTTATAAATTAGTATAATGAATTACAGTTTGTAATTAATTACAATTGCAATTTTATTTCAATTTTGTAATTAATTACAATTGTAACAAATGAATTTTAAATCATGAAATTTTTTTTGCTAAAGTAAATTAAATAGTTACACTTTCACCATAATAACAACTGCATTTGCAACTTATTTACATCATGTAATCAATTATATTTTATAATTAATTATAATTGTAACTTTATTTCAATTTCGTAATTAATTACAATTGTAATTAATGATTTCGTAAAACATTAGTGTAATTCATAATTAATTATATTAGTGTAATTAATTCTCATTGGATTTCTGAAATGATGAATTTGACTATATAATTTGTAACAAATTATAGAGAGCCACAGATTTAGATTTGAATCTACGTCCTGAACTCCTTTCTCCAATTTAAGAACTAAATAAATTTGTTCGGAATTTTCATAATAAAGCTTCCATTGAACTTAGTATAGTTGTGGAGGTTTTCTGTCTCACGACAAGGACCAGAAGAATATTCCTATCACAACAAAGAAAATGTTTATCCCGTTAACGAATCTGGGCCATAAGTAGTTCCCAACTATTGCATTCACTTTTCTTTTTTAACAAATTAGGTCATATCACCATGAATTGTGGCTGACAAATATAGTGAAACTGAAACACAATAAATTCAACTGGGATGCCAAAAATTGTAGAAACAAAGGATGCTACGGTAGTTAACATCACCAAGTAATGCTACAATAAGATAATTTCATCACCTTTTAGAGAGAGAGAGAGTTTCTGGTTCCTCTAATTTATGTCGAACAGAAGAATAGCCCATTGTCAATAAATTGAAGAAACATTGTACGGGAGTAGCTGAAAGAAGAGAAAGTCGGTGGTTTAAGGATTATAATTGATTTAGACAAATATTATCAAGGGCTATCCACATAAATATCCTACTATTAGGGATCGATTTGAAATTTACTTAAATTTTATAAAATTTGAAAATTACATTTTAAAAAATCTTAAAAACTGAAAATTACTTATGATACTTTCCAAATAGGTTAGTATCATAGTATAATAATTATGATTATGTTACTATCACAATATGATACTTATGATACTTTTTCAAATTTTTTAGTATCACAGTATGTTACTTATAATACTTTTCAAATTTTTTTAGTATCACAGATTGATACTTTATAATTTTTTATGATACTTTGTCTCATACATAAAATCAAATAGTTTGCTGGCACTATTCTCTAAACAATTTTCTGCTAAACCTATAACAATGGAGCTTCCCATCGCCCTGCACCTATAGGCTGCAATACCACCACCACTACTACCATAGCATAACCAACACACCACGACCATCGCAAACAAATCCACAACTACAACAACTGCACACTAGCAGCACCGCACAACCACAACCATGCCTCACATCCACTACACAACCTTCAAATCACTAGCGCCACCAGCACCACCACCGAGCACCAGCAACACTGCCTCACGTCCACCGCACCACCTTCAAATCACCACCACCACCGCACAACCAACATAACAGTCGGCTTCGATCTGCTTGGTTGCACCACCACCGCACACAAGCAATAGTGCCTCACGTCCACTGCACACACAACAACACAGTCGGCTTCGATCTGCTTTGTTGCGAGCACCAACAGGGGTGGGACATTTTTGAACGCAGGCAGGCATCCGGAAGGGTGGTGGCTCGGTGCTGTGGTGGTGGTCCGGTGGTGGCGGTGGGAGTTGGTGTGGCTCGGTGAAGAAGAAGAAGAAGACACCATATTTTTCATTAATTTTTTTTATTTTGCATAGTAAAAGATCAGTTTGATAACTTTAAAGTAGTAATTAGTGCAATTAACCCTATTTTCAAATTACCTGATTTTAAAGATTTTAAACTTGAAATGAACTAAGTCCAACAAAAAGCTCATCATTAACTCAAATCTAACTTGCGAACAAAGCATTACTTATTAGGGTATTTATGATTTTGAGAAGGAATAATTAGGATGTACACTAGTTCTCCATACCTATGTTAGATAAATACCAATATTAGTAAGTATTTAGAATAGTACGTAATACTCATCTCATTCTCCTATCCTAACTTAAATACGTATATCCACCCCGAAATCTCTTTCATCTATTTTCAAATCCTCAATTGAAATCATACTCTCTCTCACACATATTTAATTAATTCATATATATATTTCCATATAATGACTCACATATCCCCCATAAATCAGAAAACCATGCACGAATTATGTAAAAGGTTTAGCAAAGATTCGTCTTTTTGAAAACTCCATTTTGAAGTTTTAGTTTTGCTGTCGAACCCTAGGATACTGCAGGCCATACGATTAAAGAAATCTATGCTCCAATAATGGTGAACACTCATGCATCACCCTTGAAAGCAAATCAACCCATTGGACAATATTCAGAAGCGACCGTAGTTGGGTCATCGTCAAGAGCTCCTACTGCCACGAAGAAGAAATTCGTCAAAGCAAGGAAATGGCGTCCAACAAGAAGAAAAAACTCCCAGGGGTAGGTTATCATCAACTAGTATCTTTTCATATTTACTAAAAATGATGGCATAATCATTCGGATGTTCATATATGAAGGGAAATACGTACAATAAAGATATTATGTACATTTATTACTGTTAGCCACTTGCTGCTTTCCATATGAATGCATAACTGAAAGGAAAAATAACACTATCAGTTGTTTAAGCTCTAAATGGTTTTTTCCTTGTAATTTATTGTTTTTGGGTATTAACTATTTGATTTGGGTGCCCTTTTTCAAATTCACCCACCATAAGAAATTATAGTTTTATCATGAAATGCAGCCCTGAATAAGTTGTTACATATAAGTTATGTCTTACAGTGAACTCGTTTTGTCTAGAGAATAATACTTCAGGAAGATATCTAATTGTTTAGAATTCCATGAGGCATAATCATTTGAATTTTGCTACTTGCACAATAATATTGACAATGAAGATGACAATTAGGTGATGTGGAATTATTGTGTTTGTTGAATTAAAAATGATGTGATGTATGAATAAACAAGATTGTGCCATGTAAGCTAATTTTCAACCTCATTGTGAGTGTAACAAAGTTGTAATCATTTAGGCTATGTTTGATAGTGAAAATTACACCCACCAGTACTCTTAAAGATTCAAATTAAAATATAAGACCAAACATGTAAAACTTCAAATTTCAGGTTGTAATTAAAATTTTAACAATTAATTAATAAATTAAAATAATAATATTATGAAATTAAAATAATTATCTATACCCTATCCCTATCCCAATCCCAATCACACACACCATATCACTCTACATCAAACCCTAATTATTTTCTCCCTCTCTATTCTCTCACAATCACCATACAGTCGCAATCAGAATACAACATTCACTCCTTCACACGGCCACACACCACTCCAGTCGCACTCCAGCCCATACTTCGAACGAAGACCGCCACAGGAAGCGGCCATTTCAAGGTAGGTGGTGCCACCTCGAGACAGTGACACAACTGCAGGCGGAGATTCTGGCAGCAGCGTCCCGACCACTTGATCGAGGCATAGGCATTGCTGCTTCTGACGATTTGCCTCTTTGAAATTTCGGTAGGTGGTGTTGCAAGTGGCGTTAAGTGGCGGCAATGACGGCGGTGAGGGAGTGGAATTTTGGCTTTGGAAATGGTGTGCACATCTGCTTGTGGTGGTGGTGTTGGAGGCTGCATTAGCAGAAGCGGTTTTGATATTCATGGGCACCGTGGCAGAGGTGGTGGTTAACGTGATTGTGATGTTGGCAGCATTAAGGTGGTGGTTAACTCTTGTGGGTTCAAGCAGATTTTTTTTATAACAGCAGATTCATTTTTTTCTTGGTTGGGGCGATTGTGATGTTGGCAGCATTAAGGGAGTGACGATGACGGCGGTGACAGAGGCGGCGACGTTTGAGACGGTGGTAGTTGTGGACTGCGTGGTGGTGAGACGTGGGTAGGTTTTCTTGAGATATTGTGACATGATAGTTAATTGTTGTGGATTTTTACAAGTGTACGAATCTCACAAGTAATAAAGTGGAACAAAAGTCTGGATACCGTACCAAAGGGATTGAGCAAATTGTATTTTAGGTTGAATTCCTTAACCGGAACGAGAATTTCAATGGTGATTTGGTGAATGAATTTACGCTATGGATGAAACCAAGAAAGCGATGAGAAATTTGAATTAAAATCAATGAAAGCAAACGAATTGGAAATTGATAATCCACATTAAATCTATCATCTATACTTTGACTTAATTGTTTAACCACAATTCATGGAAATTTAAAAATCCGTGTTCCAAATGTTATTTAAGTCCTTTCTTGATGATGCATTAAAAATCTGGGTGGACGTGGGTTGGGTTGGGTCGGTTTTTTGCCCAACCTGAACCCAACCCACTATGGTCGGGTTGATAAAAAATCAACCCAACCCAACCCAACCCAAACATGAGTTCAAACCCAACCCAACCCAATCAAGTTTCAGTCGGGTCGAGTCGGGTTGTGTGGTTTGGGCTTTGGTCCAATTAAATAAAATTCTTAGAAAATTAAAAAATTATGCCCATAAATCAACTATTAACTCAAATAAATTATGTACAATACAATAAGCTCAAATATAATAAATTAAATACTTGCTAATAAAACTAAAATATGTTCAAATTATATTTGAGTTTCATCCAAATTAAAAATGGATTTAAGATTCTTGAAATTTAGATGGCCTTATATTTTTAAAATTTTGATTGGGTTGGGTTGGGTTAATCCAACCCAAACAAATTTTTTTTTATAACCCAACCCAATTTTCATCAAAACCCAACCCAAACCGATCGGGTTGGGTTGGGTTGGGTGGGTTGATGCCCACCCCTAATTAAAAACATTTTTCTAAAATGTAACCCGACTATATATCTATGACAAATTGACATTAGAAAAGTATTTTAGTTTTGTGAACACATTTTAAGGATAACACTAGGCATATGTGGTATATCTTTATCCACTATCGGACCTTGCGGTAATTAAACATGTCTAACATTCTCCAACTCTCTTATTTTTGGAAAACACCACTCAGTTCTACAAAAATTGACCAGAAATTTGCATAAGATAAAAAAACATACTTTTAATACTCAAACCCACGAATTGTATAATTTAAACGATAGTCAAAGCGTAAAATCAAAATAATAAGGTTTCATCACAATTTTCAACACTTAACATCTAACCTAGAAACATAATTGAGAATAAATTACAAGAAATATGAAAAGAGACAACCCCGCTCATCTCATTGTTCTTGATTCTTCAATCTTCTCTTTGGCCTCACGTGGATCCCTCTTTGATTGAGTAGCAAACTTGCATGAAAGCACAATTGAGAATGATAATGGGCACCCCTAATTCGTGAATAACAATTGGTGTTTATATGTTTAGGTCAAAAAGGGGAATAAACCATGAAAATCAGTGCATGGGCCGACATCATAACTTTTGATTTAGCACACTTTATTACTTGGATGCGACATCATAACTTGTGATTTAGCACACATCAAGTTTTTGGCGCTGTTGCCGGGGATTGTTAATTAATATCGATACTAATTAGTTTTTACTTTATTTGGAACTTTTTATTTATTTATTTATTTTTATTTTTATTTCTTAGAACATTTAAAAAGTTGTGAAATTGTCTCATTTTCAGGCTTGAATAGATATTCAGATAGTGGAGAAAACATAACAAGATGGCAGTGGATGATTATCGATGGTATTCTGATCGACCAACACCTGTGATAGAAAAGATTGTAACACTCAGCACTTTCTGCCGAACTTGACTGGTATTAAGAGGCTATAACAGAAAAAGTATACAATTTTGGTAAATAGCTAGCGCATATGATGCTAACCCATCTGATATGTGAATACTGCCATGGCAATCATGCGTTATATGATTGTCTCGTTGCACCCGATGACATGTGGAAGGTTGATTGTTTGGGAAATTATTATCTAGTGTAGTAGAGTTATCCACATTCTCAAACGAATAATCCTGACTGGAACGAGCATCCAGACTTCTCATGGTTCAACAATCGGGATATCCAAATCAACAATCGCAAAGTGATCGCACTAGTGAATTGCTAACACAGTTGCTGAAAAATCAACAAGAAATGTTGTAAAATCAATAGGCAGACATGGAAGAATGGAGAAATCAGATGGAGCCATTGCCAGAAATTCAGGTGGAAAGATTAGAATAATTAGAAGACTTGGTTGAACCAGCTGAAGAAAAAGAAGAACAACTTGAAGAAGTGGATCAACTAGAAGAAAGTAGCTGCCAAGAAGAAGACACAATCTCATTGTCAAGTACAAAATCCGGACATCGAGCTCGAGGAGACTTCAATCAAAGAAGAAGAACAATCGAAGAAAGAGGAGTTGATCAAAGAAAAGTAGACATTTAAGGGGTGTTGAAATTGCAATGAAATCCTCCAAATTCAATGATTGGACAAGAATTGATTTCATCATTGGCGATGAAGAAATGATTGAAGTCTACATTTTGAAGTTTGAATCAAGTGGAGATGTCAACATTCATGAAATGGGCAAGGTAAAAATTTGGTGCATAATTGCACATTGGAGCAAATTCGATCGTTACAAACAAAGACGGTCATCAAAAGCTCTATTTAAAGTTCCTTGAAAAATCAGGTAAAAAGTCGGGCTTTAGATTATAAATGGAGCGCTTGTTGGGAGGCAACACAATTTTCCATCTGTTTATTTATTTTGCTTTGTTTATTGCTTTATGAGTAACTTTAGGATTTATTTACATGTTTATTTTAGTATTTACATATTTGAGTTATCATTTTGACATTATAATTGTTGCACCTCATTTGGTAGTTGATAATTGCTTCATCATTGATGGAGTTTGAGCATCGTGAACACTACTGAAATCTAGCCTAATACATGAAAGCATAAGTTGGCCCATTTGGTGGTTCATTAGCATATTCATTCATTTGAGAAAATATAGTCCTACTTGCATGCTTGTTTGATAAGTGTTAAATCATAAAAATTAGCATGACAAGTAGACTCAAGACTTTAACAAAGTATAGGTGGTAGACGACATTGATAACAAGGTGTTTTGGAGTGGAGAAATTGGAGTTGAAATTCAAAATAGGAACAAAAATTTCTTTCAACCGGAGACCTATGTGGCCGCGCCCTATCATCATGGTGGTCGCGCATCATCCATTCAAATCAATAGTACCTACAATAATTAACCACGCGGACACCAGAAGTCCTTCTGAGCGGCCGCACGGTTATCTGTAGGTCAATTTCGGCAGATTTTTATATACTTTGGTGAAACTTTCAAATTCATAACTTTAAACCTCATTTTCTCTTCCCAAATTCACCCCGACATAGCATACCACCTAATCTTCATTTATTCACATGGATTTGAGCATCATACTAGCTTGCTTCACATTCCAATTTCCCAAAAGGTATGAAATTCATCTTTGCTTTACAATTTTGCTATTATTGTGGTCTTTCTTGCTTTTATGGATATTTGGATTCTATGGATTATTGGGTTGTTGTGATGACGAGCAATGAAAACAAGTAGAATTTCCAATGAAACTAAAAGTGCTACTAAATGTCAAAACATGCCAAATGCAAGCACAAGTGAAACTCAAGTCACAAAACACATTCATGCATGCATCCTAGGCCCACTAGCACTCAAATAAATGCAATGTCAAGCAATGACTAATTAAAAAGAAATTAATCAAACAAAATACTACTAATGCTTTAACTTGCAATACTAAGCTATAAACCAAACTTAAAACATATAATATGGTGTAAAGCACCTAACGTATGCATCCTAACCATGCTAATAGATAAAATTTGCAATGTTAAGCATTCAAGTGAATCAAAAGCAAAAAATAAAATAAAATAAGCAAAGCGTTTGAGAAATTGGGTTGCCTCCTAATAAGCGTTTCATTTATAGTCTAGAGCTAGACTTTTTGGCAAATAATTCAAGGGAACCTAAAGAAAGCTTTAGATACCTTGCTCATTTTCTTTCTTTTGGCTTTGTTCCACTCCTCATTTGATCTCCACGACTGGAATTTTCCCTTCTCCATGTTATAGAACACGTCCTTCTCATCCACTTCAAACTCAACTATGAAGACTTCCACTTCCTTTTCGGGTTTAATCACAAAATCAATTATTTGGCAATCAACAAGGTCAAAATCATGTAAGTTGATTTCTTTCTTGTTAATGTCCAAATCTCCTTTTAGCTCCATTGTGATTGATTTTGCATTCTCTTCAAGTGTTTCTTTAATAGTTGACTTATCTATGGATTCAATAGCCATTTCATCGTCAAATTCCACGGGCATTGGCGAGTGCTTCCTATGAATTTCTATGATTGGATCATACCCCCACTTTTGAAAGTCATTCCTGTATATGACATCTCCCACAAGCATATCATCTTCATCCAAATTGGCTAATTTCTGATAGTACTTTGTAGTTACCCTTTCACTCCATAGTGGAGGATCATCTCCCACCAGAGCAATGTCCTCATCCCAATCGTCCAGTACATACTGATCAAAGAGTATGTGACTTGCATCCGACACGTCTATTGCTTGTTGTCGGCATTTCAAATATTCCCCAAACACTATGAGTTTCGACATGATCAAACTATTCATTTCAAGCCAATGGTGAAATCAAATATACCTCGAAAGAAAACCAATAAAAAATAAGAAGACTTAAAATCGTGGTGGTAAACCAAAAGTAACAAATAAAAATAAAATAAAATAAAAATCTGTAAGAACTAGTGACTAGACTAGACTAAAATAATAGAAAAAGACTAAAAAGACTAAAATAGTTTAAACTAAACTAACAAAGCAATAGTAAGTCTGGATTAGTGAATGTAACCTAAAAATAAATTTAAACTACAATCCCCTACAACGATGCCAAAAACTTATTGTCGATTTCCAAAAATGTATGGATCGCACAAGTAATAAAATGGACCAAAAGTCCGAATATCGTACACAAGGGATTGAAAAAATTGTATTTTAGGTTGAATTCCTTAACCGGAACGAGAATTTTAATGGTGATTTGTTGAATGAATTTAAACTAGGGATAAAACTAAGAAAGCGATGAGAAATTTGAATTAAAATCAATAAAAGCAAACATGTTGGAAATTGAGAATCCACCTTAAATCTATCATCTATACTTTGATTTAATTGTTTAACCACAATTCATGGGAATTTGAAAATCCGTGTTCCAAATGTTATTTAAGTCCTCTCTCCAAGATGCATTAAAAACCTTTTTCTAAAATATAACCCAACTATATCTCTATGACGAATTGACACTAGAAAAATATTTTAGTTTTGTGAACACATTTTAAGGATAACACTAGGCATATGCGGTATATCTCTATCCACTATCGGACCTTGCTTTAATTAAACATTTCTAACATTTTCCTACTCTCTCGATTTTTGGAAAATGCCCCTCAGTTATACAAAAATTGGCCAGATTTTTGCATAAGATAAAAAAAACATACTTTTAATACTCAAACCCACAAATTGTATAATTTAAACAATAGTCAAAGCATAAAATCAAAATAATAAGGTTTTATCACAATTCACAACACTTAACATCTAGCCTAGATACATAATTGAGAATAAATTACAAGAAATATGAAAAGAGATAACTCCGTTCATCTCATTGTTCTTGATTCTTCAATCTTCTCTTTGACCTCATGTGGATCCCTCTTTGATTGAGCTGTAAACTCACATGAAAGCACAATTGAGAATGATAATGGGAACCCCCTAATTCGTGCATTACAATTGGTACTTATAGGTTTAGTTCAAAAAGGGAGAATAAACCACGAAAATCCACGCATCGTCCGAACAGGCTGCTAGGTTGGAAAGCTGCGGGGCTGCGCAGTAGTAAACCTGGTGGCCACGTAGTTATGCCAAATAAGTATCTGTTAATTTGATGATTATCACACGGCCACAATGCTTGAAAATTGTGGCCATGTGGTTCTCCATCTAGTATGTAATTTCCACTTTTCAAGTACTACAAGTTGGTCCTCACCTTCTATTTGCACGCCTGGTCCTTGATCTTCTAATTTGAGCAATTTAACCCTTGAATTTCTGGTTTCTTTTCTTTTCTTCCTTGTTCTTCTCAATTGACTCCTTGCACTTCTTCATGTTTACAAATTAGCTCCAATAATCATCTAATTCCTCGGTATTTTCTTCATTTGCATCAATTTCTCAATTTTGGGTAGTTTTCTAAAATATAAACAAATATAGAACAAATGAATATCAAATTTCTTAAACAAATATATAAAATCCTACTTTTGGCATAAAAATAAGTGTATAAAATACTCTTATCAAAGTCAATTTGACCTAATAATTTGATAATGTGACTTAAAAATTCGGTGACCTAATAATTTAATAAGTTCTCACTTGAAAATAACCAAGGATCGATGAATTTAAAAACATGTGACCTTGAAATTAATTGCGACGCTTTTTTTTAATTAAAATTTTTAAGTTGTGATCTAAAATAAATTAAAGTTGTGACCTAAAAATAAGTCTGTAACATTAAAAATTTGACTTGTGATTTGAAATAAATTTGTGACCTAAAATTTTTATCTTTTGTGAAATGAAATTATATAATATTGTCACCTTCATAAATATATTTATTAAAATATTTTATCTTTTTATTTAATTAATTATAATTACAACCTGATTTTTGAAATTATAAAAGTTTGATCTTAATTTTTAAACTTGTATTTTAAAACACCTTATTTATGTATTGTTCCATGTTTGATAAGCAAGAATTTGCCATGGAAAATGCAAATTTCTTGATATTTTCCTACTTTTCCTTTGTTTGATTGCTAAGATTTACCCTAGAATTTTTTTCCATGAAAGCTGCACGTGATGGGATTTTCTAGGTTTTTGAGGCAAAAGTTTTCTTAGCTATTTGGAAGGTTTTTGTTTTCCTACCTAGGTAGAAAACGTCTGTACAACTTTTTTTTCCTTGTTTTTTTGTGATTAATTGAGACATGGTGTAAACTTCATACAGAAAAATATTTGAAAAAAAAAAAATTTGATTGAAATAACTCAACTTTACCAAATTTGTCATGAAAAAAATGTCAATCAAACAACAAAACTTGGAAAATCTCTCACTTTTCCACCTAGAAAATCAACCCAATCAAACACTTCCAATTGATATTTTCCAAAATAATAATTTTCAGGCAATTCAATTCCCTGTAAAATATTTTCTTTCTACCCATTTTCCATCTTTTCAATCAAATGGGTGCTTAGTCTCAGTTATGTTACCATGTTATTTTATTACGATGTCTGTAATAACTTGTTGGACATATGATAAATTGAATTACTGATCATATCCTTATGATACATTAATGGACTTGTAAATGCATGTCATTCCATGTAACGACTCAAGAATTTTGACATCATTAATAATTATTTATGACATAATAAAAATATTTTATAATTTATGTAATTATTTTGGAATGTAAAGAAAGAAAAACGGAATTTTTATAAAAGGAAAAGTTACGTCAAAAACATATTTAAGTGTCCATTTTCTTGAAACTTTTTCAAGCACTTTCAACCTCATTTAATTATGTGTGATATATGTAAGGGAAATTTCTCG
This sequence comes from Ligustrum vulgare, assembly GCA_963555705.1. Lineage (NCBI taxonomy): Eukaryota > Viridiplantae > Streptophyta > Magnoliopsida > Lamiales > Oleaceae > Ligustrum > Ligustrum vulgare. Next base: position 23,664,593 of record OY743178.1, on the reverse strand, counting down.
GAGTTAACTTCGAGAATATGAAAACGGTTTGTCATTCCGACCAACGGATAGCCCTCGATGAATTTTTAAAGTTATGATGGTAAAAACGGTTAACCTGAAAATTATTTTTAATAGCATACTTTGGAAGACCATAACGTTCTCCTCATATATCCATTTCTTAAGCCGTAAAGTGCACATTAAAGTACTCCACGAGTACTTTTAAATGGTGCCAAGAAAACGAGATTTTGATTCCGATTGATACCTCGGATTTGAGCTCAAAACTAGCCACACAAAACTGAAATTTTTTGAAGTGAAGCATGAGGTGGCGCCTAAAATAACCATGGCTACATTAGTAGGTTTTGTAAGTCACTCTATCTATAAGAACAAGCTCATGCTTGGATGGTTTAAATGTTACACCTCCTGCTTTTGCATGCAAATGAACTTCCATCTCATGCTTATCAACTTCCACCTCTAACTAGCTTAGGATCACACAACCATGACATTGTTCTTCTTGTGCAGCCCTTTCTAACTATAAATAGCCATCAATTTGAAGGAATCCTCACATAGAGATTAGCCAAGGAACCGTGGGAGAAATAGAATAGTTCATTCTTTCAAGTACCTAGAATTCAAAGAATGCAGGTTTGATTATTTGTTAGGATTAAGACTTGTTAATGTAATAACATGTTCTTGATATCCTAAATGATATTATGCTAAAAAAATATAGATAAACCAAGAGGAGAATCCCAGAAACCATACCTGACATGTTGAACCGACCGTAAGTATCGTTACATGAAGCTTGAAGACAAACTTGTATCAATACATGTTCATGGAATTTCAATATATCAATAAGCAGAAAGTACAGAACCTTGTTTTAGGCACTTCTGGACTAATGTAAGTGGAATATGTTATTTGGTTACTTGATACAAATTAAATATATAGCCTCGTTATGAGTGTACTACATCTATTTTTAATAGGACTGTTATATCATCATCATGACAATAATATTTATTTAGTCACTTGTGAAACATAAAATAATGATAACTTGATCTTGATTATTCTTGATATGTCGTCTATGTATAAGCGTTCCCTATTTAATTGTTATATCATCATTATCAATATCTTGATATTGATTAACTAGATTATCCCTGTTATCTTGACATTATTAATATGCATCGATATTTTACTTGTAAAAGATTTATATTATGTATCAAGATTTCGTTATAATTTCATATTTAATATAATATTGTTAATATTATCATGATCTCGTTATAAGTCCAATATTATTATCACTATCTTGATATCAATATCATACTTGTAAACATTGAGTACTTCAAACAGTTTATGTCCTCATGTATCGATACATTAAGGCTTGTATTGAATATTTATCGATACATAATGTCTTTCAAAATATGCTAGAACTCTAAATAGTATTGTTTGGATATTTTAGGTAACTATTGTTCTTGATTATGTGATCTTAGATTCATCGACTTAATAAAGATAGTAATCTGACTTCGACAATTATTGATATGTCATCTACTTGTGAACATGTAAAAGTGCATGGCACTATAACTCTAATGGTTCTTGCTTGTTATCTACTTGTAAAAATGATTAACGTGATTTAATGATTTAAAAATCCTAATCAATATTATTTGCTTTGTGTAACTCTTGATCTTGTTATTTGATTGTATGCTATAACTTGGATATTACCTTGATCTTGAATATATAAGAGTAAAATAGTCTATGCGTAATTCCTGAACATATGAACTTGTCTTGGCTGGACTTGTATTTGATTAGGTGATCTTAAATACTACATCGTGATATACTTTTATTACCCATTGCATTAAAAGGACTTCCATGCTTTGAAAGTTATTTCCTTATGCATAGAAATGAACTTCTTACATGATATTACAATCATATACTATTCTGCTTGTTAATACGCCTATGATGCTTGTCTTGATATACGTCCTACGGAGTCCAGTAATTGGATCACGATGTGGTTATGCTTGTTATTGAATTTCAGGGATCTCGACTCCCTGTTTGAAATCCTGGTACAGAAACCACGCTTGTAAAAGAACTCATGGAATAAACTCCATGCTTGAACTTAGGGTTACATTCCCTACTTGTATGCACTTGGGATAGTAGTTAAATTGTAATATGGGCTCCAGTAAAAGTCATGTTCTCTTGAAAATATATGCATTGACATTAGTTTGAATATCTTACGCTAGACTGGAATACTTGAAAATTTTGTTTTGAATACTTGAATATCTTACATTGAACTCAAATATGTTATATTGGTCTTGTCTTGTCTTGCCTTGCCTTGCCTTGACTTGTCTTGATTATATGACTTGAGTATAGGAATTTACTGGTTTAAATATTTGAGACATGATTAAATATATGAAGTATGACTAGACTTGAAATATATGAATTTGACTTGATTTAAATATATGAAATTAACTTAACTGGACTGGATATAACTTGAAATACATATAATCTAAAATGACGTGACTTGAACCTGAGTTGAGACTGGACTTGATTTGAATATATAGACTTGACTGAAACTTGCACGAATCTTGAATATATAAGGTTAACTTGTCTACGTGCAATAATACATGTGCATCAGACTCCACTCACTGGGCAAGTGTATGCTCATTTCACGACATATTTAATATTTCAGGTAATAACATAAATGAAAAAGGAATTGGCGCGGATCATCACACGGCGAGATAGATAGTGCTGCGCTAGATGACGACCTGTGAGTTGAAAACTCACCAAATAAGGTCTTTTATTTGAACTTTTAAAACTCGATATTTTATTATTGTTACTGTCAAATTCGTTATTTTATTATTGTTACTATTTATTTAAAATATTTTAAAGTCATGATCTTATATTAAATATTTTATCATTACTTTTTAAATGAATGAATTTTATTTTAAAGTAAAATGAGTTTGAAATCACAGTCAAGTGATGTCGTTTATGTTATGGACTTATGAAAAGAAAGATAAAAGCATTTCTACAAATTATCGTGCGCCGCGTGTTGGTATCAAAATTTGAAAATAAGTGAAAATTTTGGCCGTGCCCCACATTCCATGTTTTATGATTATATGACACTGTGATTAATATGTGCAGAGATTGAGTAACATGTGTAAAATGGTTTATTACGAGAATGTGAATTTTTACTTCTATGAGACTATTGGTTCCATACAAGCATTATAATGGACACTAAATATGATGTTATCTCTAACTTGAATGTGAAGTTTAGTCCATCCCAAAAAAACCTATTCAGGTTTGCTTTAGAAGATTAATAGAGATGAACAGAATTCTGCTCCAGCCCCAATTAATTCACAATGTACTATTTAGGGAGCTAAGACAACTGAACCTCGATGAAATGTGGTTCGACATAGGAAATAGCCGTGTAAAATCTGGGCTCGAGGAGTATTTCCTAATAATAGGGGTAGGACATGTCGAGAGCACCGATAGATCTATTATAGTGATTCTGGTTGTTGACTTCAACATTACAGAAACTTGGCAATTGATTACAAAATGTTACATTACATTACAACATGTATAAACCTTTTGTCATCTTGGTCGCTCTTATTACAAAACCTTACATAACATTACAACGATTTCTATTGAAGGCAATGACCTTTTTTTAGTCATTGTATTAACGAGTTTTGTCATTGTAAGATTTCATAATAGTACAGGTGATTCATGGCGCAACTGTAATATGTTATTCCCATGCTCAAGCCTTGTTTTTTGATTGTAACAACTGGCGTTCTTGTGATTGTATTATAAGTGATTCTGGTCGTTTAATTCAACATTATAAAATTACAGAACATTGGCAAGTAATTACAAAACGTTACAATAGATTACAAAGTGTGTAATAAGAACCTTTTGTCAGCTAGTCATTCTTGTTACAAAACCTTACATAACATTGCAGCGATTTCCATTGAAGTCAATGGCCTTTTTTAGTCATTGTAATAATGAGTATTTTGTCATTATAAGATTTTATAATAGTACAAGTAATTCATGGAGCGACTGTAATATGTTATTCCCATGCTCGAGCCTTCTTTTGTGAATATAACAACATGCAATTTTTTTGATTGTATTGTAAGTGAGTTTGGCTGTTGATTTCAATATTAATGAAAATTACAGAACATTGGTAGTATTACAGAACATTACACAGTATCAAAAATCATTACATGTAGTGTAACACCATTTTACTATCAAAGGTATCAACAATTACACAACACTGCTATGTTACAATCACTGTAATGTTACATTGATCGAGTTCATACATGGAAAAATGATCAAATTCATTGTGTGAGAACACAGACAACTTACATGCATGTAATAATTCGTGAACTATATATTACATGCACTGTAATATTAAGGGAACAGTGGTGTATTGTGACAACACATTACACTCATTATAATCTCAATTGAACTGAATATCAAATGCATTGTAATGTAATGTAATCTTACGCCTTTTGTAATGTTACACAGTCTGTAATCTAATTAAAATAAATATTGTGTAATGTGTCATATGGTGAATGCATTGTAATGTAATGTAATCTTACGCCTTTTGTAATGTTACACAATCTGTAATCTAATTAAAATAAATATTGTGTAATGTGTCATATGGTGAAATTACAGGATCTGAATTCTTACATGCCATGTATTATAAATTGACATGAGACTTACATGCACTATAAGGTAATTAAATCAGATTATTACATGCAAAGTAATGTAATTAAACCTGACGCTCTTCATAATATGTTACACGCAATGTATAATCTTATTACTATGTTGTAATTACATGCCCTATAAGATTACAAATGAATTTTTAATATGTTATAATCAATCATGGTGCTGTTTTGAATATATGGACTTTCCAATAGCCAAGCATGATTTTATTCAATTTAGAAATATAGCTATGGAAGTAGTTACCATTTATTTGTAATATGTTACAATAAAACCTGAATATCGATGCAATAAAATTGGCAAGCGCGTAGAAGATTACAGTTGAAGTAACACTGAGTTTCAATTACCAGAATTCAGATTGAACTTGGGTGCAAAAGCTTCAAGGTTGGGAAGGGAGACAAAGATGAGCTTTTCAAATGTAATGAAAAAATCGGCAATTTGATGATATGAGAGTTGAAGCCATTGTTGGAAAGTATTGGGAATATCCGTCCAAATTGTAAAGAGAGAAACTACGGCTGGAGAGTTTTCGTAAGAATGATACTGCCTAATTAAATCTCATAAATAAATGGTAACTACTTCCCTAGATAATAGGTTCCATGATTAATTAACTAATCAAATATTACACCCATCTTTCATAGAATTTGGTATTTATCTAAAGTTGGGTAGTGAAATTCAATAATATTACGAATAGTTTCAAAATTACGTATTTTTCAATTACAGGCCACTACATATAAGTAGTTGCGTAAATTTCCCTTTTGAGAATTGTATTTTTATGGAAAACTTGAAGATATGTCTAAACTTTATATAAATCTTCAAGGTTTGCTTTATTTATTTAACTATTAGTTTAGAATAATTAAAATAATATTAAAACTAAACATACACATACATCTAGATTTTTTCTAGGCAGGTTTAGGATCGTAAAAATTAAAGTTTGACATCCACGCCTTACAACTTTTAGAACCCTAAATAGGAACAAATGAGATACATCTACACATAGCGTCAATATAGAGCTTTTAATACAGTAAGACGGAAGAGGCACTCTCAGTTCATTGATGAAATATAGCACCAATGTTTGAACTTGTGTTTTTTAAAATAAAAACTCTATATGAAAGCTTCATTTGATAAACTAGTACTTGCACCTACGATGCACGTGCAATGCTCTTATTTTTGTATAAATTAGCGTGAACATTTTGGTAAATATTGTAAACTTTAAATAATGTATTTGAAAATTGGAAGTGTAAGCTTAAAGAGAATAAGGAAAGGAAAGGAAAGGAAAGGAAATGGAGATCAAATAATCAATCCCACCACTCTATGGTGTAGATTAAAATTAGATTTTTAGTAGCTTTTGATAAAAATTGTAACATGTGTGGTTGAAAAGTTGTGGACCCCATAAAATGTGTAACTAAAATTAATTATCGATTTTGACTTTAGATTAAAATAAGATTTTAATCAAAATCAATCAAGGACTTAATTAAAAAGAGGTGTCCATGCCGGTATAGTTTTGATTGTGGAGAATGCAATAAAGGCTATAAGATTTAAAGTGTCAAATTTGTGAAATTAAAAGTTGAAATTTGTATATGAAAGTTCGATATTCAAATGAATCAAATCTTATCAAAATTGTGTAAATTATAAATATTTATTCATGATTAAACTAATTCCAAGTCTAGGAACTATCTCGATTTCTTAAATTAAACAAAATTTTATTTTCTAAACAATTATTGTTCAACATTTCAACAAATCCATTTGTTCTTAACAGAGAAACTTACAAGGCTAATAACCATACGTCAACAAAAATAATAATCTCCAAATGGAATACTAATATCTACTCCCAACATAATTAAAATATTTATGAAGAAAATAACAAAATTAATTATAGAATCTCAGTATTTAACAAAATTGGAATACTGCTTAGTAGGTTAATTGCACCATATACCACTCATGTTTACCAAAAATTTCAAATCTACCACTAAGATTTCACAATGACGCAAAATGTTACTAAAAATTGTGTACCGCAATCGCACGGACCGCATACAAGTAATAAAATGGACTTAGAGAGTTTGAATTATCGATCCTACGAGGAATGTATACTCAATTAGACCCTAGTTAATTTAATATTAACAAATAAAACACACAATTGAACGATGGAATTTGGAAATTCAAAGATAAAATAAATTAACTTTAATTCTAACAAAAATAAGGAAATGAAAGATTAAATAATTGGGATTTATGATTTCACTTAACATTCGCTTAATTAATTTCTCAACATGCAAATTAACAAATTACCCATTTACACTAGTACAAAAAGGCATAAAAAATGAGGAAAACACGTCGGTTTTTCAAAAAAATGACGCATAAAATAGGACGGTGGCATTTTCGTAATTAAAATTTAGGAATAGGCGTCGGTTTCTATTTTAAACCGACGCACAAAGTCGGACCGCCGACTTTGCGCGTCGGTTTTTGCAAAAACCGACGCGCATTCTCATAATTTATTCCCGGTATTTTCATAACTCTCGCGCCTCTTTCTCTCTTTCAGTACACTTCTCTCTAGCTATACACTCACACCTCTCTCTCTCTCTCTCTCTCACAATTCACTCTCACAATTTCTCTCTACTCTCACGCCGGCTCTCCCTCTCTTGTGAACGTCGCCGCCTCCACCGCCCTCGCTCTTCTACCGCCGCCGCCTCCACCGACATTGTAAGACCCGATTCCCATTTTTGTTTATAAGTATGTATATGTATTTGTGTATATATATTTATGTGTATATATATGTGTCTGCGTGTATATATATATATTTGTGTGTGTGTGTGTATATATGACTGTGTATATATTTGTGTGTGTATGTATGTGTATATATATATATATATATATATATATATATATATATATATATATATATATATATATATAGATATGTATGTATGTGTGTCTATATATATATATATATAATCTATATAGATATGTATATGTAATTAGCCTCTGTGTATGTATGTATATATATATATATATATGTGTGTGTGTGTGTGTGTGTGTGTGTGTGTGTGTGTGTGTGTGTGTGTGTGTGTGTCTATATATATATATATATATAATCTATATATATTTGTTATTATATAAATATGATAATTACATGTTAATATGTATAAATGTGTTAATTAAATTTTAATATATATAAATTTGGGTGTTAAATTTATATTGTTGATTTTAAGTTAGTAGATAGATAAATTTTAATATTTTAATTATTGGAGTTGAAATTATGAGATATTAAGTCATGAAATCTTAGCTTCACTTTTTAGGAATTGAGAATAGATTTCAAATTAAACTTGGAGTAGTTGATGATGTATGTATTAGATTTTTGAATATGTCGAGGATGAACATTTTGGTTTATTGTGATATGTTGATTATTCCTATAGGTTGGTTAAGTCCAATTTTTAGGGGAGGTTGTGTCAAAAGTTTTGTAAAATTTTGTAAATAAAAAATGAGAATTATAGTTTATTACGTATATATCGATTATATATATTTATTTGGTGATGCGCATGTTCAGGTTATCGCAGACCACGTCCTGGTTACTGCAGGTCACGACCTGCAGTGGCCTGGGTCATTGCAAGTCACGTCCAGGTGATTGCAGGCCACAACGTGCAGTGACTTGGGTCATTGCAGGCCACGACGTGCAGTGGCCTGGTCATTGCAGGCTACGTCCAGGTCACTGCAGTGCACGACGTGCAGTGGCCTGGGTCATTGCAGGCCACGTCCAGGTCATGTAATATAAAAAAAAAAAAAAAAGTTTAGGCGTCGGTTCTAAAGATAAAACCGACGCCTAAAGCTGTTTTGGGCGTCGGTTCAAAAATTAAAACAGACGCCCAAAACCGACTTTGGGCGTCGGTTTTAACCAGAAACCGACGCCCAAAGTGTATTTTTTTTTTTTTTTTTTTTGACTTTAGGCGTCGGTTTTAAACTAGAACCGACGCCCAAAGATGACTTTGCGCGTCGGTTTGCAACCGACGCCTAAAGTCGAGACTTTACGCGTCTGTGTCATATGCGTCGCCGCTACAACCGACGCGTATTCCGTTTTCCAACCGACGCGAATTCCTATTTCTGTACTGGTGTTACAATGTCGACCCGATTTTCCTATTTTAGCTAATAGTCTCTCTCGAGTAAAATTAGTCATAATAAATTTGTTTAACATACTATATCTCTATACCGATTAAAAACTAGCCAAAAGTATTAACTTCTTGTGAAAATATTTCAATGGATCACTTAGAGATAAGAGTATATCTATATCTCCTAAATTATGACCTAGGACATTTGTTATTTGGTCTAAAAACCACAATATCTCTTGATCATCATACACTCCACTAATCACATATTTGATGATCAATCAAATACATGAAAATAATCTCAATAATAAATACACATGAAATAAGTACTTAACATCAATAAGCAAGCATTAAAATTACTTAAACTAAATTAAGCAACATTAATCATCCCAACATAAACAACTAACCCATTGCATACATAATGCACAAATTTTGAGGTTTATGAAAATACATCACAAAGTATAGAAATCAAATATTAAAATACAAGACAATGAATAAATCACTTCATTTGATTTTTGCTCCAAAATTTCTTGAACTTTGCTTTGAATCTCCATCTCACTTCTTACTTCTTTGATTCAATGTTAGACTATAATATGGTATGGAATGAAAAACAAAGCTATAAACAAAAGAAGAAAAAGAAGAAAAAGAGGAATGAGGCTAGGGTTTGGAGAAGAATGAGGATGGGATATATGTGTTGAAGGGGGGAAGTTGAGCCTTAAATACCCTAATTATCAAGTCCAAAAAGGTCCCAAAATCAAGCCAAATGTTCCCTTAACAAAAACAAAAAATAAAAAAACTGAATTCAGCACCAGGCGATGAAATGGCCTATAGGACCGCGCTAGCAAAAGTCCCGCGATTGCATCGACAAATAAACTGAATTACACAATCGCTTGGTTCAACCACAGTTCCATGTTTTTCCCTTTTTGAGGTTAGATCCCTCGTCTTTTGATCTTTTTCAATTTAGTCCCCAAATTTTGACTTTCATTAAAAAAATACCCCTAAAATATTTACACCTTCATCTTCTTGGGACGTTGCAATTGAGTGCTCGAAAATTTTTATTTCTTTCAATCAGGTCACTGGACACCAAAATTGCTCTTGTTTTAGCTCAATTTTCTTCAAACATGTCCATTTCCTTTTCAATTGAGGTTATACCTAATTCTAAAAAGATAAACACAATTTGAAGTAGAAACCCACTTAATTTGTCAATTTAAACCAAAATAATTGTACAAAGCACATTTATCAAAAACTACCACTTATGTTTAAAATTCTTATACCATATGACATTTTGTTAACTTTCTAATTTTAGAATGTCTAGTTGTATGTTAAAATATGATGTGGCCTTACCTCTCAATTTAGTTGGCGTGTAAGAGATTGAAATGGATTTTTATTTTTAAAAGAGGTTTCATATATATATATATATATATATATATATATATATATATATATATATATATATATATATATATATATATATATATATATATATAACTTTCAATGAAAAATTGAAATTTGAAACATGCAAAACACTAGAAAATAAAAAATTGATAACACACATCAACACCAAGAATAGATACCAACATATATACAAAATACACACATAAACCAGGAACACGCGCTAAATACACACAATACACAAGGAAAACACACTATAACACAAAATAAAAAATTCCAATCCAGACTAAATCCACCAAACACACCAACTCCCAAAAACACACTACACACACCAAACCCCCCCCCCCCCAACAAAAAAACCGAAACACAGCCAAAACAGAGGAGTAGAACAAGCTAAAAATCTTATCTTCATCTTTATTAAGTTTTTAATGTAATTGACAATCTCGTGAACAAAATGACTCATTTATAAAGTCTCAATTAGAGTCAAAGTATGGTAGTTGATTTAGTTTAGTATTTGAGTTCAATAATGACAAAGAAGTATTCAAGAAGACTTGTGATGCAATTAGAAGATAAAAATAAATCCAAATCCCGCAAGAATAATGATCCAAATTTTCAGTCGGAGGATGAGACTCGATTTTCTCATAGTAAACATCCGAATTAGAAAAATATTGTTTCTATAAGAATTATAGATCTTTGAGTTATCTTTCCAACACTTTGAATTGACTAAATCGTATATCGGGAGAGAAAGGTATGGTGAAAATACTGAAGGTCGTTAAATTTGGACATATATTCGCGAATTTTAATGTTCCTACAATCTTAAACTATCTCAAACACTTCATACTATATATACCCAAGCCCTATGCACAAAAATTATAAGGGTTGTTGTCTATTTTTCAGAGCCAGAGCCATAACATATATACATATCCAATCTTTGATCCCATGATTTGATGATCCAAGAACCAAATTCACCATTATTTGAATCTCTTAGTTTCTTGTGATCCAACAATCCGAGTTTGGAAAACATATCTTGTTCCTAATCTAAAACACACACATCCTTTGACATAAGGATTACTTCTTCAATTGTGAAACTTCAGAGTTGTTAGAGGTTGAAGAAGCTTGGCACAGGGAGTTAACAAGGACGGAGAGTTCTTGGGTTATCTACTTGGAAGAAGCATCAAGATCTGGAAGCTATTGGAGGTAGCTGCATCTTGGGGTTAGCAGGGGTAGATTTGCGTTGTCTAGCAAGGGAAGCTGGAAGAATCTAACTGTAACCGAAATTGCTTATAGTGGAGGTAACTGGCTTGGTCTCGAGTTTTTCCCACGTTGAGTTTTTCCGTCATCATATTGTTGTATTGATTGTTATTTCTTTTCATTATTGTAATTGTGGTAATTCAAATTAGGATAATTGAACTTGTCTAGAAACTATTGAAAGTGACGCTTTCGTTTTAATAGTGATTATTTCACACATAAGGTCGAACTTTGAGGTATTCCAGAACTTTCAATCTTCTCCATTCTATCTTCTCCATTCTAAAGTAATGGATTCCAAAATCCAATTCATACAGAAAAATCCTGAATCTGAATCCCCTTCAAAGGAACAGAATCGAATCAAATTTCTCCCATTCCTATAGCTTCTGTTTCACTATCACCTTTTGCTATTCTTCTTTCCCATTTTCTCTCCCCTTCCCAAAAAATCACTTAAATATTCAATCCTAGAAAATATGGTGAAAATCCCATCTCAAATCTCATCGCTTTCCCATCTTTCAATTTCCTCTTCACTTTCACGAAGTCATTATTCAAATTGATCATTTTTGTAAACCCGCTCCAAAGTCCACTTACTCTTAATCCCTTTATGTTCTTTGAGCTATCCAATGCTGTCGCCTCCGTCGTACTTCCATTGTTTTGTTCCGGAATGACCTAGGGGTTCATGACAATGAGTGTCTTACTTCTGCCCATAATGAGTCCATGTCTATGCTTCCAGTTTACTGCTTTGACCCACGGGATTATGGGAAATCTTAGTCAGGATTTGATAAGACCGGCGCTTATTATACCACTTTTTTTTTATTGAACCCGTTTCTAATTTAAGGAAGGATTTGCAGGCACGTGAGTCGGATCTTACCTCAATGGAATTTGAATTTGTGATTCTAATTTCAAAATGTTGAGCAAAATTGGATTTTATTTTTTATTTTTGTGTTAGCGTGTTTTCTAGATGTATTGTGTGTATTTAGTGCGTATTCTTGGTGCAGTGTGTAACAAATTTCACGCGTCGTAGTGTGTGTATTTTGTGTATATGTTCTTGGGTTGATGTGTATGTAAAAACTAATCTCTTTAATTTTTGTGTTTTATCAATTTTTGATTTTTTCAAGTATTTGTATGTTTCAGATTTTAATTTTTCATTAAAAAAAATGTGTAACTTGTTTTAAAACTAAAAATAAAACAAAATTCCATTTCAATCTCTTACGGGGCGCCAACTTACTTGGGAAGTAAGGCCATGTCATTATTTAACATACAACTAGGCATTCTAATAATAAAAAATTAACAAAATGGTATATAGTTTAAGAATTTTAAACATAAGTAATAGTTACGTCATTTTGAAACGTTAGTGGTAGATTTGAAATTTTTGATAAACATGAGTGGTATTTGATGTAATTAACCTACTTAGTTGGTATAGATTCTCCCACAACTAGTTTACATTTACGAGGCCACAAAACCGATGTTAGTCAGGGGTTAAAATGTTGTAAACTGCAAAATATATACTAAACATAAATCATTAGGCTCTGTTTTTTAAAAGTTTTGTGTTTTAAAAACATGTTTTTTATATTTTCGAGGTAAGATGTGTGGTTAAAAAATGAAGAAAGAAAATATGTGTGATTAAAAAATAATTTGAGGAATTGTGCTTTTTAAAAACATATTTTTTTTAGTTTTCCAAACAAAGGCTAAATCTAAATAGAAGGGCTCTTTGAATTATTTCCCATCTCAAAGTTAGAGGGCCGTAATAATCTGTGATTACATTATAACAGTTCCGATCATTTACCCACGGTGGGTAGATGTTAATGTGCCCACCGTGATATGATGCTCACTTGAGCATCACATCATGGTGGACACATTAACACTTGTCCACCTCGGGCAGGAGATCATTTCCATACATTATAATTATAAAAAACATAAAAATAGAAAAAACTCAAACACCTTGCGTGAGCATCACATCACGGTGGACACATTAACACTTGTCCACCGCAGGTAGGTAATCATTTCCATACATCTATATCTATATATATATATATTTTTATTTTTTTTTATTTTTTGCGGCAGTTATCTAGAAGTTATTAACTGGGAGTTTTAAAATTAGTGGATGAACAGTTAAAAAATTGAACATGCACTCAAATAAGGACCTCTTTGCGCTCAAATATGGGTTCTTGAACCAACAAAGAAATTGAATCCCCTAATGCCTCAACGTTTACTCCAAGGTGTGTGGAGAAATAAAGACGTTTACGGACATGGCAAGCATAAGTTATCTCTGTAGGAATTTGGTCTCCTCTTCCACTTCTTGTACCAGAAAGCATGCTGATTAGCTGGTAATATGTTTGTTAATTTTTTTGGGCGATTCCACGGATCGTTCTCTGTTTTGTAGTCACACTCTTTTGATAAGAAAAACCCTCTTCTTCCAAGGTTATTGATGATTACTGTATTTTTATTTTGTCCTTGATCTGATCTGGATATTGTTTGATTTTGGTTTTTGATGATTATGGTTTATCTGGGTATTATCATCTCTTTGTATGAATTTTCTTAGTTGAAGATTGCGAGTGTTTATTGATGCTAAGGTAATAGAAGTTATGAATAATGGATCTTGGTTTTGCTTTTGTTGTTGCAGAGTACACCTAAATATTCTGCTTTAACCTTCAATTGTCATGTTTGGTGGAATTGATGGCAATTGGGACTGCGTTTCTTATTGCACATCATGTGTTTGTTTAATTGCTTCAATGGATTCTATAGCAAATTTAACCACATTTAAATGAGTAGGAAGGGCTAATCCCTTCAGCCTGAAGTTGACAGAGAGTAGATCCATCGAGCCATGGTGCAGAACATAGCCATTAGCTAACAAGAAAATTGAATCAAACAATTTCACAATTCTGAATCCTGGCTAGTGGATGCAAGTTGCACTGTGCTATTAAATATTCATGCTTGCCGACTTCTAAATATGTAGTTCAGCTATTTATAATTAGATTTGCTTTTGTATTATGAAAACTCTCATGCCACTATACAGGTCTAATTTCTTAACCATAACCAATTGCTCTAATATCAAAATTTTAGGATTCATGTTTATGTCCTATAAGAAAGTTCTTTGATCTTGCAAATGTGATAATTCTTCTTCACTTTATAGGATTTCTCATATAAGACACAGTGGCGATTCTGTTTGCTTGCATTTATACACATTTCAATTGTGTTGCATCTCTTTCTTACAGGCATTTTGATGGCCACCTAAAGCTTGTGAATTGGTATTTATTGAAATTTTTTTATTCATTTTTCAAGGCCCTCCTCAGAATTCCGTATCTTGCGTTGGTTTATTTTATTCCCTCTTCTTTTCTTCATCAAGATTCTAATAGCCAAGGCTTCATTGATTTCATCGACCGTATAAATACTTCTTTGATTAATTTTGAGTTTTTTGAAAATAAATTCATGGCTGGTTTGCTCTATGGATTGAATGTTGGTGAGACATAAAAGACTGCTCCGGTTGAGCCTAGTTCGAAATCTGCACGAAGGATACCCAACGATGCCACGATGGCTCCTAAGAGCAAATGTAAGTCTCGTCGACTTAGTTTCATTTTCTCAACATTGGCCTTTTTTTTTTCCTTACAGTAGTAAATTCATATAAATATGTGAAAAGTTGAGGGACTGATTTTTAATTTTGCAGGCGACAAATGCGAACTAGAGTAGTATGCTTATACTCCAGGAGACATGTATAGATGAGGCAGGGTCACTTGCAGTGTATGCACATGTTGACATTCCGGCATAATCACAAAAGTTGTGGCTTGTGGTTGACAAGGTAAGTCGAATTTTGTAAGGCTCACAGGTGTTGCATGATTGCTCTATTTTGAAGCAACTTAGGTGTGGGCTTTTGGCACAGTTCTGTTTAACACACCATCAAGTGGCCAATTGACTTGACGGATGCAAGCTTAAGAACCACCAAGAGTGGCGGTCTTAGTCACTAACATAGTCTAAAATACCAAAATTATACAGTACATCACAATTATTCCTTTTTGTTTCCTTAGGACAAATGCGTAAAAAAAATTGGCATTTAAATGAAATTATAGCCTAGAGGGTGCCGTTGGACATGTGGGAACCCACGACAACAGTCATCAACAAAAGGAGACTACAAGTTTAAGACTGAAAATCAAATTACAAAATTTCATCACGCATTACCATGAAAATGAAAACCCACTTTCATGATGGTTTTGCATTACAAGGCAATTAGTACTCAGCTACTTTTCCAAAGCTGGATGAAATCTGCTAAGGAAATAATAAAGATCTTCCGTTCACAACAACAACTAATGGAGTGGTTTTATGAGGGAATTAAAAAATTATGGTTGACACATGAAATGGGATTAGTAAGCTGAGTATCCTATGATTTTCCTGGGTATTTATCTTCTTTTATCCTCTTCTTTTTGCATCTTCAATGATTTTTCATGTATGTTCTTTTTCTACGTCTCATGTTATCGTATAGAACTCTAGATTATCTGACGGCACTTCATTTTTATTGCAGGTAGTGTTGACCACAAAATCCGACTGGACCTTGGACCAACACGTCTCAGCTCCTCCCTCTTGAACACGTGGATCTCTTGCGCACTGTGACAAACAATCAGCTTGCAAAGGGGGCCGAGGTGGCTCCCTTAGATCTGAGTGGTTCGAGGAATTTATGTGTACCAGTTAGATCTGATTTTTACAATCATTTGAACGTTTCTTAAATCACATTTTGTAGGACCTATGCAAGCGAATTTGCATGGACCCCTCTCAATTTTTACGAAGAGGTCGTAGTGTGGGCTGATAAAAGTCCCTTGCTTTTTAACACCTTTTATCCGTTATGTTTGTCTAATGTAAAAATTAGCAATATCTCCAACGCGGCTGACCCACAGTTTTATGAAATCATATGATAATGTTGCAATCATTGAGGAGGAATTTGGTTTATTGAAAATAACGACGAATGTGGTCCGTATTCCAAGGATTGCATAAGAGTACTCCAGACAGGTCTTCAATCATGTATGTTCCAGGAACCACCTCGGCGAATACTTTGTAAGGGCCTTCCCAGTTAGGACCTAGAGTCCCTACTCCTGGTTCCTGTGTTGAAGGGAGAACATTTTTGAAAACCAAGTCCCCAATATTAAAGCGTCGACTCTTCACCCTTTTGTTATAGTATCGAGCCATCTTTTTATGGTATTTGGTCATTACCACTTGGGAATCATTCCGCTTTTCCATGAGGAAATCTAAACCGGCCCTTTGCGCTTCCTCGGTCCTAACTTCGTCATAATGAATTTGACGAAGCGAAGGGATTCCGATTTCAACGGGGCATACCGCCTCGGCTCCGTAAGCCAGGGAGAAAAGTGTTTCACCAGTAGCGATGTGCGAGGTGGTTCGAAGCGCCCATAACACCTGTGGGATTTCATCTACCCATGCGCCCTTTCTGAATTCCAACTTCCTTTTCAGGGTATTTTTTATGGTCTTGTTCACCGCTTCGACCTGTCCGTTGGCCTGTGGGTGATGTGGAGATTAGAACAGCTTCTTAATTCCCAAATCGTCACACAACTCATCGACGCTTCTATTTTTGAACTATTTCGCATTGTCACTAACCAGCGAATGTGGTATCCCGAACCGGCATATGATATTTTTCCAAATGAACTTGGTGGTGTTGGCCTCGGTGATCTTCATCAAAGGTTCCGCTTCGACCCACTTGGTGAAGTAGTCAATTGCTACTACCGCAAAGCAATTGTTACCAGCTCCTCTAGGCATAGGACCAATAATGTCAACCCCCCCATTTTGCAAAAGGCCAAGGGCTAGTTACCACAGTTAGCTTTTGATGTGGCTGATGTGGTATGGTTGCGTGTCTTTGGCATTTATCGCACTTGCGAACGAAGTCATGAGAATCCTTTCGCATAGTAGGCCAAAAATATCCCTGTTTGAGGGCTTTCCGGGCTAGCGATAATGCCCCGGCATGGTTGCCACATATGCCCTCATGGATTTCTCTCATTACATATTGACCTTCCTCAGGCCCCACACATCTTAGTAACGGAGAGGTGTAGCTTCGTTTATAAAGTAGATCATCCAAGAGCAAGAAATTTGTAGCATATTTTTGTAATTTCTGAGCTGCCTATGGCACATTTGGCACCGTCTGGTGCTCCAAATATGCGACCAGAGGGTTCATCCAGGACCCCTCTTCTTCAATCGTCAAAATCTCCGGTCCTGGCTCAATAGACGAAGTCAACATGCGCTCAACTGGGATTAGATTGTGTAACTCTGAATCGCTGCTGCTTGCTAATTTGGACAACGCATCGGCGTTGGAATTTTCTGTTCTGGGGATGTGTTGCAACTCCATTTTTCTGAAGTGCACAGCCAAATCTCTTACTTTATTCAAGTAAGCGACCATAGAAGGTTATTTAGCAGAAAATTTCCCGTTGAATTGGCTCACAACAAGCTGGGAATCGCTATTGGCCACTACGGATTTAACCTTCAAGGCTTTCGCAAGTCTTAACCCGGCTAATAACGCCTCGTATTCGGAAACATTGTTTGAGGCTTTGAATTCGAAGCGGATTGCGCTGTGTAATTTAAACCCCTCTGGGCTTACTAACAATATCCCTGCGCCGATCGCCCATCAGCCGAGGACCCATCAATAAACAATTTCCACTCTTGGCTGTCATCTTGGCTGTCATCCGTATTATCTACCATTTCAACCTCAGGGGGATGTGTGAATTCAACTACAAAGTCCGCCAGCGCTTGGCCCTTTACAGCGGTCCGAGGCGTATAATGTAGGTCGAATTGGCTGATTTCTATTGCCTATTTCAGTAGCCTTCCAGATGCGTCTGGTTTTTGCAACACTTGTCTCATGGGAAAGTTGGTGAGCACGCGTATTGAGTGTGCTTGAAAGTAGGGACGAAGTTTGGGAGAGGCTGTGAGTAACGAGAGGGCGAGTTTCTCCATGTCTGGGTATCGTGTCTCCGCATCTAACATGGCTTTGCTCACATAGTACACTGGGAACTGATTCCCATCCTCTTCTCTGATCAACACTGAGCTGACAGCCTCTTTGGATACAGCCAAATACAAGTAGAGAGGCTCGCCGGCCTTTGGCTTTGATAGCAATGGGGGCCGTCCCAAAGATGCTTTAAGGTCGGCGAAAGCCTGTTCACATTCCGGTGTCCACTGGAATCGCTTTCCCCCTTTGAGGACCTTAAAAAATGGCAAGCTTTTGTCAGTAGATTTGGAGACGAATCGATTCAAGGCCGCAATTCTCCCCGTTAAGCTTTGCACTTCTTTTGGACTTCGAGGCGATTGCATGTTCAACAAAGCGTTGATTTTGTCGGGATTAGCTTCGATTCCTCTCTTATTCACCATGAATCCAAGAAACTTTCCAGACGCTACCCCAAATGCACACTTCGCTGGATTGAGCTTCATTCGATATTTCCTCAACACCTCGAAGGTCTCTGATAAATGGCGGATATGATCCGCGGTGACCATGCTCTTGACCAACATGTCATCGACGTACACCTCCATGGTGTTTCCCAATTGTTCTGAAAACATGCGATTCTCCAGCCTTTGATAGGTAGCTCCTGCATTTTTCAAGTCGAATGGCATTGCTTTGTAGCAATAGAGTCCTCTATCTGTTATAAACGAAGTATGCTCCTCGTCTGATTCACGCATGGGGATTTGATTGTACCCGGAGTAGGCATCCATGAAGCTCAACAGTTCATGCCCTGCTGTTGAGTCAACCAACTGATCGATCCGGAGCAGTGGGAAACTGTCTTTTGGACATGCCTGGTTTAAGTTTGAAAAATCAATACATACCCTCAATTTCCCATTGTGTTTTGGTCCCAACTTCGGATAGCGGGATTCTCTGATGAAGCCATTTTTCAACAGCTTCATGACCTCGTCTTTCAAGGCCTCATATTTGTCTGAACTCATGGGTCTTCTCTTCTGCCTATGCCCGGGGCTTCGAGGGTCAATCTAGAGTCTGTGGCAGGCCTCTTTAGGATCAATCCCAACCATGTCGCCATGCTTCCACGCGAATACATTTAGATTTTTAAGTAAGAAATTCTTCAATTGATCTTTGTATTCAATTGGTGAATCCAACCTAATCTGCAATTCCTTGATTGGGTCATGTGGGTCTACGCCGAAGCATTCTAGCCTTTCTGCCGAGGTGGAGCAATTGTCTCCTGCAATTCTTGGGTCCAGATCTTCCAAGTCTTCTTCTAGTGTCATAGTGATGTCCTTATTTTCAAAGAGCTCTCTACCCAATCTTTCAAGGTCTGGAGCAGCCTCGGCCATGGCTACATCACTAATCATGTTCAAGCTTCGATCTTGAAACTTTCGGATTGCGTTCGTGTAACAGGCCCGCGACTCAGTTTGGCTTCCCCTTACAATTACAACGCCATGCTTCGTGGGGAATTTCATGCAAATGTATTTCGTATGCGTTGCAGCCCCCAAGTCAATGAGACCTGGTCTCCCAATTGAGCCATGATAAGAGGATATTTTGTCTACAACCAAAAATTTCATGGGGATTCTGGAAATAGTTGGTGCTTGCTCCACCTCAGTTATTAGGGTTATGGACCCTCTGGGGGTTATGCTGTCTCCCGTGAATCCATTTATTGGATCCGGGACCGGAATAAGGGGAGTGTTGATCCCCGTTTTATCGAACGTTACCCCGTAAATCACATTTACCGAGGCACCATCATCAACCATCATCTGTGATAACCCATTCCGAGCCACCACTACCCTGATAACCAATGCGTCGTTGTGGGGGAAATGTACTCCAATGGCATCGTCTTGGGTGAATGTGATTGGCTCTGTCCGAGGCATCCCTAAAGGATGTGAATGGATATGGTAATTCACGTTGGCGAGTTGTTTGGCCTCTCTGATGTACCTCTTTTGGGAGTTGTTTGTGCTCCCACCTGGGTGGGGGCCTCCCAGTATTGTGTCGATTTCACGAATGAGGAGGTCAGCCACAGGCACAGGTGGTTCCCGTGTATCTTTAGCATGCGCCGAGGCGGTATCCTGGCCCTTATTCCTGTCTCTTTGACGATTGTCTATTCTTTCCTTAGTTGAGTTCTTCCACGGAGCTCTCCTATCAGCTCGGTTGAACTTCTGACCACCGATTTTTTGAGTTCTCCCTGTGTCGGGGGGATAGTCACCTCCCCTTCTCCCTTGTGCCTTTTAGTCAGCTAACATGTGGATTTTCCTGCAATCCTCCATTGCGTGACCGTAATATCTGTGATAGGCGCAGTAAGCCCCAATCATGGACTGCTTTCCACTTCGGCCACTTTCCACTCTCCCTTGAGCCATGGGAGGATTTTGGCAAGGGGTGTTAGAGTGCAAGTGAGGGATAGCTTCCGTGGTTTCTGTGGAAAAGCTAGATCCTGTCCCCGGAAATGGGCGAGGGGCGCCACCTCGGTTACCGCCGACCCTATCC
The DNA here is from genome assembly GCA_963555705.1 of Ligustrum vulgare. NCBI lineage: Eukaryota > Viridiplantae > Streptophyta > Magnoliopsida > Lamiales > Oleaceae > Ligustrum > Ligustrum vulgare. Next base: position 23,643,764 of record OY743178.1, on the reverse strand, counting down.
TTGTTTCCTCCTTTCTTGAGGTCCGCTTCATTGGAATATCCAAGGTTATATCTCCCTTGTGGATGATTATCTCTGACCCTAGCCATTTCCTCCGATACAATCTCTTCCTTCATCAGGTCTACCAGGGTATTGTAATCCCTTGGTTTCCTGCTCCGGACATCCCTCCAGAACATGCTGGTCATATCTAGCCCTCCTTTTAAAGCGGAAAACATCTCCGCTTCTGTGATACTTTCTCAGATACGCATCTCTTCAGTAAACCTAGTTAGGTAACTTTTCAGGGACTCGTCCCTTCCTTGCCTCAGATCCTGAAGGTGTTGGAGCGGGAGTTGGCCAGGCCTGGAGGAAACAAAGCCATTTTTAAAAGACGTCTTCATATCTCTCCAACTGTGAATGCTGCCAGGAGGGACTTTTTTATACCATTGTATGGCACTTCCCTCAAGGGTTAAATCAAAGGCTTTACATTTCAATGCCGAAGTGGCTCCGGCTATTTCCATGCTGGGGCGGTAATTTAACAGGTGATCATCAGGATCACCTCGGCCAGAGTACTTTGCTATTTATGGCATCTCAAAGTCATGAGGTACGGGGCACCTACGGAGGCCCTCTGTGAAGGGACTTACTTCCTCTTCGTCATCCAACTCGTAAGAGGGCAGTTCACTGTTTTCATCGTGACCGGAATACATTGGACCATGGTATTGGTCATGGAGCGGCGGAGCATACTCTTGCCTTTGTGGTGGCAAAACATGGCCGTGGTTTAGCCTTCCGTGGGCTGGTAACTCTTTGCGAGATCTTGTCTGAACTGCTTCTGCTCTTCTTTCCTGCCTATTCCTAGGCTCATGTGCTGATGCCAACCTTTCTGCTCCCATACCATGTCGGTCCCTATACATTTGACCATGCGACAAGGCTTCTTCAGCGCGTCGCTCCCACCTATTTCTAGGCTCTGCGGCATTGTGCCGACCTGGGTCCATTTGCCCCCGTCGTTGGCCCCTGAATAACCCTCCTATTTGGCTGAAGACACTGCCGGATTTTGCCGGAGAAGCCTCCCTGTGTCTAGGTGAGAGTGGGTTTTGTTCTTCATGTGCTTCATGCTCCACACCTAGCTCGTAGGAGGGCTCAGATTCTACCTCGGCATATGCCTGTGGATCTTGATAATAATATGAGGCAGTGGCTGCCTCGGATGGTGAATAATGTGGTTGTGGGTATTGCTGAGGCATCACGGGTTCGTTCATAACATACCCTCTGGCCATAAAGGCATTCATTGCAGCAGTCTGTTCTATCTGCTGCTTCTGCATCTCCAACATTTGAGCCGTCATGCGTGTCATGTCACGCATCATGTGGCGATTTCGGTGCCGGCGAGGCGGGTTAGGTCGTGCCACTTCCTCATTGGCGTTTTCATGGAGTCCTTGAGGAACCTCGCCCTCGTTGTGTTGGCCACTTCTTCCCCTACGGGGGTTAACATCACCATCACTTTCGTTCATGTTTAGGGAAATTCCTTAATCCTATCTTGTCTTTCAAAGATGAGTGGACTTTCGTTTCAAAAATTCCCGCCTTTTTCAAGGTTACTAAACTTATATCTCAAAGTTATACGTCTTTTCCAAGGTGAATAAACTTATGTTTCAAAACTTTTACCTTTTTTCAAGGTCACTGAACTTATGTTTCAAAGCTCTTTACGCCTTTTTCAAGGGTGTTAAACTTATATTTCAAGGTTATCACACTCATATTTCAAAGTTTTTCAAGGTTAACGGACTTGTCTTTCAAAGTTCTTACATTTTTCAAGGCCAACCAGCTTATCTTTCAAACCTCTTACCTTTTTCAAGGCCAACCAGCTTATCTTTCAAAACTCTTACCTTTTTCAAGGCCAACCAGCTTATCTTTCAAAGCTCTTACCTTTTTCAAGGCCAACCAGCTTATCTTTCAAAGCTCTTACCCTTTTCAAGGCCAACCTTTCTATGTGTGGCTTTTTACCATGTGTTTTCGTGGTTAGCAGTATGGATTCCCACAGACGGCGCCAAAATGTTGACCACAAAATCCGACTGGACCTTGGACCAACACGTCTCAGCTCCTCCCTCTTGAACACGTGGATCTCCTGCGCACTGTGACAACACAATCAGCTTGCAAAAGGGGCCGAGGTGGCTCCCGTTTGCACTCTGATGCCTAATTCAGTACTCATTTTAGGCGAATATATCTATTGGATGCGAGAAATATAAGTGTGTAAAAGAGACAAAAGGGAGTGAGAGAAGTATATTGTTCAGAGTGAGAAATTGCTAACACTTTACTTGGAGACAATCGTGCTTTATTTATAGAGGAACTTGTTATCTCAGATCACAACACGTGGCGTACTTTACACTTGTCATCACCCTAGCTCATGGAGGTGACAACCTTACTTTTCAACCGTAATCATTGCTACATTTCGTAGGGGATGGGCGCCTGTCACGTCTTGGTAAAGGAAATGTCCCATCACTGACTCCATCTCTCTTCTGGTCAACGCCATAAAGCGCCCCGGCTTAGTATAAAGTACATCGGCTAGGCGTTAACCAGGTCGGCTAAAGAGGTTTGCTTGACGTACCACCTCGGCATTCATCCCAGGGTGATATTTTAGGCATTATCTGTGGGTCAAGGTCCTTTGGGCCACTGTTGGGCCTTCGCTGGTGGATCACTGTACCTTTCTTTGGGCCAGGATTCAACACTAGTCCCTCAAATCCGAAGGGATCATTCATGGTCGTGTAGGATTTGCCATGATTTCACAGCATTAACTTCTTAGGGAGTCGATAATGAAATTCCTTATGTAAGGTTCGGATCCATATTATAGCCGATCTTCTGCCTCGGATTTTCCCTCCTAAATGGGGTCGGAATCATACTAGCACGTTCCATAGGCGGCGCATTTAATTCAGAAGGGCTATTGGTGTCTATTTCCAAGAAATATATATATATGTATAAAATGGGAGGGGAGGGGAGTAGTATTTCGCAGCGCGTGGTATTCACTGTGGTAGCTGAACGGTTTTGTCCCTCCCTTTGACGGCTGGCGCTTTGATTAGCCCATTCTCCAAGAAGCATGGGTTAACCACATTAATCATACGGCTCACAAAAATCAATGAACCTAGATCGTTGGGATCCCTATAAATCCTTCTTCATTTTATTATTTCCCCTTTTACCACTTTCTAAAAGTTTTCGCAGCAATATTCTGGCGAAAGCTTGTTACGTTTTTCTTCCTGCAAGTTTCGAGTCTTCTCCTCAAGGGTTTTCTACCCAGCACCCGCCCTTGATGTTTCACAGTTTCTCCGGTGAGTTATTCATTCTGAGTGCGCAGTTTCACGCATTCGTCTTTTGAAGGTAAATCTCTTGGTCCCTGTATATGCAAGACTTTCTTATTTTTTGTTTCCCATTGTGGGTTTGAAAATTTTTGTTTTTGCATTTTGTTTTCCTTTTGTTGAGTCTGAACCACCTTTAAAACAAAAGAAAAAAAATGGAAAGAGTTGGGGGAACGGGTTCACAGAAAATGTTAGCAATGGCGGTTCCCGTCAGAGGTTTCTGCCCCATCTCTTTATCGATTTTTAGGTCCCATTTCTTTAGGGTGCAGATTAAGAGGAGGAATAGGAAAACTAGCGGTACAATTTATTTGCGTGATTCTGACAGCGAAGAAGAGAGGAACCAGAACTACATGGCCCATCTGTCGTCCGAAGAGGAATCTACGCTAAGAGAACTCCGAAGCAAACGTTATAGAGACATGGGGAGAGAGGGAGCAACGAGTTCTTCTTCTGGCCCACGGGATCTTGATTTGGGCACCAGGGCCCCTTTCCAGGTGCATAGAGAGGAGCTGGGGCTCTCAGAGGAGGAAATAGCCCAGGTCGAAAGTTGGGTGGACCTGGTAAATAAGATATCAGGATATCATGTGGACCTCGATCCAAACCCAGATTTGTGGCAGAGCAGCGAGGTCACTACTGAAATCCGAGGAGTTGACTTGGCTGGGGCTTCGGCGAAGTTTAGGATGTCAGAAGGGGTCCGTTTAGTGCATCCTACGCCCTCTTACCGACCATGCAGCCCTCCCTCAGGCCAAGCGGCCATATGTTACGATGCCCTGTCCTGCGGTATGAGGTTACCTCTGCATCCTTTCTTCAGGGCCCTGCTTAGGAGCTATAACTTGTGCCCCTACCAGTTAGCACCTAATTTCTGGACACAGGCCGTGGGCACTTGGCTAGCGTGGCAAGAAGTCAACCCCGACCATCCCATCTCACTATACATTATTCATACTTTGTACACTCTGAAGAAGTCAGTGAGAAGGGAGAGGGACGTGAGGGCCGATGTGAAGGACTGGTATTATCTGTCTCCTCGAGGCTCATATCCTCTTGTTATTACTGGCCAACCTACCTCCATAAAGAACTGGAGGAATCAATGGTTCTGGGTGGCCGGGGAGTGGCAGAGTTCTCCTGTGGACCCTTGTCCGGAAATTTCTGTTCCCCGAACTCTTTTCCTTCCTAGTGAGTCTTGCATTTGCTTTAGTGTCCTTAAGTGTCATATGTCACTTGTTTTTATTTTCCATTCACCTTCCTTTGCTGGTTTTTAACATGTTTCCGATTTGTGACAGGGGATATTTTTACCCGCCTACTCCCTGACCCGGATTTAGCGGCCGTTAGGCGTCTGTTCGCTTACAAGGGCACCTTTCAAGGGGTTATTCAACAAAACAAACTATTCGTCAAACACGGTCTTATGCGAGCCATGGGTGAGTTTGCTTTGTTACTGCCTTTATATCTCATGCTTTTTCCGTTCGTAACCTCATTTCCCTCTTTTTCTTGCTAGGTTCTAAGGATTTTCCAAAGATTTCTCTGAAAGGTCTCATGGCTACGAAGATTCCCCCTGCACTTCTCCATGGCAGTGAAGTTGAAAGGAAACAGAAGGCGATGTTGGTCAACCTGCAAGTTGGGGTGGCAAAGGAGGTCTTCAAGGCGTCTACGGCCCAACTTCAGGGCCCTCTTCCATCCCTAATGCCACCGCCTACTCTGCTGCCTGTGGGCCCTCAGAAGCCTAACACAGAAAAGGAGGCCGACCCTAAGGGAGTCCTTCCAAAGGGGAAAGGGAAAAGATCTGACAGGGGCGGATCCAAGAGAGACAGGGAGGCTAAGGATGCCTCAGTGCCGCCTCCTTTATCCGAGGACATATTTGAACATGCCCCTGAGGAGGAGCTCGCCCCCCTGAAGAGACTCAGAAGAGGTAAGGGCAAGGAATCCACCTCTGCGCCTCCGCCTCCTATGATTGAAGACCTGGAGGATGAGCCTTCTGTGCCCATTCCAGGCTTGGCCTATGAAGTGACACCGAAGGGGGCAAAGGAGCTCAAGCACATCAAAACCAGCATTCTCCCCAGGGATGTCACTTTCAACCCTTCGCTATTTGACTCTCCCAGTTCTCCTCCAGCCCGGGCCGCCTTTATAACCGAGCAATTTTGGACGGAGGGTTGGTCTGCCTTCTCCTCTAGTGCCAATCCGTCCCGGAAGCTGCTCGCCGCCAAGGCCATGAACGCTAGGGCGATGGCCCTTATTGACGAGGTGCAGTCGTCTGTGAATGAGGCGCAGAGGGACAAAAAGAATGCTGAGACTGCTCTCCAGCACGCGGACAATATGCTCAAGGAGATCAATGACCTCAAGGCCCAGCTATCCATAGCCCGTAAATCTTCCTCAGAGGAGAGGGCTAATGCGAAGCGCCTCCAGGAGGACAACGACAAACTGAAGCATGACCTCCGGGCCTCCGAGTCAGACGTGGCGGTCTTGTTCAAGAAGCTGGATGCTTCCAACCGTGCACAATCTATCGCCTCTGAGGCCCTGGCCGTTGCTAACGCAGCCAAGTTGAAGCTGGAGACTGAGGTGGCGGTGGTCAATGAGAAACTGGGGAGGGAGCTGGAGGCTAGGAAGAAGGTTGAGGAAGATTATACTTCCCTGGAGAAGCATATTGACTCCAGAATTGCTGAGGCTTTGGAGCGTAGAGGTTCTGGACGCAGAAGTGTCGAAAGCAGTTCAGAACTTCAAGGATACTTTTGAAGACACCCCAGAGTACGAGGCTATGCAGAGGGTCTTTGGGAACTTAGGGGCTAGGATGGCTTTGGGGGACGTGAAGGAAGCTTTTTCCGACCTTGGACTTGTCCTCCATTGAAGCCTTTTACCCCGAGCCCCAAGATGCTCCTGCCGACCTTCGGGATGCATCTGACAAGGGATCTTTAGAAGATGTCCCTCCTCCACAATAATCTTCTTGATATGATCCGAAGTAGGAGACCAAAGGAGAAGTCTACCTATCGGCAATGCGACAGTGATCTACGCGAGAAACGACACAAGTTTCATGTTGGAAGCGAGCCGAGGAGACAAAGGGATCGAGCCGAATCAAAAGGGTTAAGGTTTGGTGACCAAGAGCACATTCACGGCCGTAAAACCAGTGTTCACGGCCGTAACAGCTACATTCACGACCGTAACTTTGCTATCGCACGGCCGTAACAACCAATTCACGGCCGTAAACGGAGTTAGGCAGTTTTTATTCAGAAGGTGTCTTACGGGCGTAAGAACCAATGTCACGGCCGTAAGAGTTAAAATCAGTTTTGGACCCGAGGGTTAATTACGGCCGTAAGGTAGATTTTCACGGCCGTAAATTTCGCCGCGTTTTAATTTGTGTTTTGCGGCTAGGGTTAATTTTGGACGCATTTTTTTTAGGTTATATTATGTTTTCTTGTCATTGTAAAAAAACAACTTGGATATTATTGAATGAATGTGAGAATTTTCTCTCTCGAAAAGGAGGATTCCTTTTTCTTGTTCTTGAAGAACAATTTATAGAACTTATCAAATATTTTTCTTGAATGTTTGTGGCGTTCCAATCAGAAACTTATCAAGGAATTTGGCATCCCTTGTGGCGTTTCGAAAACCTCGGTTCTTCAATCCGCATCGTCAATTTATTGCGTCGTGATTGTTGGGTACAGGTCCTACCGTCAATCTTATTTTAATTTCCGTCTATTTATTCGTGTTCTTGTTATTTTTCGTGTCAGATCTGATTTAGATCTTTCCTAGGGTTTTAAATATCGTTATTCCGCGTGTTCGACGAGATTCCCCGACCGGGATCGCGTCATCTGGTATCAGAGCTTGGATCTATTTCAGATTCTTGCGTTTCTTGATTTTTTTTTTCGTGTTCTTCGCGTTCTTCGTGTCAGTCATAAGTTTTTCCAGTTTGATCCATAAGAGTCAGTCCCAAAAATTCAAAAGTGTTTTTCTTGTTCGTTTCTCATCCAAATCCAATTCCTTTTTTTCTGCCATATTCGTAGTCAAATTGTCTAGCAGTTTAAAAAAAAATTCCATTATTTTCCTAAATATTCCGAATTTTTTTCTGTGAGGACTAATAATGTCTAGCAGACGGGATTCATCATCTTCATCAGTTGGGGACAACCAGGGAATTTACAAAAGGGAGCCAGCAGCTCCATCAACGAGCCACAACAAACGACCGGAAGGTATGAATAGAGTGAATAACAATGATGTAGGTGTGATGGAGACGATACATGAGCAGTTTGAGAAGTTGATGACTAGGATGGATAGGCAGGAGGAAACTATTAACAAGTTGCGTAGGGAACAAACTCATGCGGGTCCTAGAGTTAGGAGGGAAGACCGGAGGGATCATAGGGGGAGACATAATCAAAGGGTTGGATATGGGTTTGATGATGAAGAGTTTGCGAGTGAAGGAAGTAGTATCCAATCATCTGTGGATAGTGTAAGGAGGAGAAGGGGTAGAGGAGATAGGAATGAAAGGGCAAAAAATAGAAGAGATCGTGGTGATCGGGATGAGATAGATGATAATCTAGGTAAAATAAAAATGTCTATTCCACCTTTTCATGGGAGGAGTGATCCGGAGGCTTACCTAGATTGGGAGAAGAAGGTAGAATTGATGTTTGATTGCCACAATTATTCTGAAGGAAAGAAGGTGAAACTAGCGGTTGTTGAGTTCACCGATTATGCCATTAATTGGTGGGATCAGTTGGTGAAGGATCAGAGGAGGAATGGTGAAGGGCCGGTGGATACATGGCGTGAGATGAAAACCATCATGAGGAAGAGGTTTGTCCCAAGCCACTATCATAGGGATATTTATCAAAGGTTGCAGGGGCTCACACAGGGTTCTAGGAGTGTAGAGGAATATCATAGAGACATGGAGGTAGCCATGATTAGGGCCAACGTGGTGGAGGATCGGGAAGCTATAATGGCTAGATTTTTGAGTGGACTGAACAGAGATATTGCAAACATCGTTGAGTTACAACATTATGTGGAACTGGAAGACATGGTGCACATGGCAATGAAGGTAGAAAGGCAATTGAGGCGAAAGGGGACATCTAAACAATCACCGGGAACTTATCCTACATCACAACCGAGGAAGGATCAAAATGATGAGCACGTCCCGAAGGGAAAGGAGGAACTTACAACTAAAGGTAAAAATATTTCTGATTCTCAACCTACTAGGGATAGAAATATTAAGTGCTTTAAGTGTTTGGGGATGGGCCATATAGCGTCACAGTGTCCAAATAAGAAAGTAATGCTTTTGCGTGATAATGGTGAAATTAGTTCTGAGGACGAATTTAAAGGGATGCCTAAGTTAGTAGATATTGGGGATAGTAGTAGCGATGAAGAGGGGTTAACTTATGCGGTGAAAGGGTCCCTTGTGAATAGACGTGTCCTAAATTCTCGAGCTAAGATGGTTGAGATTGATGAACAGCGGGATAATCTTTTCCACACGAGGTGTTTGGTGGGGAAAAAGGTTTGTGGGATGGTAATTGACGGGGGAAGTTGTACTAATGTGGTTAGTACATTATTGGTGGAGAAGTTGGGATTGCCTAAGGTGAAACACCCCAACCCCTATAAATTACAGTGGTTAACCGAGTCAGGAGAACTTAAGGTGAACAAGCAGGTTAATATTAAATTCACCATTGGGGGTTATAGAGATGAGGTGGTGTGCGATGTGGTCCCTATGAATGTTGGGCATATTTTATTGGGAAGGCCATGGCAGCATGATAGGAGAGTGGTGCATGATGGTTTCAAAAATAGATATTCTTTTGTGAAGGGTGGAAAAAGGATCACTCTTGCTCCGCTAACACCTAAAGAGGTCCAAGAGGACCAATTGAAAATAAAGAGCGAGTTTGAGGAAAAAAATAAGAGTGTTGAGGCCACGACCTCAGAAAAAGGAGAGGGTGTGAAAATTGAAAACAAGAGAGTTGATGTCACGACCTCAGAAAAAGGTGAGCTTGAGAGTACAAAGAAAATGAAAAGAGAGTCCACCACAAAAATGAGCTTATTTGCATTTGCTAACATATCCCTCCCTAGTTTGGATAATTTTGTTTTGCAGGTACTACAATCAAATTACAAAACTAAGGCCAAAGGGAAAATTAATTGCCGGACAGAACAACCCCGAAGTATGATGCATAGAACAAAACAGGAACAGGTCTCTCGAGCCAACAAAAGCAAGAGACACATAAAGGAGAGGTCATATACGGATTCGAGGTCGAATCCTTTCCAAGAAAGGGGGGATGATGTGATCCGAAGTAGGAGACCAAAGGAGAAGTCTACCTATCGGCAATGCGACAGTGATCTACGCGAGAAACGACACAAGTTTCATGTTGGAAGCGAGCCGAGGAGACAAAGGGATCGAGCCGAATCAAAAGGGTTAAGGTTTGGTGATCAAGAGCACATTCACGGCCGTAAAACCAGTGTTCACGGCCGTAACAGCTACATTCACGACCGTAACTTTGCTATCGCACGGCCGTAACAACCAATTCACGGCCGTAAACGGAGTTAGGCAGTTTTTATTCAGAAGGTGTCTTACGGCCGTAAGAACCAATGTCACGGCCGTAAGAGTTAAAATCAGTTTTGGACCCGAGGGTAAATTACGGCCGTAAGGTAGATTTTCACGGCCGTAAATTCCGCCGCGTTTTAATTTGTGTTTTGCGGCTAGGGTTAATTTTGGACGCGTTTATTTTAGGTTATATTATGTTTTCTTGTCATTGTAAAAAAACAACTTGGATATTATTGAATGAATGTGAGAATTTTCTCTCTCGAAAAGGAGGATTCCTTTTTCTTGTTCTTGAAGAACAATTTATAGAACTTATCAAATATTTTTCTTGAATGTTTGTGGCGTTCCAATCAGAAACTTATCAAGGAATTTGGCATCCCTTGTGGCATTTCGAAAACCTCGGTTCTTCAATCCGCATCGTCAATTTATTGCGTCGTGATTGTTGGGTCCAGGTCCTACCGTCAATCTTATTTTAATTTCCGTCTATTTATTCGTGTTCTTGTTATTTTTCGTGTCAGATCTGATTTAGATCTTTCCTAGGGTTTTAAATATCGTTATTCCGCGTGTTCGACGAGATTCCTAGACCGGGATCGCGTCACTTCTTCTGCCTTTGCTTCACTGCTGATTGTTTTGTTAGTTTTAGTTAGTTTTTTTTGTAAGTGCCCCGGCACCTGATATTGTAACACTCATTTCAACTTGTAAATGCCTTAATTTTTATGAATGAAATGACTTATCCACATTTTGCCTGTAAGTGTAACGAGTATTTAGAACTGTTTACACGTGAAAATCGGATTAGCACATGTATAGCAGTCACATGGGCAGCCTGGGAGAGTTCCTTGCAAAAATGTGATTGTTCTTATATTGAGGCAGTAAAACTTGGGAAGGATTCCTGTGTGCTTTGTGTTATTTGTTGCATTTCGTTTTGGTTCCTTTAAACTTGTTGGTACTTTCATAATTGTAAGCACAGTGGGATCGGAAGGCTGACTAAGATCAGATTTTAGTGTCGCAGTGGGTGAGAAATTTTGTGTTCAAATTTGAAACCGTTAACGTGCGAGGAGTTTTATGTTTATCCTTTATGCCTGATTGTAAACGCTTTGTCTAAGTATATGTATGGGAGTATTAACAATTTTTCGAAACCGTTCAACACTTCGCCCAAGAGAGCACTCCGTATGTATGAACTAACTTAACGTACCAAGAATTTTGGTTTATACGAAAATATTTGGCTAAATTTGAATCTTTTAAAATGTGTTATATGGTGACATGACATGACGAGTATAGTCCCTTAGATCTGAGTGGTTCGAGGCATTTATGTGTACCAGTTAGATCTGATTTTTACAATCATTTGAATGTTTCTTAAATCACATTTTGTAGGACCTATGCAAGCGAATTTGCATGGACCCCTCTCAATTTTTACGAAGAGGTCACAGTGTGGGCTGATAAAAGTCCCTTGCTTTTTAACACCTTTTATCCGTTATGTTTGTCTAATGTAAAAATTAGCAATATCTCCAATGCAGCTGACCCCACAGTTTTATGAAATCATATGATAATGTTGCAATCATTGAGGAGGAATTTAGTTTATTGAAAATAATGACGAAGGTGGTCCGTATTCCAAGGATTGCATAAGGGTACTCCAGACAGGTCTTCAATCATGTATGTTCCAGGCACCACCTCGGCGAATACTTTGTAAGGGCCTTCCCAGTTAGGACCTAGAGTCCCTACTCCTGGTTCCTGTGTTGAAGGGAGAACCTTTTTGAGGACCAAGTCCCCAATATTAAAGCGTCGACTCTTCACCCTTTTGTTGTAGTATTGAGCCATCTTTTTATGGTATTTGGTCATTACCACTTGGGAATCATTCCGCTTTTCCATGAGGAAATCTAAACCAGCCCTTTGCGCTTCCTCGTTCCTAACTTCGTCATAATGAATTTGACGAATCGAAGGGATTCCGATTTCAACGGGGCATACCGCCTCGGCTTTGTAAGCCAGCGAGAAAGGTGTTTCACCAGTAGCGGTGTGCGAGGTGGTTCGAAGCGCCCGTAACACCTATGGGAGTTCATCTACTCATGCTCCCTTTCTGAATTCCAACTTCCTTTTCAGGGTATTTTTTATGGTCTTGTTCACCGCTTCGACCTGTCCGTTGGCCTGTGGGTGATGTGGAGATTAGAACAGCTTCTTAATTCCCAAATCGTCACATAACTCATCGACGCTTCTATTTTTGAACTGTTTCGCATTGTCACTAACCAGCGAATGTGGTATCCCGAACCGGCATATGATATTTTTCCAAATGAACTTGGGGGTGTTGGCCTCGGTGATCTTCATCAAAGTTTCCGCTTCGACCCACTTGGTGAAGTAGTCAATTGTTACTATCGCAAAGCAATTGTTACCAGCTCCTCTAGGCATAGGACCAATAATGTCAACCCCCCCATTTTGCAAAAGGCCAAGGGCTAGTTACCACAGTTAGCTTGTGATGTGGCTGATGTGGTATGGTTGCGTGTCTTTGGCATTTATCGCACTTGCGAACGAAGTCATGGGAATCCTTTCGCATAGTAGGCCAAAAATATCCCTGTTTGAGGGCTTTCCGGGCTAGCGATAACGCCCCGGCATGGTTGCCACATATGCCCTCATGGATTTCTCTCATTACATATTGACCTTCCTCAGGCCCCACACATCTTAGTAACGGAGAGGTGTAGCTTCGTTTATAAAGTAGATCATCCAAGAGCAAGAAATTTGCAGCATATTTTTGTAATTTCTGAGCTGCCTCTGGCTTATTTGGCACTAATTGGTGCTTCAAATATGCGACCAGAGGGTTCATCCAGGACCCCTCTTCTTCAATAGTCAAAATCTCCGGTCCTGGCTCAATAGACGAAGTCAACATGCGCTCAACTTGGATTAGATTGTGTAACTCTGAATCGCTGCTGCTTGCTAATTTGGACAACGCATCGGCGTTGGAATTTTCAGTTCTGGGGATGTGTTGCAACTCCATTTTTCTGAAGTGCACAGCCAAATCTCTTACTTTCTTCAAGTAAGCGACCATAGAAGGTTATTTGGCAGAAAATTGCCCGTTGAATTTGCTCACAACAAGCTGCGAATCGCTATTGGCCACTACGGATTTAACCTTCAAGGCTTTCGCAAGTCTTAACCCGGCTAATAACGCCTCGTATTCGAAAACATTGTTTGAGGCTTTGAATTCGAAGCGGATTGCGCTGTGTAATTTAAACCCCTCTGGGCTTACTAACAATATCCCTACGCCGGATCGCCCATCAGCCGAGGACCCATCAACGAACAATTTTCACTCTTGGCTGTCATCCGTATTATCTACCATTTCAACCTCAGGGGGGATGTGTGAATTCAACTACAAAGTCCGCCAGCGCTTGGCCCTTTACAGCGGTCCGAGGCGTATAATGTAGGTCGAACTGGCTGATTTCTATTGCCCATTTCAGTAGCCTTCCAGATGCGTCTGGTTTTTGCAACACTTGTCTCATGGGAAAGTTGGTGAGCACGCGTATTGAGTGTGCTTGAAAGTAGGGACGAAGTTTGCGAGAGGCTGTGAGTAACGAGAGGGCGAGTTTCTCCATGTCTGGGTATCGTGTCTCCGCATCTAACATGGCTTTGCTCACATAGTACACTGGGAACTGATTCCCATCCTCTTCCCTGATCAACACTGAGCTGACAGCCTCTTTGGATACAGCCAAATACAAGTAGAGAGGCTCGCCGGCCTTTGGCTTTGATAGAAATGGGGGCCGTCCCAAAGATGCTTTAAGGTCGGCGAAAGCCTGTTCACATTTCGGTGTCCACTGGAATCGCTTTCCCCCTTTGAGGACCTTAAAAAATGGCAAGCATTTGTCAGTAGATTTGGAGACGAATCGATTCAAGGCCGCAATTCTCCCCGTTAAGCTTTGCACTTCTTTTGGACTTCGAGGCGATTGCATGTTCAACAAAGCGTTGATTTTGTCGGGATTAGCTTCGATTCCTCTCTTATTCACCATGAATCCAAGAAACTTTCCAGACGCTACCCCAAATGCACACTTCGCTGGATTGAGCTTCATTCGATATTTCCTCAACACCTCGAAGGTCTCTGATAAATGGCGGATATGATCCGCGGTGACCATGCTCTTGACCAACATGTCATCGACGTACACCTCCATGGTGTTTCCCAATTGTTCTGAAAACATGCGATTTACCAGCCTTTGATAGGTAGCTCCTGCATTTTTCAAGTCGAATGGCATTGCTTTGTAGCAATAGAGTCCTCTATCTGTTATAAACGAAGTATGCTCCTCGTCTGATTCACACATGGGGATTTGATTGTACCTGGAGTAGGCATCCATGAAGCTCAGCAGTTCATGCCCTGCTGTTAAGTCAACCAACTGATCGATCTGGGGCAGTGGGAAACTGTCTTTTGGACATGCCTGGTTCAAGTTTGAAAAATCAATACATACCCTCAATTTCCCATTGTGTTTTGGTACGTCAAGCAAACCTCTTTAGCCGTCCTGGTTAACGCCTAGCCGATGTGCTTTATACTCAGTAGGGACGCTTTATGGCGTTGACCAGAAGAGAGATGGAGTCAGTGATGGGACATTGCCTTTACCAAGACGTGACGGCGCCCATCCCCTACGAAATGTAGCAATGATTACGGTTGAAAAGTAAGGTTGTCACCTCCATGAGCTAGGGTGATGACAAGTGTAAAGTACGCCACGTGTCGTGATCTGAGATAACAAGTTCCTCTATAAATAAAGCACGATTGTCTCCAAGTAAAGGGTTAGCAATTTATCACTCTGAACAATATACTTCTCTCACTCCCTTTTCTCTCTTTTACACACTTATATTTCCCGCACCCAATAGATATATTCGCCTAAAATGAGTACTGACTTAGGCATCAGAGTGCAAACGGGAGCCACCTCGGCCCCCTTTGTAAGCTGATTGTTTGTCACAGTACGCAGGAGATCCACATGTTCAAGAGGGAGGAGTTGAGACGTGTTGGTCCAAGGTCCAGTCGAATTTTGTGGTCAACAGGTAAAACAAGGGTAGTTTTGTGACTTGTGATTATAAATAAAAGTTTTTAATTTAGATTAAAACCCACCAAACATTTCAAGATAATTAATCACAATTAATGTTAATTTTATGGTTGTCACGTGAAATGGGAGAAGTTATGGAGAAAAAGAAAAGTTGAAAATAGGTTCATGTGATTGCAATAAAAAGTTGGCTGGGCATATAACTTCTTTTTTTTTGGGAGAAGTCCATGTTTCTTGAAATTGAACATATGATCATTTATGGAAAAGAGATGAAACCTTTGAATCCAACATCCCTTGAGAAAGTGGTTTTACATAGAAATATTCGTCAGAACCCGGCTTTTAACCCATATTATAACCAAATTTTGTTTACACAATTTCTCAAATATTTTTTAATCATACACATTTTCTTTCTTCAACTTTCAATCATAATCATACACATTTTCTTTCTTCAACTTTCAACCACACATTTTATCTAAAAAACTCAAAAATCACAAAAAAAACCTGTGCCCCATAGCTGCCAAATAGGGTGTAAGTGATTCCAGACTATGATGTTTTTATTGTACGTCATAGTTTATTTTATAAAATGAGCTTTCGATTATAGATTCATTTAATATTGTTTTCCATAGTACCAATTTCTTGACTTGCTTTGATTTTCAATTATATTAATCCTTATTTACTATCAACAAAACTATAATTGCAAAATTTACCGACTTCGATTACAACAATTCAAGTCCTGAATTGTTGCTAAAATATTATCTGTAGCAAAACGTCTCACAAAATGTTTTGTATAAAGAGATTTTTCAAAATTTGTAATAATCTTTATAATATAATATTTATTATTACTTATAATGGTATCGACTTTTGTTAGTATTTGCTGATTTTTTTTCATTGTTTTGTTTCAACAAATTATATTTTTGTCAACTTAATATGTGCGTGCTAGCGTAAATTAGTTATAATTATAAAAAACATAATAGTGGAAATAATTCAGACACCTTTGAGGTCACAGCACCATAACCCATCGTCTCTGTTTGTTGTCAAGGATCCGACCCGTTCCAGAAAACCCGACCGAAATATCTCAACAGACTGCTTTGATCTCTTCTTACCCTTACCGCTTCCTATTTCTCGTCGAATAATTCGTTAATTTCAAGTTTAGGTTTTATCAAGTGCTCGCCGGCTCACCGGAATCGGAATTGACACTTAGTGAATTGGAATTTATGCAAGAGAGGATATTGAATTGCAAAAATCCGGGTTACCGAGGATGAGATTTGGCATAAAGAAGAAAGTCGTGAGTTTTTAGCTTTTAAAAGGATGTGGTTTTCCTTTTGGAGATCCCGGGATCGATTCTCGTTAGATGAACTCAGGTCCTCCCTCTCATTATCTTTTTTCTTTTTTCTTTTTAGTTCACGATAGTTCTTGTTTAACTTTTGCGTGATATGCTTAATTTATTGGTTGGAAATGAATTTCAGGTTCGTGCGTGTATTTTTAGTGATTAACAGCCATCCCGTGAGAATGAATTAAACTAAGCCTCTGTTTGGTAAAAGAAGTTTATAAATTGGTTTATTTATGTCTTGGTTGAAAACTGGAGAGAGAGAGAAAATGTGGATGGTTTATAGTTAGAACTCTAAGATGACACAACATTCAGTTTCTATTTGTTTCCATCTGTTCCTTCCAGGACAAGTCATCGTCTTTCATTGCATTAGTAAGAATTAAGAAATACCAATTCTTTGGATAGTTTGAGTGGCTTAGTGTCCTAAATTTAATTTATATTTGGTTGATTTTCAGGTCATTTTTCCCTTCTTTTCATGAGAATTTACCGAGGAATAAAATGAGAGTGAGGTAAGATGCGCAAATACTATTTCAACAAAGCTAATAATTATTGTGATATCTTTTGGAGAGCTTAAGATCGAGATTTACAGATTACAGTAGGAGGTTTATAGGAAAAATTAATTGAGCTGCTAAGAGCTAAAACTAAAAGTAATTGAGTTTGGTCGTGAATGCTATTTGCTACTTACTTTTTGGAAGTTATATAGTGACAACTGATCAGTGTAGAATAAAAAATGTTATTGAATGTGCCTACTTTTTTAAATAATTGATCAGAATATTCTACTTTTTCTTTATCTGATAAATATCATCCTAGCCCTCAACTGATGGCCACACGAGAAGCCATGGAAAACTAGGGGCATGAGGAAATAAGGGATGGGAAAGTGAGGATTTATGACATTTTACAGGCCCTCTACGTTTTTGTACCTTCCATGCTATGTGGTTCTAGCATCAGAAAGGAAAAATTGGAACATAAAAGAGAATGATTGATATTAGCTTCAAAGTGGCGAAGGAAAATCAAATGTATTATTCAAATTTAGCAGTAGATATATTGAGATACGTATTTACTTAGTTCAGAAAATCTTCCTTTTTTCTTTTAATTTTTTTCCTTGGGATGCTCTGGACCCTATTTCAGTTATTGGATAATTTTGTGTGGAGTAATAGAGCTTTAAACTGTCCTGGAGTTAGTAAGCTTCGCAGTTACTATTGTATTTATTCAAAGATGCAGGTCTCTCTAGGCACTATGATGTATGGAATGAGGTTTCAACCAATGAGCATGTAAAGCATATCTAATAGCATGTTTAGTCTGTAATATGTTTGGAAGAAAAAGTGCGAGGCTACAGACAGGAATGATGAGCTCTAAATGTTAAGTGGGTTGGTTTGGGGGTGAAGGTGGTTTTCTTTATACTCTTAAGTTCTGTAAATGTGAGATCGTGGTTGTTTTTAAGTGTGCATAATTAACACATGCAGAGGGATTTCTTTGGGAGGATGTCTTGGGCTTTACGTGTGTACTTCTCTTGTTTCTGTTAATAACTGTTCTTTAAACAAGAGAGTGAGGTATCCACATTCCTGGAAAGGAATTAAATACTCTTTGGTTCTTTCTATCTTAAAGTTGATCACGCTATCCTCCAGAATTTCTTAGATGAGACTTGAATAGATTTTCCACTGTACCTTTTCAAGTATACATGATGGTTTGATGATTTTACTCTTGAAATAATGATTGATTGTCAGAATACTTTATATGAGTGCTAATAGCATTACTTTCAAGAAAAACACATTGTAGTTATTGTAATTAGCATAACATGAACAACCAGAGTTCTTCAGTTGTTGATTTGTGTATTCTATTGATCAGTAGCAATGTCCTATAAGAGATTCTTACTTGAGAATTTTGTATTTTGAATAAAAGGGAGGTGGTTTATGTTGTCTCATCAGTTTTGCTTGGGAGTTGGGTTTTAGAACTACCAGTGTTCTAAGGTGGGTTTTGCTTGTATCCTTGTATAATCTCATCATTCTTCTTGGTGTACTATCTCTTTTTTCATCCTTTAGAGCATGCAAACATTACTTCCTTCCACTAAGTAGAATGCCCTAGTTTTACTCTGCATAATGGTTGCACATTGAATGGTTGCATGGTCTGGGAGATCAACAGAATCATCGTGGTTGCAGTTTCCATTGCGTCTTGTGGCAGTCTTTCCTCATCTTTATCTTTATTCTACTTTTTTCTTTCTTTCCCTTTGTGGTTATTTATATGTTAAAAGTGGGTTCGAAGGTGTTATCTGGCTATGAATTCCATTTTTTTCTAATGGTGGTGATGGGGGCAACAGTGGCACAACAGAAGCTCAATTCCCCCCCCCCCCCCCCCCCCCCCCCTGTAATTTGTAAATGAATTGGTCTACTGCAGTAGGTTACTTGGGAATATGATGCAAGCCAAAGTCTAGCTACAAAACTCGTATAAGTCAGACCTCAGGAATCGAGGAAGTACATACTATCCCAATCTTGTCCATAGATGATATTGATGTTGATGCTTCACTGATTTCAGACTATATTAACAAGGATGGTTTGGGATAGAAGTTCGAAGTAAATAGACCCTGATTTGCGACATTTTGAAGAGGAAATGAGTACATGCAATTTTATTTTTTTTAAAAGGAGGTTTCTAATTTGTTATAGTATTTCCACGTGCAATGTGATGGTTTAAGTAATGGTATTATGACCTTGATGTAGAATTCCTATCTATATGAATCAAGAAAATTTAGAGCATCGCTGATTAATGATCCATGTTGAGTTGATCTTTGATACTCTGTTCACATTGGATGGTTTAATGAAGATCCCTGAACTGAATTAACTGGCAGATATTTTTCTGCCCACAGGTAAATTTGAGAAAAAAGTGGAGACTTAAGTGATGGTATACTTACTCCATCTCGATGGAGCTGCTGCTTTGCAATATTGTGCTCATTTCTTATATGATAGGTGCAAGCAAAGAATTTCTGTGGACCTGAAAAGCACCTTTTTTATCTGTTGCAAATTAAATAGTGATCAGAATCATGTTTGTCTAATTTAAAGGACTTTCTTATGGAGCAAAATTGGGATGCAGTTGAACTTAGAATTGGATGGATCGTGGAATTTAATGAGTATATGCTCTTAATAATATTTGGGCATAGTTTTTACTATTGAAATCTGCATAAAATAGTAAATTTTGTTGTTTGAATGTGGACTATAATTCTCAATGGGACACAACTATTTTGATTTGAGAGCTTTTCTTGATTTTTAATGATTTGGATGATCAATATTTGTCTTGCATACAGATACTTAACTGATCAACTGATGAAAGTCCAAATTGTAAACGAGGTTAACAAGGTAACTCCTTCTCCTATTGCCAGCACTTGCACTACTTCTGCTTGGTTAAATTTATTTTCTGTCATGGTTTCATGGAGTGCATCATATTTTTATTTTTATTTTTATTTATAATCAGACCTTTTTTATGTTTTCTAGGACTTTGTGATTGAAGCTTTGAGATCAATTGCAGAACTTATAATTTATGGAGACCAACATGATGCAGCCTTTTTCGAGTGGGGCACAGTCGCTATCTATCTTTGATATGTATATAAATATAGACATTTAAATGGCATCTTTTTTCTAACTTATTTATTATTTATATTTCAAGTGGTTCCTTTTCAGGTTTTTTATGGAGAAGCAGGTCTTGGGGGAGTTTGTGCGCATATTAAGAAATAGTAGAACTCTGTTTGTTTCCCTTCAGCTATTACAGACAATGAGCATTATGATCCAAAATTTAAAAAGTGAACATTCCATTTGTAAGTTATCATTAGAATGTTGGTGAGGGTGGCAATTTGTTTTTTTCCCATTATTTTTATTATCTAACACTGTTCTCCTTGGAAATTTTGCAGATTATATGTTTAGCAATGAACATGTTAACTACCTAATAACTTATTCATTTGACTTCCGGAATGAAGAAATGTTGTCTTATTACATATCCTTTCTTAGGTTGTAGCTCAGTTATGTTTTACTTTTTCAATCATTTCTGATCTTTTCATGTCTTGATTTGGATTGTTCGTGTTTTGGAATGAGGCAGGGCAATAAGTGGAAAGTTGAACAAGGACACAATTTCTCTATTTGTCAAGACTCGTAATGTAAGTTTGTCAATCTATATTTTTTCTCTGGAGTACTTGATATGTTATTATTGATGTCATTGGTGCTTTCTTTTCTAATGGTATTGATCACTTTCTTTGACTGTTAGGTACTCTTTCCGTTCAACCTTTGATCTAGACTTTACCCAAACCAACAATTCAATGTAATTTTATTAACTTGCAATAGAAAGTGAAAACCATGGCCATATGTACAGTAGCCCCCAATTCCCAGCACAGGGACTAAGTGCATTAACTCAAAATCAAGTCTCATAGTGAGCAATCAGAGGTCTGAGTTCCAAAAATAATAATTAACTTAATTCATGAAATCAGATACAATGAATTTTCCAATTATACTAAAAGAAGCAGGTAGGTTAATAACCAGATCTCCTCGACAATAAGAAAATATTTTAAACTCTGAAATTTAGAATATGGAATCAGGGCTGGGCCTTTTGAGGCCCTAGGCGACTAAGTAATATGAGGCCGTTAACTCAAATTTTTTACAAGGGTAGCAACTAGCAATACTTATGAAAATGAAGAAAAAAATAAGTCAAATGAGCACGTTGAGACCACCTATAAACGACTGAAAAGAACCTTTGGGTGCATATTGATTTTTACTGCAACGATATCGATCAAATTTCCTCCTCAACTTAACTACTTACAGTATTAAAATCCCAATAGGAAGCCTATTACAACTGGATTTGAAGTATGTCTTTAACACATGTCCAAAGACTAGTCAATGCAAAGTTGAAAGAATTTTCTTTTTTGTTATTTTAATAGGGTCAACAACTTCAATTTACCACTCGTGGATCTCCAGGAATTCTAGCAGTATTATTCTAAACTTTTAGACAAGCTAGTCATATATAACAAAAGCTAGTGAGGATGGAGAATATTCTAAAGGAAATGCAAAAATTGAGACTCTAACAAAAGATCTTAGGTTCCTTAATAGAGTACTAACACACATTACCCTGAATAGAACATAATATGTTAATTATAAAGAATACAACATTCAAATGAAAATAAAAGTCTATTCCCAAAAGATATGAATTAATCCCTACGAGCATCTGCAAGATCTTAGGTTCCTTAATAGAGTACTAACACACACATTACCCTAAATAGAACATAATATGTTAATTTTAAAGAATACAACATTCAAATGAAAATAAAAGTCTATTCCCAAAAGATATGAATTAATCCCTAAGAGTATCTGCATTGGACATGTTAAAGTACATGTTAGTAGAATAAATTAACAAGATGTTGAAATAATGCCTACATTGGATATGTTAAAACACATGTTTTTAACCACATGTTAACTTTCTTATTAAATCTAAAGAGTGTTTTAACATGTGGCATGACATTTTTATATTTAAAAAAGCTCTTCAATTAAAGTGTTGTATTTCACCCCCACCCCTAACACCCACTCACCCACCCACCCAATATCTCATTTATTTGTTTTCTTCTTAATTTTCTTTAAAGTCGATAAAAAAAAAAATATTTTTTTTGTTGATTTCATATTATAGGATTTAATGAGATCTTCAATATAAGTACCATATTGATATATAAGGTTTTTGCTATTTAAAAAATAAATAATCAATTATTTTTAGACTTATTAAAAAGTTAACACATCCAATGTAGCAATTAGTAATAGTTAACTTTAACATGTGAATGTGTCATTTAATATCTAGTTTTTTGCTTATGTGGCTAGCTAATTTTAACATGTCCAATGAGGATGCTCTAATAGCCTAGAATATAAAGTAGTAATGAATTACCGAAAAGTCATGAAATTTTTAATTAAAAACGCCCATCAACGAAGAGGGGAAAAAAAATCAAT
The DNA here is from genome assembly GCA_963555705.1 of Ligustrum vulgare. Classification (NCBI taxonomy): domain Eukaryota; kingdom Viridiplantae; phylum Streptophyta; class Magnoliopsida; order Lamiales; family Oleaceae; genus Ligustrum; species Ligustrum vulgare. The sequence goes on along the minus strand of OY743178.1, from coordinate 23,621,682 downwards.
CATGAAAGAGGAGAATTTTGGGAGAATGGTGTGGTCTATACGGACTAGGGGGTGAAAGATGGTGTGCGGGAGGTGATTTTAATGTAGTCAGATACCCATCGGAGAAGTTGAATGGAAACAGATCTACTAAAAGTATGAGAAATTTTGATCGATTCATAACAGAAACAGGGTTAAGGGATCTGACACTATCAAATACAGAATTCACGTGGTCAAATATGAGGGAAAGATTGGCCTGTTCTAGGATAGATAGGTTTTTATTTACAGAAGGATGGGAAAATTTGTTTGAAATAATTAGGCAAGAAGCTCTTGTGAGGGTGACATCTGTTGATTGCCCCATTGTAATCGATACGAGCAGATTCAAATGGGGTCCTACTCCTTTTCGTTTTGAAAACATGTGGTTAAGGCATAAAGATTTTAAAAGCAATTGGATGAGGTGGTGGGATGACTGTGATAAGCAGAGGTGGGCTGGTTACACATTTATGGAAAAATTGAAAAGAATAAAGGAAGAGCTGAAAGTTTGGAATAAAAAAGAATTTGGAGATGTGAGATTGGAAAAAAAATCAATCATGAACAGAATTGGGGAAATAGATAAGAAAGAAGACATACAAAAAATTGAAGAAATACATAGATCTGAAAGAAGAAAGCTAAAAAGAAGATTGGAGGAACTCATAATTAGGGAGGAAATATCTTGGAACCAGAAAACAAGGATCAAGGGGGTTAAGGAATGGGACAATAACTCCAAAATGTTCCACAGGATTGCAAATGGCAGGAAAACAAACAATCTGATCAACAAAATTGAGAGTGATAAGGGATTGATGATATATACAGAACAGGAAATAGAAGATGAAATCATAGGTTTTTTTGAAAACATTTTTAAAAAGGAGGTGGTTGCCGATTTTGGCATTGAGGGTCTAGATTGGAAGGAGATCGAAGTGGGAAGTAAACTGAAGCTGGAAGAACCATTTACAGTAGAAGAAGAGAGACATGGCCTATTCAGCTGTGAAGGTGATAAAGCTCCAGGTCCAGATGGTTTCTCTATGGTAGCACTACAGGACGGATGGGAAGTGATAAAAGAGGATTTGATGAATGTTTTCAAGGAATTCCACAAAAATGGTATTGTGAACGCTAGAGTAAATGAAACATTCATCTGCCTAATCCCCAAAAAACTGAATTCAATGTCTATCAAGGATTTTCGACCAATTAGTCTGGTTTCTTCTCTCTACAAAATTTTGGCTAAAGTTCTGTCTCTGAGACTGAAGGTAGTTCTACCAGAAACAATTGATGCGGCCCAATGTGCTTTTGTAAAGGGAAGACAAATTTTGGATTTGGTCTTGATAGCAAATGAAATCGTGGAGGAGTATAGGGCGAAAAAGAAAGAAGGTGTGGTACTTAAGATCGATTTTGAAAAGGCATATGATAAAGTTAGCTGGGAATTCCTTGATTATGTGTTGGAAAAGAAGGGTTTTGGAGAAAGATGGAGGAAGTGGATATGGGGATGTTTATCTTCAACAAATTTTTCTGTGATGATCAATGGAAAACCAAGAGGAAAATTCGGAGCATCTAGAGGCTTAAGACAGGGTGATCCTCTATCACCTTTTTTATTTATCTTAGTCGGAGACGTCTTGAGCAGAATGGTGAACAAGGCCTGTAATGAAGATATGATAGAAAGCTTTAAAATTGGAAGGAACAATGTAAGAATATCACATCTCCAATTCGCGGACGACAGTATCTTTTTTTTGGAAAATAAGGATGAGAGTATCAATAATCTAATGGCAATTCTTGACATTTTTTCTAAAACCTCAGGACTAAAAATAAATGTTGCTAAGAGTACAGTGGTGGGTTTAAATCTAATGGAAGAAAGAATTGAACACATAGCAAAAAATTGGGGTTATCTTAAGGGAGAGTGGCCACTCAATTACCTCGGACTACCTTTAGGGGGAAATCCAAATGCCTATTCTTTTTGGAACCCAGTGATAGAAAGAATTGCAAAAAGACTAGAAGGGTGGCATAAAGGTTGTTTGTCACGTGGTGGGAGACTTATTCTTCTCCAATCGGTACTGGGAAGTATTCCCATATATTTCATGTCAATCTTTAAAATGCCGAAGAAGGTGTCAAAGATGATCGAGAAAATGATGAGAGATTTTTTTTGGGAAGGTCAAGGAGAGAATCATAGTGACCATCTAGTCAAATGGGAAATCGTGTCGAAACCAAAACAATTTGGGGGGTTGGGAATTGGGAATTTAGAACTGAAAAACATGGCCTTATTAGGGAAATGGTTATGGCGTTTCCCCAAAGAATCGGAGTCACTTTGGCACTCCATCATTCTTAGTAGGTATGGCTATCACTCTAATGGATGGGATGCAAATATTGGAACGAACTCCACCCTTCGGGCACCATGGAAATCAATTGCAAGAGTTTGGGACAAATTTATGGAAAACATCAAATTTGTGGCCGGAAAAGGTGATAAAATTCGGTTTTGGCTGGATAAATGGATTAGTGAACAATCATTTCAAGAGGCTTTCCCTAGACTTTTCCGTCTATCTAACAACAAAAATGCTCTCATTTGTGATATTGTTTCTTTTCCATTAGCCTCAAGTCCGGTTTGGGATTTAGTTTTTGTTAGGAATCTCAGTGATAGAGAAACCGAAGAATTCACTTCCCTACTATATATTCTTGAAAATATCCACATGAATACTTCTTCACCTGATAAAAGAATATGGAATGCCCACCCCTCGGGTGAATTTTCTTGCAAATCTTTTTTATATACACTACTTCAACCAACATGTCACACCTCCTACCCACTTTTTCAATTCATTTGAAAAAGTGTGGTACCCTCTAAGGTTAAAATTTTTGTTTGGTTGGCTTCTTTGGGAAAGGTGAACACTTGTGACGTGTTGCAATTGAAAAGGCCATATTTGAACATATCCCCCTCACACTGCATTATGTGTAAAAAGGCGGAGGAGAACATCGACCATATATTACTACAATGTGCGATTGCTAGAGACATTTGGTGTAGAATTTTGTGTATTTTTGGTGAAGAGATGGCATTACCAAGAAGATGGTCAGAAATGATAGGGATAAAATGTTCATTTGGAGGAAACAACAAGGAAAAAAAGGCGATATGGAAACTGATTTTAATATCATCAGCTTGGACAATTTGGATAGAAAGAAACAGAAGGATTTTTGATAATATTGATAGATCGGTGGAGGATATCTGGGATAATATTATTTTCCTTACAGGATTATGGGCCAGAGCTGCTGGAATTTTTAGTGGTCTAGAAAATTTTCTTTTTCGACTGGACCCTAATAGTTCCTTATGTCCCATTGTAATGAATTGTTACTAATCTCGTGGTCAACCTTTTGTAAGTGTCACAAGTTTTCTTTGACACTTGTAGTGGATGTCTTGTCCACTATTATATTTGTAACACCATTCTCATTTTCTTTAATAAAAATCTTTTTCTTATCAAAAAAAAATAATAAACACATTGCATTGTTAAATTATCTCATCAATCAGATCTTAGTCCACCAACATCATGACAATTTAGAATAACTGTGGGCTATTTTCAAGAACCCACCTTTTCCTTTCTCTCTATTCAATGCTAATAATAGTAATTAGTAGACAAGAATCAAGAATTCTAATGTTTTTAGCACTAGCAGAATTCCATAGTTTATGTATCTCAAAAGAAAAAGTGAACAATTTTTGGAGGAATTTTATTATTTTTAAATGGATTCATCAAGAAAATTCAAATACCCAAAAATGACGCCCAAAAAATTTGAGGCCCTGGGCAATGGCCTAGTTGGCCTTGGGCAAAGGCCGGACATGTATGGAATTGTCTCCATGATCGAACTAAACACTTGAACCCCATCTTCCAAGCTTTCCAAATGAGCTGAAATCCAAATATATGAAATCTCTCTAGTTATTGAGTGAGCAAAATCAGAGCTTAATAAGTAGATCATAATTTGTTCAGCGGAATAGGCATGACATAACGAATTATTCATGCAAAATGGTTTAATAAACTTCCAGAATAACTACTTTTTGGTAGTAAACTTCTTAAAACCATTTGGGTAAAAAATGTGTGGCTAGCTATTTCAGCGCATGCATACATTCAACAGCCTTCAATTAGAACTCAATCTCTCTGTAATGTGTTGTTTCCATAGAAAATATAAATTTGTTTTCCATATTCTGTTGAAGGGTTTCACGACCATATCTGGAGATGAAAATACATAGAAAAAGGAAAACAATCTCCCGAAATCTGCCCCTAAAACCCATCTTAATTACCAGCAAAGGAGATACGAAAAGTCTGTGTTAAAGGCCAGGAAAACTTCCTAAAATACATCAATACAGATCAGCAAATAATCAAACAATTTTAAGTTTTTGTTTCATGTGATTTTTACCTTCTCTTCTACTTTTGAATTGATGGAGAAGTTATAAAATATTATTTGACTAAAAACTATTTTTTTGCTTATCATTGACATAGAGACAATTTCAGACCTGGTGGGTTAACTTCCATTACCAACCCAAGTAAATTAAGGATGCCAATAGTTGATCAGGTTAATCCCGTGCCTCCAATTGTTCCTTTGAGTTATAAATGCAGTTAAAGAGATAATTAGTGCCTGTTTGTTTCTGATTAAAAAATTAGATTTTTATCAAAGTCAAAGGCAACAATTAATCACAACCATATATTTCATTGGTCCTACAATTTTTTAATAACACATCTCATCAACTTTTATCAAAATCCGCTAAAAATCTAATTTTAATCTCTATCAAACAGGGGTTTATAGAGAATTACTCCATGATCTCATTGTTTTAACCTGTAATTTAGTGTGTTCATCTCCTGCCATTTGGAGCTTATATCAAATGTACTAAATACCTTTGGCATAGGTAGATTATATCAGGCCGCTTGCTTTCATTAGAAATAGTTTCTTATACTGTTGATAAATTCAAACTCCTGAGCACATCTTCTCAGTTCTCACAGGTCAAAGCGAAAAAGAAACTAATTGTAATGGATAAATTGCATAGATTTATTGTAGTTATCTGAGTATGGGGATTGTTTGAACTAGCTTTATCTGCTTATTGGGAAATTGAATGGATCCTTTTTCCTAAGCATTTTTCATGTTGTATGCTCACAAGTGATAATTATGTGATGTGGTAAAATTGGCGGAACAAGATTGGTACTAAGTAAGATTCAAGCAATGAGAGCAGAGTTCTTTTGATATGTCCAGATAAGATCCTGCTAAGACTTAAGAGATACCATGGAGGATGCATGAAATTGTGCGTATAAGCACAAGATACATTGGGGGTGACTACAATTAGTTGTCATTGTGAAATGTGCGGGACTGCTTATAAAACGTGTAAATGAAACCAGTACACAGTTTGGTGTTCTAGACTGACATGGGGAATGTTCTCTCTCTCTCTCTCTCTCTCCTTTTGGATTATAAGGAAAAAAAAAAAAAATTGGTCAAGGATTAGGCTGATTGGCTGAACCCAACTGGGATATAACAAAGAAATGCTATGGTTGATTTGGAGACATGGAAGGGTTTTGGACTGTACAACTTGAGATATGTAAACAAAACTGCCAAGAACATTCTTGGAGGCTTGATATATAATCTTGAATGTAGACTACTGAGAGAAAACTTCATAATTACAAGATGCTGGACCTTGGAAAAGAGAATGATTTTGAAGAAAAATCCTTCTTGATGCCCAGTTAACATGTTCCAACCTGGCTTTGTAGCTGTATCTATTTCATGCATTTATTGTAGTTGGGCATGGGAGCTCAACCCATAAATATCATAACTATTTTTCTTGGTTAAGAAAGGGAAAATAACATGTATATGGATTTAGTCAATTTACCTTTTGTCTTTTTATGGAAATCTTTATATTATTTCTTTCTCTTTCCTCAATTCTTTTGTTAATTCATTTAGGACGAAGTAGTTTCTTTCCCACTTTATGTTGAGGCGATACGGTTTGCATTCCATGAAGAAGGCATGATTCGAACAGCTATTCGTGCTTTAACACTGAATGTTTATCATGGTCAGTTCTGCTTTTATGGCTTTTTTACATCTTTCTTGTCATGGTGATTAATCAAGTATGTTTTGTCTACATGAACTACCAAACTGTAATCTTAAACTTGGTTTGCAGTTGGGGATCAAGCTGTTAATAAATTTGTAGCCAGTAATCAGCATGCAGATTATTTCTTGAACTTGATCAAATTCTTCCGGGAACAATACATCAATTTCAGTGTATTGGTTTCAAATGCTTCAAAGTAAGATTCAAATTTTGTTTTCCTGGCAGTAATTATCTGCATTAATTATAGATGACATAATACTTGTTTTTGAACAGGAATCTTGGTACTGAATCAACATCTTCCCTGCTTTCTGCTATCGATGAGATTGAAGATAAACTCTACTATATTAGTGATGTTATTTCTGCCGGGATTCCTGAAGTTGGGAGGTTAATAATGGATGGCACCTTGACACTTCTGATATTTCCATTGATTCTTCCTTCTTTGAGGATGGATGATGTAAATGTATAAATACTTACTCATCTATCTTATTTCATTTATTAGTGTTTCTCAGATTTTTGAACACTGGCTGAGCTTTTTGATGATTTATTAATGCACTGCTCTTAAAGTTTACCCCAAAGCCAATTTTGTGACTTTCTGAATTTATAAATTCAGGAAACAGGACTTGGTGCTGCCACTTCTTTATATTTACTTTGTTGCATTTTGCGCATTGTCAAAATCAAAGATCTGGCAAATATTGTTGCTTCAGCTCTTCTCTGTCATATAGAGGCATTTGCTTCAAGATCTGAACTTAAACTCAATGGTCATATATCTGACCATGGTTCTCCAGATGCCAGCCAAAATGCAGTGGAGAGTAATATCGGTCCAGATTCTTATCGTAAAAGTCTCCTAGTTACCATTCCGTATACTAGTTGTAGTTCTTCGCAAAGCCCAACAGCAGAAAATAACTTGCCACAACATTTTACACCAAGGTAATCAACTAAATTTATTACAATAATTACACCAAGGTAATCAACTAAATTTATTACATTTATTGTCATAGATATGAATGGTATTTCCTTTTCATATTTTAATAATTTCTTGTCCTGTAACTTCTATCATAAATATAGTGCTTGTCGTTCAACCTGGGATACATACACCCTTGCTCGTTAGCGCTTTAGTTTTCAATAAGTACGTTTAGGCTTCCAATGTAATAACCTCCTTTAACCTGCTCCCTGGGGAGAATAAGATGCAAATGACAGTAATAATGTTGTTTTTAGTTTTTATTTTTTTTGCATTTTCACTTATGCTATGTGTCTTGTGCGTGTTTTAAACTAGGGAAAAAAAATTCAATTGGACTATAATGTAATAATGCATACCATTGTTAGTGCCAAGTTTCAGAAGTCTGTTGAAGTCAGAAGCCATTTATCATTGGTATCATTTCAACATCAATTCTAGAATTAGTTCAATTGCACAAATACTGCGCTCTCTCTATAGAGAGAGATTCTTGAAAAGGTTCTCGTTTGAAAGAGGGTCCTTGAACTATGTTGGAGAGGGTTCATGTTAACCTGAATACTAGTTATTTTAGTTTGCGATCAATGAATGATAAGTGATGATGATGCTACAATGGATGCCCTAGTTACATTGGCAATTTGAGTTGAAAGATATGGTGTACTTGATTGTTGATGTCATGATTTTCTTTCCTTTTTTTTTTTTTTGGGAAAACATGGAACCTCTCGAATGGATAAGTTAAAAGCTTTCGAGGTGCCACTAAACTTTACTGTACCACTTCCGGAACAAAATGATTTTAAATGAAAAGAGAATCCATTTTGCAATGCATTGTTTTACCTTTTCTTACACCTAAAAAATGGAATGAATTTCTTTGTACTAACCATGGAGAAGATTAATAGCTGTTTATGAATCAATTGTATTTTTTGATATGAATCCTGTAGGGAGGCCTTGCTTTCTTTTGTTACCTGCGGGGATGATGTTCAAGTATCAGGTTCTTTAAGTCTACTGGCTACATTGTTGCAGACTAAAGGTTGAACATCGAACTTATTTTATCTGCTTATCTGATGCTTATATACAATGCATTTATCAATGTTTGCACCTGCAGAACTGGATGAATCAACTTTAGATGCTCTTGGCATCCTTCCACAACGCAAACAACATAAAAAGCTCCTGCTGGTATGTGATGGTGATATTTTTCATAGGATTCTGATGGGAATTTTCTGATAATGCAGATAGTGTTACAGAATTGTTCTAGTTGTGCTTTCTGTTTGGGTTTAACAAGAGCAATCCTTCCTTGGTTGGGGTAAATTAAGAATTTTCTTCAGCTTCTTTTCCATTATCTTATTGCATAATGGGTGTGAATGGAATTCTTACTTGTTTTTATGAGATGATTATCCCTGATTATGAAGCAGTTAAAATATCAAATCTCATATTTTTTTGCTGTGGTAGCTGTGATTGCAAGATATATGTTTCTTCACAATCTGTGTTTCATCTCTAGCCAACTAAATAAAACAGTGCTAGTGAGCTCTGCCACTCTGGCTATCTTATTAGATGACTTCTAAATCTATTACCTAGTGCAGTGCTTCATGTCTTCTATTCATCATGATACATTATTGTGCAGCTATCTTACTTTATTGACTTATTTCCTAACCCTGTACCCAAAAACTTCTGTGTGTATGAGAGAACAGTGTGTATTGCTTAGTTATGTGTTAATATGTGCCGTTTTGTTGTGTGGTTACAGCAAGCCTTGGTTGGGGAAGAATCAGGTGAAGAGCAACTTTTTTCTTCTGAAAGTACTGTGGTAAAAGATGGCATCAGCAGTGAACTTGATATCTATCTACAGAAGTTGAAGGTATGAATGTGGTTGCATTTGCTCCTTTACTCCATTTATTATTTCCCTTTCTGAACTTAATTGTTCAACTTCACATTTAGTTGACAATTTAGATACAATTCTTAAATCACTTCTAAATTTTATTATCTCCTTATGCATAGTCGATTTCCTGGAAAGAGTTAACCATGGAAACTTTTGATTGCATTCGTTGTAAATCTTTTGGCTGATCTTGATGTATACATAACTCAAAGGAAGTTACACAAGGTCTTCATCCTTATCACAATGTCAATGAATGATTGCAAAAAAAATTTCCTGCCTCTTTAGGAATCTAGTTCTAGTCCTGGATTGGTAAAATCATGGATCTCTGAGCCAAGAATGATATAATTCATTCACAACCGCTGAAGTGGGATAACTCTCTGGCATTCATGTTAGCTTGGCAATTGGAATCTGTTTTCTGTTTTTGTTGAAACAATCAGAGCAGAGTGAGTTTGTTTATATTATGACATTCAATGTCTTGAATCGAAAATTGAGAAGATTTATAAGCACTGTTTATTAATTTTGTTTTACTGCATTACATGTTACTCAAAGTCAATTTTCTCCAAGTTTGAGCAAGTCACAGTGGAGAGTAGGATCTATATTGAGTCGATCTTGATCAACAGGGACAGTATGGAGTTCCTTGTTCAAGCCCAATGGTTGGAGCAAGCCCCCGTGTGCATAGATTTCAAGTATGTATCTATCTACCTCCAAGATAGCTATGATGCAATTGTTGGTTTTTTCTGACTTGCTAAGGAAGTAATAACTGGGACATTGCCAATTTTATTGGGACATATATGGACCTGCCACATAATTTAGGATGGGTATTTTGTAAATAGGATGTAAAATATAAAAAATGAAGGACAAACCTGCTTTGTTCTACAAATTATTCAAGTTCTTGTTAGGCTTTCATCTGCCATCCACCACAGCTGGAATGACTTAATTTTTGTTTAATAAAGAGCCAATAAAAATGAACAGAAAGTCAGCAAACAGAATAAATGATTAAATGTAGAGCCATAATTCTTTAATTTTCCTCGTGTTTTTTGCTCGATGATCTTTTATGCACACTAATTTTTTAAAGGTTATCTATGACTTCAGCTCAAGTAAATACATATTTGTAAGATAATTTGGTTTTAATAGAATTCGAAATTGATATAATCATTTCTATAAAATTTGTTCTAAGTGTCGAAGTAGTATTTACAAGTTCTTTACAATTACAAAAGTGGTTTTAGTATTCAAGTTTCATTCTGGAAATATCCTTTTCCTGTTTTGTGTTACTCCTGTAAACAGCTGACTAATAATCAGGTCCTAATTCACTCAATTTTTCTTTGCCTAGTTAGTTATGACAAAACCCTGTTCTAGATAGTTCTATTCTGAGCCAACTTAAACTCTCGTTTAATTATTATGTAGAAATGAAGCCTGAAGAATAATAATTTGCTCCTTTATTTTCTTTTTAATTATTACTACTTTTTTTTAGTCATATTGTACTTACATATACTTTTATTCGTTACATTACTGAAAAAGAAAGGGGATAATTTTTGCTTAGGGGTTGATTGATGATTGAGTATTATTTGTTCGTTCTATATGCATTTTTATTTTCATTTATCTACCCATCTTTTGGGAAGTTCTTTCTTGACATTTAAATTTAAATTTGAAATTAAAACAAGAAAATTCTAATTTTTGCTTAACCTTTTTATCACCGAGATAATATATCTCAGAAATAGGAAAGAAGATAAATGAAATGATCGAAATTCAACCTTTTGTCTTAAAAATGATTTTGGATCTGTTCGTAATGATCTTATATCAGGTCATTCTCGATACTATTTTTAAATATTGGATTTTTCGTTATTTAAATCTTAAGCAATTAATAAAGATTGCTGCAGAATTTTGAAAACAATGTTGAAGTATTATGTCAAGAAGTGTTTTCTGTCAGCCCTTGAATCTCTGAAGCCAAAAATAATTTGCAAAAGAAGGCCATGAGAGAGAATTTGATTTGGTAGTTATTCTAATAGAAGTGAAAAAGTTAGGAGAAATCCCAACATGAATATTAGCTACTGGGTCTGAAATCCCCACATGAATATTAGCTAATGGGTCCTTTTTAACCAAATAATACCTCAGTCATCATGAGCTAAAATATTGAATTCATGAATATTGTACAAGTGTTTCTTGAAATGAGCATACTAACTAGTTATGCCACCATGCCTTAAATGTGGTACCTAGTAAACAAGCATTAGTAGAGCCACGCGCAAGTATCCGAAAATCCACTGAACGGCTTTCCAATGTTCTTTACTCGGATTAGCCATGTATCTACTGACTGCATATGATAAATCTGGACTTTAACAAACCATAGCATACATGAGTGATCCAACTTTACTAGAATATGAAACTTGTGACATATAATCAACCTCATCATTTGATTGTGGAGGAAAAAAAAATTTGAAATGACCCGCCAAAGGAGTACTAACAGGTTTGGCATTTTGCATATTGAACCTGTGTAGAACTTTCTTAATGTATCATTTCTGATTCAAGTACGATTTACTTGCTTTTCTATCTCTTAGAATCTCCATTCCGAGTAAATTATTTCTTGCTCGTAAGTCTTTCATCTCAAATTCCTTAATGAGTTTAGCTTTGACCTTTCTTATTTCTCCCTTATCCTTGACTGTTATCAACATATAAGAGTAGATATACTAATGAACCATTACTATTCTTCTTGAAGTAGACGCAACTGCCATTACCGCTTCTTTTGAAATTATGAGTAGTCATAAAAGAGTCAAACCTCTTATACCACTGTCTATGTGACTGTTCTAGGCTATAAAGCGACTTTTTCAGCAAATAGACATAGTCCTCCTTCCCTGTAACAATAAAAGCATAACAATAAAAGCCTCTAGCTGTTTCATGTAGATGTCCTCATGAAGTCCTCTATGTAAGAAAGTTGTCTTCACATCCAACTTCTGAAGCTCAAGATCATGCATGACCATTATACCAAGTAAAGCTCAAATTGAGCTGTGCTTTACAATTGGAGAAAACACATCTATGAAGTCTATACACGAAACCTGATTGTATCCCTTTACAAGTAGTCTTTCCTTATATGTGGCTTCTTCAAGTCCTAGTGTTCCTTCTTTCATTTTGAAGACCTATTTGCAACGAACAACTTTCTTATCTTTTGGTACTCTCACTAAATCCCATGTTCCATTCTTTTCAATCGATTCCATTTACTCCTGCATGACAATTATTCACCCGCTAGATTTCTCACAAGTAATTGCTCCAGAGTAAGTGGTTCTTCCCTTGAATCAATACCTTAAGCAACATTCAAGGCATAAGCAACTAAATCAGCCTCATCATATTTCTGTAGAGGTCTAATATTTGTTCTGGGCCCATCTTTAGCAATCGAATAGGGTGCCGACAGTGGTGGTGGTGGTGGTGATGATTGATCAGCACTATCCAGTACTTCTGAATAGCTTGAAATGAAGATTGGTATAAATTTTGACCCAAGCTGAAACTCAAGATCTTTAATTGCTGCTGATTTTTATCACATGAATCTCTAAGATGTAAGTCATGAAGCATTGCAGATTCATCAAAAATAACATATCTACTGATTATCACTTTACTAATTTCAATTTTTTTTTTTTTGAAATAAACTTTACTAATTTCTGGACACCATAATTTATAACCCTTAACACCGGACTTATAACAAAGAAAAATACATTCTTTAGATATAGGGTCTAATTTCCATTATCAACATGAGCGTAGGTAGAACACCTAATATTTTTGTTGAAATACAAGGATGAAAGTATAATTGTATTTCTTGATTATGAAAGTGTTACAAAGCAAGATATAAATAGAAAACCTAAAACACATAATTGCCTAGTAGTCCCTAAACTATTCTAAACAACTATCTTGGTCCTTACAATATTAATACAACATTTCAACACTCCCCCTCAAGTTGATGCATAGATAAACATCAACTTGAAAATAATATAAACAACAAACTTGAACAACAACTTCAAGTAAATAACAAAGTGCTCCCCCTTCTTCCAATTTCAATAGTCTTCTTGGACGATGCCATAACGAAGGATCAACTTGGATACATTAAAATCCACAACCCGTAAACAACGGAAAATCCTTACTCCGAACACAAAGGAAAGCCAACATAAAGAGACGTAAACCAGTCAAGAGGCGATCACCAGGTCGACCTAATAAAGGAACTGATCTTACGAATAAAAGGCTAATAAAAAGACACCAAGAAAGATAGTGAAATTGAAAAGTTAGGGGCTGAATTGCACAAAATGAAAGATCAGGGACTGAAATGCGAATTCTAAAAAATCAAGGACCAAAATGAAAATATTGAAAGTTCAGGACTGAAAATGAACTTCCAAAAAGTAGAGGGACTAAAATTGATAAAATAAAAGGATAATGGGCTGAATTGTGAATTTTGAAAGTTGGGGGTTGAAATGTAACTTTTGAAAAGTTGAGGGTCCAACTGTCAAATTGATAACTTTGGGCAATAAACAGTCCAACAAGACAACAACCCAATAATGGGTCCAATTACAATATAAGCTCAATAACCCAACTCAACACTCCCCCACTCTTTAGGCCCAATCAACAAATAAAACCAAATAACCTCAAACCCTAACCCTAAACTCAAGATTTAGTAATTCACAAATCCCAAACCCACACTCCATCGCCGGAGGCGCCGCCATCGCCGGCGACCGCCGCCGGATTGCCGGATTTTTTTACACAGTCGGCATCCCTCTCTCTCCTTCGAGCCAAAGCGAGTCAGCCCGACGTCGCACCGCCATCGGCTTCACACAGCTACCAAGCAACCACCATCTTCTTCTTCTAGGCTGCAGCAGTAGCAAAGGTTCCAGCAGCTTCAATACCTCCTGCTTGCCGCTGCTTCTACTTGGAATAAAATGGCAACACCACAGCAACCCAGATTTCATCAACAGCAGCCCAGTCCTCCGGTTTGCAGCAGCAGCAGCCCCGGCAGTCACAAGCAGGCTGTCACCCTGCTATTTCCACCCGGTTCTCCATTGTAATCCCAGATTCAGTTTCCCTTCCACAGCAGTAAATTCCAGCAACAATTTCCTATCTATCTAATGAATAAAAATGGCAACTAAGCTGCTGTCACCAGCCCAATTTTCCACCGGCTCCACCAATCACCACCTGCAGCTAACAACAACCTCCCCAACTCGCCTGAACCCAAGTATTACCTCCACCACCGTACACCACTGACCAGATTCATTACGGCAACAGTAATATGAAGCAAAAGAGAGAGAATAGCAGAGAAAGTAAGAGATACAAATAGAGAAAACTTGGCCGGACGAGCGGCGGCGGCGCCGCTCGCCGGAGAACGGAATTTCACCGGAAACCTAGGCCAAGATCGATACTTGCTCTGATACCATGTAGAAATATGAAGATGAAATATTCTTGTATTACTTGATAATGAAAGTGTTACAAAGCAAGATATAAATAGAAAACCTAAAACACATAATTGCCTAGTAGTCCCTACACTATTCTAAACAACTATCTTGGTCCTTACAATATTAATACAACATTTCAACAAATCAGAGTAACTAGTAGAAGTACCAGACCATACCTCTTCTGCAATGTTTAAAAAGACGGAACTAAGTACTAAGACGGTTTTCCTTCGTGAGGTGAGGTGTAAACCTCACTACAAATCGAATAATTAGTCAAAAAAATTGTAAAATGACAAAAATAGTTCATCCCATTAATATAGAGCAAAATAATTCAATTGTTACTTAAGTAGACTATTACAAATTAGATGTAAAGCTAATAAAGTGGTAAGATTGTGTGATATTGTCAGTTATGTGTGGTATCATTTAGTCATTTACTAAAATCAAGATGTATTTAAATAATAATTTGATAACTTATACGGCACTGTGGGATTTATGTTCTTAAATTCTACCCAAAAAAAAAAATAGAATACAGGTGTCAAGCTTCTAGTAGCAAATCATGTGACAAACAAAAACTTGGCATAACATGCAAGTAATTATTAAAAAAATTGAAGGACACAGGTGTACGCACAAAACTTAAGTATTTGTTTTAAGTATTGATCAAGTGTATGCTAGCAATATTATATGATGAAGCTGATTCAGGAAGCGCAGAAGGATATCACCACATATGATTTGCATGTACAAAAGAGTAAACAGTGATGGTAAATAAATCCCCAAAGATTAATGATGATCGATGAAAACACGAGATTTATTAGTTTTCAAGACACTGCCATGCTTTCTAGGTAATGTTCTGCAAAAATAATTACCGTCTCTGTTCTTACGACTAAATTATTCTGTCATGGGTAAAGTTGTAGGTTCACAGGCTCCTTTTATTTATTTTTCTATTGGGTCATGGGCCCAAGTCAACTGTTTTTCTTTTTTCTAACCAAATTAATTGCATTATTATATTTTTAAAAAAATAAAACATGAGGTGTACACCTCACGCCTACGCCTCAGATCATCTTGAGGCGGCTGCCTCATTAATCTGCACCAAACAGTGGCTTAACCTCTATAGTCTCTAGGTCAGAGACGATTTTTTAAAGGTGTTCAAGTGTTCTTCTAGAGACGTACATTATGCCATATGGTGAGGATACAATCGTTGTTTCAAATGCAACTTGCTAGACTTTTCGTTATGCATAACTGCTCCAACTTTAACCAAAAGGCAGATGCAGTTTTCTCCTTCAAAATGTCCTGTAAAATTTGGTTTGAAAGATGAAGATGAATATGAATATGAATATGAGACGAGGCCTTTCAATCCTTACGTTGTCCAAGTCGACATCTTATCAAACCCTAACAGTGCATAATCTAAATCTATCTGTGCAAGCACTACCTACATCTAGACCTTTCAAAGCGAAAATCTGGTGTTATGATCCAACGGCTGAATATTGTATTTCACGGTTACCATTACCATGATCAAACTCAGCCACACTTTGATACCAGTTTGTTATGATATAAATGCAAGAATAGTAACGAAAATAAAGAACATACAGATTTTATTTGGGAAACCCTAGAATAGAGAGAGAAACCTACGGACAGAGGATAAATAATTCACTATACGAGAATATGATAGTATAAGATATTGTGTTATGAGAACTCCTAGTTATAACAATATCGTAACTCTAAATTACATATGGGCCGAAAATATGACCGGTTCATATAAATAATTTGATTTTTTCGAGGTAAAATACGTTGTTGAAGAGTGATTTGGGGAAATATGTGATTAAAAAGTGGTTTGAGGAAATGTGTTGTTTATAAACAGTTTACCAAACTGAGGCTGATATGTAATGTAAATATCAAAAATTTGTTACTTTCCAGAAGCTAATTCTTTTATCCTCAGTATATTTTTATCTTTGTTTATTCAATATTTAAACTAATCTTTTTTGTAAGATAAGTTTGTAAGGTCAGAACACATGTTAATACTTGGGTAAAGGACATGATTAAGTGCTTTTTATGCATCTTTAACATTATTTTAGAGCTCATGTTGGAAAATTTTTATAATAAAGATAATTTGTTGATTTTCTTTAATCAACTGTTGCTATCAATTTCAACTTCAATTGTTACCTGGAACCATCAATTGATTCAGGATTGGACCCAAACATACAGCAATATGTTAGAAGCATATTAAAAAATTCTACACGCTTTGCATCTTCGACTATTGAGGATAATCTAACAGCAAACTCAATAGACTGATTTTGTGGACTTGGTATCAGCCTGCTCTTAGAGTTGCTAGAGCTATGGAGTTGGTTTTTGTAATTTTCTCATTTCTATATCTTATTAAATAGTATAGTAGTAAAATCCTAGAAGCAGGATTTATGATATAAAAGAGGAATGTATTTTTTCTCAATAAACTTCATATCGTTATGATGATGAAAATGCCCTGTTTTTCTTGCCTTTGGTTTACAGAACCTCGTTCGTTGGTTTTGTTTTACAAGTACCCTTATTTTTTTAGGTACTCGATGCGTTGGTCAGTCTTTTCTGCAGGTCAAACATATCTGTGGAAATATTATGGGACGGTGGTTGGCTTTTGCGCCAGTTGCTACCTCATAACAAGGCTGAGTTTAAGAGCCATCATGCTAGATTACTCAGAGTAAGTTGTCTTAGCATTGCTGGAGCATAATTAAGCTTTTTGATGATAATGGGACTGGGTGAATTACCATACTTGTTCATGAAGATTTTGTTATTTCTGTTTGTATGATTCTCCATGTATATCTTGGTTGTATTGGAATCTGACTAAAGAAAATTCTCTGGCCATTTTAAAGTGCTTATGCAAATTAGTCCCTTCTATCCTGCAGCATTTTTTTTACCCTTGGAATTTTCTTCTCAATTCTTGTACTTTTTCAGAATCTAGTTCTATGGCAAGCTGATTTATCTTTATAGAATAACTTTGTAGTCCTTTGTATGCTTAGGATTCATTGCATAATTGTACTCATCATCTTTTAGAGGAGACAAGGGGAACCTGGCCAGATATGTTAGTAACTGTTCTTTGTGAGGAGTGGAAAAAGTGCAAAAGAGGTATGTTATTTTATCTGTTTTAATTCAAGAAAGACTCTTGTTGTGAGGTTTGATTGCATACATTTAATAACGAAGTATTACGTGTAGTAATTGAGGCGTCTTCTCTTCGAAAAGATCCAACGTGTATGCTCTTGCCACCATACAAATCTGCATCCGAAGGTATGATTTTCACTGCCCCCATTTCTCCCTTGCTCTCACTACACTTACATAGTTTGTACTGGTTCTGATATCCTCATGTTCTATTTTTTGTTCTAAGCACATATCTTACTTCTGTTGTCTTGACAGAGCTGGTTTCCAGTGAATCATCCTTCATTGCTGGTGAAAGAATGTGCGAGACAGTGAAGGTTATGCTGGAGCAGTACTTTCATTATAATGTCTTTCTAAATTATATGAAGCAAGGGACATTTTCTGTACGACTTCACAACGCTTAATTTAACAATCAACCTTCTAAAAAATGGCATCGTCAATCATAAACTTGTATATTTTGTCGATTTATTTATTTTTTTAATTTTTTTTTTCACGTATATTTTGTAGATGTGCACATGTAGCATGTTTTAAGTGTATTTTTATTTTTCTATTCAGTACCATTAGCTCCTCTTTTAATAATTATTCGCTTTCTCATAGGTTTTTGTACTTCTTCATCATGTGCACATTTTCTCGCTCGGCAGAATTTTGTTAGATCAACCGCCTCTTCTCTCTCAAGTTGACATTCCAGAAGAATCCCGAGCAAAGAATGCTGGTGTAAATCCACCAGGACCGAAACAGGGCATTGAAATAATTCTTGGTAAATTCTAATTTTATAATCATATTTACTGGTTAAAGTTTGATAACAAGTTTCTTGCATCTCTTTTTTGAGCCTTGTAAATAGTAGGCATCATATTCTTATCTGCACAGACATGTAGCAATAAAGATTTAGTATATTAATTTGCTTTTTGGTTGTGTTATGTAGTGGATGCAGTGCCTTGTCGAATTGCATTTGAGAGGGGAAGAGAGCGCCAATTTTACTTTCTATCAATCTCTATGGGAAGCTCTGGGTGGGTTGTCCTTGCAGAGGAGTTAGTTACAAAACCACATCATGGAATCATTCGGGTTGCAGCCCCATTAGCAGGGTGTAATGTGAGTACTGCTTTCTTTGAAATATTTCACCCGACCTGCTGTGCCATGATATCTCTGTAGAATAGTCTTCATGTTATTTAAGTAACTGTTGGTGAAATTAATCATGTCAGAAAACACAACAAATTTAGATGGTTAAATTCTGAAGTCAAGGAATAGTGTCCGAAGTAACATACATTCTCTAAAATTTCATAAAAGATATTTTTCTTCAGCCCAGAATAGATGATAAGCATCCAAGATGGTTGCAGCTCCGAATTCGTCCATCCTTGTTCTCCTTCACTGATGCTGCTAAGCATTCTGCACACAAGAAAGTTAAATCAAGAGCTTTGGTTGATGGAAGGTGGACTCTGGCATTTCGGGATGAGGAATCTTGTAAGGTTGCTTTGATGATGACTATTGAAGAGATCAGATTACAGAGCCAAGAAGTGGAGAGGAGACTAAAACCTTTGCTTGAACTTGTAAAAGATTTAGATTCTTCAAATCCTACTCAGCCTATGGAGGATAAGTCTTCATGAGAATCATCACCTGATTCTTGGCTAATTTTACCAGTGAGCTCCTCCTTATATAATATTTTTCCCCATAACATAATTTTTACACAATGGGTGGAAATTTCTTCTAACCACCCTATTCTAGGTATAGAGTAAAGCATTCAATCAGTGCCAATTTTGTATATATCTCTTTAGCACTTTGAAGTGTAGATTTTCTGCCCCCATCTTCCCTTTCACAATTCACTTAGCAGTTATGTTATTTGAACCCTCTTTACATCCCTTCTGGTTGTTTGTGTATGTGTTGGTTTTGTGCTCATTTGTAAGCTTTGTAAAATTTTGCTCCGCATATATTGAGCTAATGCAAATCAATTTTCTTGCTTTTATCCTCGAGTCCAAATATTAGTTCTATAGAAAGAAGCTCCTTAATCAAAAACGTTTGTTTTTTCATTTACATCCGTGGTTATTCCTGAATCTTGTAGATGTGAGGTGTCTTTATTTAGTAAGTACTAGTTTTAAGAACGTTAACTTGAATTGGTTGCTACATACTCCATTCGTTTGGTGGACGAGCAGATTGTGCCCAAGCTGCTTGTCATGCCCCGCGTGTCGCATGACTGAAACTCCAAACAAAAAGGCATTTGGAGTAGCGTAGGGCAGGTGCAAGTTCGTAGGCCAAGGACGCTTGCGGGATGCAATGTCTAAATCTTTGAGAGACCAATGCAAGAATAGCAAGGAAGGAAGGTGCTCGAAGGAGATGGAGGACTCTAGAAGATTACGAGACTTAATTACGCTAGTACGTTCTGAAAAGATCCATGGTCGAGCTTTGAAAGATGCATCTCGCATATTGAAAGAAGCTATGAAATGAAACCATGTTGCTTGGGGAAGGAAATTTCTAGAAAAGTGCGGAACATTCTAGAAGTGTGTGGAATATTCTAGAATTGGACGGAACATTCTAGAAAGAAATGAAGTGTCCTAGAAGAGTACGGAAGGTTCTAGATTCAACCAAGCTTCAACTCTTCCGGAAGATTCTAGAAGAATCTAGGTTGGTAAGTAATATTATAGAATATTATAGAAAGTAGTATATTTGTATAGATGTGTGTAGAATTTTCTAGGTGATAGATACTATTGTAGAATTATCTAGAAGATAGATTAATGGTAATATAAATAGGGGTAGGGATCATCATTTGTAAGCATCCAAGGATTTGGAATGACTGGCTTATAGAGAGAGCTTGAGAGCTTGTATAAAGCACTTGTGGAAGAGAGTCTCAAGTGTTGGTCGAGTATTGTAATATTGAAGAGTTTTAATACAAAGAGTTTATTTCTCTCTAATATAGTTTGCTAGCTTTCCTTTGTCATTTGTTTGTAAGCACTTGGGGAGTGCTTGATCAAGGAACGAGGCTGACTTAGCTAATATCATACGAGAATATTGAGGAGCTAAGTGCCGCACGGAGCTTGAAATCTCCAAGTTCGTGACATGCTGCTTCCATGTCTGACTGTTGAAGAACTAGTTCAGTTTTTTCGGGCTCTGTATTTACTATTTCATAGATCTGGTTACGCATGGCAACCAGTCAAACTGAGCAGGCGAGGTTCGTGCACGGTCCACAATAGAAAAGCTTGGGCTTTTCTTGTACTGAGCCAAAGCCCGACAAAAAATTCAAGGATTGTCTCGGGCTTCAACGGGCTAAGTCGAGCATGGCTAAAAGGTTTTTATTTTATTTTTATTTTTTTAAATTCATGAAATTCTAAATTCTTTATAACAATGTAAATTTTGTACGCTATATATTAATTGTAGGATTAAATAAAAGTCACAATCCTTTTTCCGAGATTGGATAGACAAAATTAAAATTATACAAGAATAAAATATTGTGTACAACTTTTTAAAAATAAATGAATTTAAAAAATTACATAATTAAATCAACAAATGAGTTTAAAACTTATAATATCGTATTCAAGAATTTCATTCAACTCCTTGATTATTATACCGTCAACATATTTTCAGTCTTCAGGAATGTCAAAGCCTCGAATATTTTTTTAGTCTTGATCATTTGTTTGACAAAATCCTACCATCTAAATTAAATGCAACCCCCGATACTACATTAAATGCAAAAAGTTTTGATAGATCACATGCCATTTTTTACAATTGGATATTTTCTTTCGTTGCACCTCTCCAAATAATAAAAGATCAAAATACTCTATTTTTTCTAATTGCAAAAAATAGGCACTTAACACGGGAAATTTTGACTTGTCGCACGGGTCGGCGCAGATTTCGGCTAAGTCCTTAAATTTAGGTTTGGCCCGATTTTACTGAGTCCCTAGTCGATCGGCTTAGGCTTTTCTTGGGTCGGGGATTGATACGTTTTCCATCCCTATCTTTGGTGGGAAGGGATAGAGAAATCGGATAAAAATCTTCCTGATGTAAACCCCACAATATCCTCAAAATGCCTTAAATTTTTAGAAGTTCATTAATGCTAAAGTATGGATGAAATGGAAAATGTAAAAGAGACTGAACCGTTGGTACCTGATAAATATAATTTATACCTATGATATCAATTGTCGCTACCCGTCCAGACACCCTACTGGATCTAGAACGTGACGTGTACCGATGATAGGTGCACTTATCATCAAGACAAACTTGATTTTTCTTATCTTCCAAAATCTTACCTTATAAATTGGATTATGTTGTGAAACTATCAAAATATAACAAATAAGAGAGAGAGAGAGAGAGAGAGAGAGAGAGAGAGAGAGAGAGAGAGAGAGAGAAACTCTTCTCATAATTGGTGTAATAAGAATGAAAACTTAGGCCCCCTATTTATAGGGGTGGACAATGACACAATCGTAATATTTAAAGTTTACAGGGGTATAATAGTAATTGTCATTCATACCTAATTTCTTACCTAATTTATAATACTCCCACTTGAATGACTTATTACTCAATTGCTCAATTGTCTGCCTTGTTAAAACCTTACTAAGAAAACTCGGTGGAATAAAACTTGAGCGAAGGAAAAAGAGTACAGTTGCTCCCCCTTATGTTGGCCATCATGAATCATTGAGTATAATGTTCAAAATGACATCAATGATAAGTAGTACAAATCACGTACTGAAACTTGAAGTTATGAAGTGCTGACTTCGAATTATGAAGTGCTTCAGTGCTGCCTCATTAAAACCTTATCAGTAAAACTCAATGAGACAAAATTTGAACGAAGGAAAAAGAATACAGTTGTTGCCTCGTTAAAACCTTGTCAGGAAAATCTAGTAGGACAAAATCTGGACGAAGGAAAAAGAGCACCGCATGATTCTCCCCCTGAAGTGTGCAATCAAGTATTCATGAACTTCTTGAATAATGATATCATCTTTCGTCTGGAATATGCATATATGAAAATTTTCTTGTGTATAGCCGATATCATAACATTCTTCATAAGTTTTCTATGATTTTCTTCATTTGTTGATATCATAATATTCTTCATAAGATATCTATAATTTTCTTCATTTGTTGATATCATTCCAGCACAATTTAAAGAGAGAGAGCTTGTTGTTGAATTATTACTTGCAGATAGTTGTGACAATGTCTTAAAAACCTTTACCAGGAAAATCCAGTGGGACAAAACCTTAGAGAAAGGAAAAAGAATACATTATTCTCATTGATAGACTATAATTGTTGTCTCATTAAAAACCTTGCTAGGAAAACCCCGTGGGACAAAACCTCAGTTAAGGGAAAAAGAGTGCAACGCGTATTTGTTCCCTTCATAGGAATATTACAATTATATTGATGCAATCTCAAATCCTTTCATCAAATATATAGTTTATGATGAGCTTTATATAAATAGTTTATAACTCATTTATGATGTCATAGCTCATTTATGATGTACTGAACATGCTATACCAAGCAATGTTTTGTTAGTTGATCGATTGCATTACTCAAATCTAGAATTGATTCACTTCTGGTGAAACTATCAAAATCTAGAATTTACTTCTGATGAATAATTAAATATTCATCTTCAAATTCACTTCTGGTCAATAATTAAATATTCAATTTCGAATTCACTTCTGGTGAATAATTAAATATTCATTGTGAAATTCACTTCTGGTGAATAATTGAATATTCATTTTCGGTCGATAATATAAATTTGCATATTGAAAATCAATTGCATGCCCAAATATTCAAATATAATAATAGTACACTCCAATTTCTTTTTCAACATATTATATTATGGGGTCATTTGTATCATTCTTCATGTGATTTTATTTTATATATATAAGATCACATTTCATTCTATAATGATACTATTATGGGAAAATTGAATTTCTCAGTGATTTATACATGTATTTCTTGAACTTTATAAACTGCAATTTCTAATTTGTAGGAGTATAATCAATCATTGAAATATATATTAATTTCGACATATAATCTATAATCATTTCGCGTGAAATCCCAATGTACCGCGATCAACTGGTACATCAAAGAAAACTCCCAAAGTACCGAGATGAGAATCACACTTTTTGATCTCATTCATTGGTATATCAAAGAGCTCAAACTAGTGATCTAGATTATAGTCTCATCCACCATATGTCATGCCAGTTCTTTGAAAAATTTCGCGCGCAACTAGTCGTCTTTTATGATTGTGTAATATTTTTCATTTGTACAAATAACTACTGGCATTACACATTTAAATGTTTGGACTTCAGGTCCTATAACAATAATCCCTACATTGGGATTTTTATATTTGGCCAAAGTATTATAATTTCAAAAACCTCATTTTCATAAAAGGGTTGTTTATATATGTAGTAGACTTATTTATCGATTCCATTATATCTCAATATAAACATAAAATATAGAGATCTCTTTGTATATTCTATCATCAGGCATGAATCTTTCATCATTTAACTATGTCCCTTTTACTCACCATAAGTATTTAGCCTCAAAGGGATCATCTCAATTATTCAAAAGATATATATATTTTTTTTTGGAATCGATTGTCATTAGGCTTCAGGCATAATTACGCTTTAGGCTTGATCACGCTTCATGCGTGTTATTGTTTAATTTCCCCATAATATTCAAGAATCTTGTATTATATTATTCGGCTAAAAATGCTGCAACACATGTCATTCGTAATTATGGATATAATAACAATCATATATCTAAGTGCGTTTTGTTGGAGTGTATGTAGATATCCCACTTCTTAGAAATCATAAAGTTTCACAAGCTAATCTTTATTCCATCGTATTGAAATGTTTGTGTATAGAATATTGCTGCATGAGAAATATTTATATTCAAGTTGTTCTCATAACAAATAATTGGAGGCTTTTAATCTGCTAAACCATTAGCAGTATTATGCAGTGTTCTAAAAAGCGTGAAGCGTGATGAAGCGGGGAGCCCGAGTGTCAAGCTTTTCAAGCTTAAGCGGGAGTATGCGTTAAAAAGCGTTTTTCAATTCCTATATACAAAATTTAAATTTTACACATATTTTAACCCCTAAAAAAAGAAATTGAAAAAAAAATAAAAAAAATTCATAAGCGCGCTTTGGCTCGCTTCGGGTCATGCTTTCTCGCGCTTCGCCGCGCTTAAGCGCGCTTACTCGCGCATAATGCGCGAATAATGCGCGCTTTTTAGATAACAAAATTTTCCACGCTTTTCGCTGTTTTGAAGCGGCTGAGTCGCGCTTCGCGCCTAGGCGCGCGTTGTGCACGCACAACGCGCGCGTTTTAGAACACTGGTATAATGTTCTATTATCTCAAATAATTTGTAAAATCATTAATGACTTTGAGATATATTCACGCTAGCATTTATCACTTTGCTCGTAATATCTTTACTTGAGCAAATAATCAGTCATTTATTTTCTTAGTGAGATAATCAATTTGCTTTTGAGAATAAGCAGCAATAATAACTTGTTAACCTGAATAATCTTCTGGTTCTTCAATGAATGCCATTTTGAATTCTCAATAAATCTCATTATTGAATTGGAAATCTAACCAATCATGCTAAATTATAGAATTTCTGGTTCAATAAGATATTTCACTTGTACATATGTATGAACTTTTGGTTCAATATAGTATTCATTTCATTAGTACGTATTTCTGTATAGTACAAATCAGTATACCTTTATTACTTTTAGTGTACCGAAAAAATCAGGTACAATATCCAAGAAAATATCTCATCTTCTCAATCTTGTCGCCAAATCTTCCCTTATATCGAAAAAGATAATGACGCATTATCTCATTGTTCCCACCTTTTCAATATTTTTATTCCGTTATTTCTTGATGGAATCAATATCACGTTGAGCATTCCTTTACGCGTTTAAATAATGCATTTAAATAGATCGTTTAGGAATAAGATTAGATCCATAAAAAAATGGATGTCATATTATCAAATATTATTCTAATCTTCCGGTAAATGTTTTAAACAAGATTTACCGAGTCCGACTTGAAAGATTGAGGCTGCTGATGGATCAAGGCATTTCAAAAGATGTTCGTTGGTTGATCGAAGCAAAAACTCGATTAGCTGGTGAATTACCAGATTCATTTTCTAAGCACATGCCTGAATTAGGTAAGAGTACTTTCGCAAAGAAGCAAAGAGAAAAAAGATTAAACGGTTGTTACAAATGTGCTCGATGGACATGTGATACCTGTTGTAAATCAATAGGATATTCGTCTAGAAATTGAGATGATAAAATTGATTTCATTAAGGGTGGACTGAGTAAGGAGTCATTGGATGATATTCTATTGACTCTTAAGACGCACCCTTGTGGATATGTGCAGCGTGAGCTCCTTTCTCTATGGGCTCAATACAACGATAATAAAGACCGTTATAGTCTCATGAATATAATAGTAAAAGATCATGCTTGTCAGTCTGTTGTAAACAATGATGTTTTTGCTATTCAGCATTGATACAAGGTAAATCCTTTTATATATTTGCTCACATATTTATAAAATATTTTCATGTTTCATTTCTCGAGCATTGATAAAGTGTGATTGAAAAATCACCGAAAGGTGAGCTTTATCAAAAGTAGTGTGATTTAGTCAAAAGTAGATTTTCACTTTTTCAAAAGACAAGCAGTAAATAGTGAAGTTTTTTGAGTTTAAAAAGTCAATGATTTTCACAGTTTCATGCATCCCAAAATATCATTTTCTCGTAAGATTTTCCTTCCTTATACTCTAAAAAATGGAAGGACCAAAATTTCGACATATCAAAACTATCCGTGTATTTTGTGGATCAAAAGTAGGGAAATGTTTTGGGTATCTAGAAGCAGCAGTGGATCTAGAAAAGAAGTTGGGAGAGAAAGGTATCCATCTTGTGTATGGAGGAGGTAGTAGTGGATTGATGGGTTGTGTTTCCCAATTTGCTCAAACGGAGAGAGTGAAAGTGATAGGCGTTATACATGTTCCTTTGATAAATATTGTAGGAAAAACACGAGGGCATGAAGTACAGACATTATCTATCCATGAACGCATAACTTGTATGCTATATGGTTCAGATGTCTTCATAGCCCTGCTCGGAGGTTTTGGTACTTTATTCTTCTTTAATATTACCTCATGGGCTCAATTGGATCTCCATACCAAGCTTACTGGGCTTTTAAATGTTAACAATTTCTTGATAGTTTGCCAATATTTCTTGATTATGCTGTGGAATAGGGATTCATCTCTCCATTTTCTAGGAGAGTCCTTATTTCTGCTTCTACTATCGAGAAACTGCTGGATAAGTTGCAATCATATATTCTAATACAAGATCCAGCAGGATTAAGATAGATTGGTCGCAAGGAAGGGGTATCAAGTGAAAATGAAGTCCGGTTAATGCAAACTTAACCTTGTGAATCTCATAATAGATTAGGGGTGATAGAGTACAGAGTATTTTTACTCTTGAGACACACCTCTAATTTCGAGGATTTTATAAATGTTTAAACTTAACTTTCTGTACCTCAAAAATATTAGGGGTGGTAGAGTATGGAATATTTTTACTCTTGAAATACATCTCCACTTTTTGAGGATTTTATAAATGTTTCTCCATTTTCTTTTTGTGTATTTTACATGTATCCCCTTTCTTGACATGTTTCAGTATGACTCTTTTGTACTTCTTCAAGAGTTATAATAATATCCCTTCAGTATGTTTAGATGATGAATTTTACTTTTTCTGGAGTAAATATGTACTTCTTCTGGAATACATAAGTTCTTGTGCAATAACTTTTCCAGATATTTATCATCTAATATTCATCTCATAATACTGATGAGATTATTTTCACATTAGCTATATCCGTGCTATCATGTGATATTAACTTATCATACATCAATATTTTTCTTGTTGGATAATTCATTTTTATCTATCTTTTCAATAAAGATAATGGTAACTTCTGGTACCGTTTGATAAAATATTTTTATCAACATTCACCAACTTTTTGGTAATGATAACTTTTGGTATCATTTCATAAAATATTATCTAACTTTAGTAGTGATAATTTTTGGTACCATTCAATGAAATATCAAATAACAATAATATTGTATATATATATTAACAATAATAATACTGGAGTTATACCACCACGTATATATGTTGATAACAATCTCTAATATGTTAGAATTAACCAACAACTGAGGTGTTTCTGAAATAATATAAAATATGAATATATGTAAAGTATTCCATGTATTCAATCGATAGACCGACCATATAGGCAGTGTAAACATAATGAAATAATTACCTTTCATAAGTGAGCGAGTCATATCTTCAAATCCAGTCAAGGTATTCATAATAGTCCAATCCGTTACGATAATGAGTCATATCCAATCAATGTATAAATTCAGTTCATAATAACTCAATCCATCACGGTATGGCAATAATTATATTACTTATACCTTGTTTAAAATTTTTAATTTATCTAATTGATTCCATATTATCAATGAATTAAGAATACATATTCTAATTAATGATTAGTAATCATCCATAATTAAACTAATTAATATATATATATATATATATATATACCTGCTACCACTAAGTTAGTGGTCTAGTGGCCTCGTCCATTTATTAGTGCAAGAAATTTTTTTTCGGACAAACTCGTTCATGGATGATGAAAACTCGTAGGCAGATTCAACATTTTCATATCTTCGAGATATAAGTTGTTTTCTAACGCCAAAAACACTATATTTTGAAAAGAAATTGTTGATTAATAATAATCAGGTTTCTGATACAGATGATCATCATTTAGATGCAACTATAGAGCATACTCCTGTCATATTTATTCAATAGGTTAGAGACTCGTGCTGATTACGTGTTGTGAAACTATCAAAATATAACAAAAGAGAGAGAGAGAGAGAGAGAGAGAGAGAGAGACTCTTCTCATAATTGGTGTAATAAGAATGAAAACTTAGGCCCCTATTTGTATGGGTGGAACATGGTACAATCGTAATATGTAAAGTTTACAGGGGTTTAATAGTAATTGTCATACATACCTAATTTTTTATCTAATTTATAATAATAATTTATAACAGACTAAAACTACCTGAAAATTTATAATTTGGGAAAACGTCTATCTTAAAAATGTTGGAACCTACATATCTTACCAACACATATTAATAATCAAACTGTATGTAATCAACTCAACATTTTTAATATAATTTACAGTACAATCCAAATTCATTTTCAACTACACATTTCTATGAGACTCACAACTTTTCATACTTTTCAACCACACATTCTCCCCAAAATCCAAAATTCCTCAAAATTTTCAAAAAATTACATATACCAAACAGACTTTTGGTAGAATTGTTTGTGAAATAAATCTATCATCGTCGTCCCATAAAAGAGTCTCAAGCTTATATTTATGTAATAGACATTCTTAAGGCTACACCTAGATTTCAATCTTTGAAACAAAAAGAAAAACTTATATTTTCCTAATTATATGATTTTTGTAGAAAGACGCACTCTATTAGGTGGAAAGTCTTCGTAGTGTAAATTCATTGATAATATAGAAACATTGTTTTCTATCACTAATATTGATTTTGCACTTTTAAAGAGAGAGTTCAAGTCCAGTAAAAAGGGTAAATGGAGGTTGTCGTGTCTATCATTTGTCTATGAATTTGGTTATTCTCAACTTCAAATCATACCACATGAGAGTACACTGTTTCTTTTGTGTCTTCAGTATTTTGTGTAATTTCTTGACACATTGTTCTGTGTGCGCAAAATTTTGAGCTAACTTATTTATTTTTGCTTTTATTGTTAGTTCTGTGGTTAATATGTGGAGTTAAAAAATTGAATTTTTTTTAAAAATTTGAAAAAGATTTTGTTCATATTATTAGGACGCTTGTATGCTAGGCAGAGCCGGTCCTGAGCATAAGCAGGAAAGGCTGTCGCTTAGGGGCCTCGACCAATTAAGACCCTCAAAGTCGAAAAATCAAATTCATTGTTTCACACACACACACACACAATCAAAGTAACATAATAAATAATAATTTGAGCTTAGCACAATGGTACAATAGTGAAATGTAATTTTTGCTTATGACTATATAGGTCACTGGTTCAATTCTTTAGCCTTGCAGATTTATTTTCTTTTATTGTAAGTGTTTTTAACCAATAAATATCAATCTCGTATAAAAAATTTGTGAAAAGATAGCTATGAAAATATCTATAAAAATATTAAATGTAACAAATGCTTTAAAAAATTTAGTGGGTCTTTTAATATTTAGTCATTTCTTATAGTTATTAATTATTTGACCTTTAAATTGTCAATGAAAAGTTTTGTACTTGAGCTAGTAAATTTTGAGGTTGAAGGCTCGCTCAGGGCCCCTCAAAACTTAGGGCCAGCCCTGATGCTAGGTTAGATAACCTTGCCAGTTAATGATACAATTTATTTGAAAATTTGTGATTCGTGAACTATAGAAAGTGATGCTTTGCATGGAATATTTTGATCCATGCTGGATTTTTATTTGAGCACATAGTCAACTTGATTATTGCACAAATATGTTACAATAGAAATAATATGTTGCTAGTATGGAATTGGGGGTTAAATATCTAACTGAAAAATACTAATTTATCACTTAACCAATTAGATAGATAGTTTGAGAAAAATTGATAGTAATAATTATTTGGGGATGTGTTAATTCCATGTGTGTTAAAATTATACGTGGAGTGATCTTGATTGACATGTGGAAGCTAGGTAGTGACTGAATGCTGTGATCTAATCCCGATATTTAATTTTTCCATAAAGTAAAAACTTGAATGCATCTATTACCTCTCTTTGTAATCTTTTTTACTCAGGTGATTAAGCTCGTAGAAGTATCTCAAATTCATTGCCTTATGGTTTCATAGACCTGAGAGTCATTGTCTTAAAGTTTGCTACTAGGCTCATTTAGAATGCTTAAGGATGAGAGATATTCACATAGAATTAGTTCTTGCAAAAAAATAAAAAATATTAGGACATTGCATATATCTTATATCTTTCTTCGTAGCCTAGTTATCTCGAGCTATTGAGTCCATAAGAATATTTCAATACATGTTGCCCTATGATTTACTTAGACCTATGAGTCGTCGATGTAAAGCTCGCTACAGGGATCATCTCAAAAGCTTATGCGAGAGAGGTATTGCACATAAGATGTCAAAAAAAAAAAAAAATACAATTGCATTATTAATTGATAGATTGCATAAAGCGGATTTAGATAACTAGTGAATTTGAAATGTTTAGTAGATGTTTGAAGGTTGGGGCACTCAATTAAAGGAGAATCATCGCATATCTAGGTAATTGCTTTCATTGGTTAAACCCACTCAAACTTAAGCTGGAGAAGTAATAGTGATTTATGAAACAACTTTAGAAATTATACCCAATTTAGAGAGAGAATAACAAGTTTGGGATGAAGTGTATCTCAAGAGTGGAAAAGCAAAATTTGACCACTAAGGGTTAGGAGTTCACCTATTAAATGCACTCTAATGATTGGGTTGACTAAATACACACACGTCGAGCATTGATTGAGCTCAAACTTGTATGACATTGTTTGGATACTATTTACAGATTATTAGCAATTTTAAATTCTGAAACAAATAGGGCAAGTTATTTAACATGTGTAAGATAGGTTTGTTTTTGAGCACTTTATCTTATTCGAGGATTACCACACTCCTCTCTCTAGAACTTTTATCAGGCTTGTAACTTTCACCTAAAGAAAATGATTTTAAATGTGACAAATTCATTAAGAGTGACAACTGACAATGAAGATCATTTGGTTGGGGAGTATGGCTATATATTTGCATTTAGCAAGAATGCCAAAATTACATGAAAGTTCAAAAGAATCGGATTGTAAACCAAATAGTAGGATCATTTGGTGCATGCCGCAAGGTACACTTAATTCAGGTCACAAATTCCAACTTAATCAGCATTTGTACCAGGCAAGAAATGGTGACAGGGATCAATAACACTTTGGGGGTAGGGAAGGGAAAATAATACATATTTAGATCTGCAACTATCTCATTCAAAAAGATAGGATGAATCTCGAATAAAGAATTCTTCTAGAATATGAATTGAATCTTCAAAATAATCTGACCAAACTGTGCATCTTCATTAGTGATCTTTGAACGTGTGGCAAGAGTATCAAATTTACAGAGGACATTATTGGATTCTCTAGCAAACCTGATACTTGGAAACAGATTAGCTCTCTTTTGAATCAGCTTGCTTCCTTTTAAGTACCTCGTTCTCCTTCCGAAGTTTCATTACCTTCTGCTTCAGAGTCTCCATGTGCTGATTTGAAGTGGAGTCGCGTTGCTGTTCAGCCAGCTTTGTTCTGCTCATAAACACTACAGTGCCCAGATGAGACATCAGACGTAGCCTCATAAATCAGGAGTAGATTTAAAGATCTAACATTCATTTTAATAAGATTTGTTTAAACTACAAACTAAGAAATCTTCTAGTGACTAGGACAAAATATGCAATAAAGATCATCAGTTCTTGTTAAAATAACGGGCATTAGCATTTAGCACTCACGTTCTTTTTCCAAATCCTGAAGCTTCTTGTTCAATTCATTTTTCTCTTCTTGCTCAACCATCAACAAATCCTTCAAATCCTGAATCTCATAGTGATCTGTCATAGAACAATTAGCAGAGCACTCAGAACTTAGAACAGAAGAAATAACAAATTAAAGTTATTAAGCTTGCTTAGGACCTCACATCTGGATTCTACTTCGGAACAAACTTGCTCCAATCTTCTTGTCAGCGCATCTATATGGTTCTTGTGTATAGCTAAATCTTGGTGGAGCTGATTTGTAGCTGCTTCATTTGTCACCTTTTGCATTTGGAATCCTCTGATTTTATGCCAACATCAAATCTCAGTAAAAAACTCCTGATCCTTCAACAATAATGTTATTTTTGTTTACTGAAGGTAACTCGCCTGATCTGAGATTCCAAGTCTGCAATCTTTGCCATGTGATCTTGTTTAAGGCATTCAACTGCATTCTTATATTCCTGATGACACGTCAAAACTGTCAAGGTTCAATGCAGACTGTACAGTGCAAGAATGCTCAATACGGTATTTACCAGAACTACAAAAACTTCATACGAGTATATATTACCAGCAAGATACACAAAAAGATCATCCGGAAACTCTCTTTTCCACATTTCAATTTCCAAAGGAATAATCTACTGTTTATGTTACACCATACATGTAATATAGTAATAGGTATGTAAGTTACAGTGAACCGACCCCAGGGGACGACTTCCCAAGGTTCGTCCAATTTTTTTTATTTCTACTCTAAATGATTGCACAAATAATGAAAGGATAGAAGTAGCCGTAAAAATAAGTAACATAGAACCTAAGGGATATCAACGTCAACGTAAAAAAAAAGAGCGAAAAACTCACAATTTCCTTTTGGGAAAGTTCATCTGTCACTTTCTTGAAATCCTCTTTCAAGCTTCCATAATTGGTCCGAAGTTCAATCTATTATCTCGTTCCAATATATAAAATCAACCAATATAATCATAATTTGTCACTTTCATATATTAAATAGAGATGAAAACGTAAAATTAAAAGAAAAGTCACCTGAGCAGCAAATTTGTGAAGCGATACAGTGTATAGCTTTGTCAGACGTTCATTCTCTGCCGCAAATTTAAATTAGTTAATAAATAAATAAAATCCAGCAATAACTATCATTTTCTTCTCAAAACAACAGTAGTTTTGCAAAATAATTGTCAAACGAGAATTAATTTTACTAAGTGGAACCTGATTGAAGATCGCGGACAGTGGTTTCTAGGGCTTCCCGCTTCTTGATTTCGGCATTGCACGTGGATTTCAGGGATTGGATTTCGGCGATTCCGTCTTTAAATTCCTGAGTAATTAATGTTGTAAATGAAAACTCTGGATGGATTACGATAAAACTATGCATGCATTTATGTTCAGGTGAGGTAAGTACATTATGGATTTGATCGAAGGATCGAAGCAGTTCCTCCAATGCTTCATCACTAGTTGACGCCATCTCGATTTATAAAGTACTCAGTCAGTTTCAATAATTAGTAGAGATTTAGTTGAGAGGGATCACTATGATATACATTATACATTGGTGCCTCAATTTTTGGAAGGTACCGACTGAACATCATTCATAAAATTCTCTCTTATTTTCTAAATAGGTAAGAAAAACATGTATATAATGAAAGCAAACTTAAAGTAAAAATGGGAGTGCGTGTGTATAGAGTTGAAAGTGTCTTATTCCCTTAAGATACAAGGTCTAAAGTAAAGTTGATATATCTTAAAAAAAAGTACTTGCATAATCGTTATTTTTCTCAACGGATTATGTTGCACGTGGTGGGCAAAATATCAATAAAAAAATATTCGAGTGTCCCCACTAGTTTTAAATGTTTAAAATGGGAAAGTTGGCTATTTTTTTATTGGCGGTAATAAGTGAGCTGTTTTTCTCAAAAGAGATGCAAAGTATTTCAAACTTTTTAAAGCCTTTTCAACATATAAAAACATTTAGAGCCCAAGGCATTGTTTGCCAAGCTATTAATCTGACTTTAGTTGAATTAGTTTCGCATCAAACATTTCATGTCCAGTTATGCCCTCACTCTGGTATAAGTTCCAAGGAAATATCATGCACTATACCACATTCAAATGACTTTCATGTGACATGTCCAGTTTATTGAAAATCTGCTTCAATTTTGGATGTGCTTCTAGTTATTTTATAGAAACATAAACATATGTTATTAACTCAAAAGAATAACTTCAGTTTGACTTACTCTTAAGTACAAACCAAACATATGAATCGAAATTGTCAATTATTATATACCTAGTACTAGTATTTGTTCGGCAGCCTTCAAGTTGTTCATAACCATTTTTTGGCATTTTCGAAATAAAATATCTGATTGAAAAGTAGTTTCTAAAAATGTGTCTGATTAAGAATGATATTAAAAGTTGTGTTGTTTATAAACACATTTATAAACATGTTTACCGAACAGAGGTAAAAACTAACAATTAATGCAAGAAATCAACTTAAGTAGGCAGATAGTTGAAGAAATTTTGGTAATGGGGTTTTTCGTAAAAACTTAATGAAGCAACTGTACAATTGAATAATGCATGTGCTTAATACCCGTGTAGAAGAAGTTGGTCTCACCACTTCATTGCCCAATAAAAGAGTAATGTTATTCATCATTAGTTGTGTGGCCCTGATTTCTTTCCAATGAAGTGAAGTTGTGATGCATTTTAATGCATTGAACAATGAATCATGAGCAATGCCACTAATTAAGCCTCTGTTTGGTGGGTGTTTTTTGTTTATCAACAAAATTTTGAGTTTTTTTAGGTAAACACGTGTGATTGAAAGGTAATTTCAAAAAATGTGCGTCATTAAAAAGTTGTTTGAGAAAATGGATTGAGTATACCGAACACCTTACAAATCTATATATAATAATAAGATAACCGTCACCATTTTTACCCACACATTTTCCCGCCCAAAGTTCTTTCTAAATCAAGAAATTTTGTCCGAAAAAAAAAGTATTAATTAAATGCAATTAATAAAAGTTAGTATTAAATGAAAGTTAATAATAAATGTGGGTCATCAAAATATATATATATATATATATATATATATATATATATATATATATATATATATATATATATATATATATATATGTTGAAGTTTTTATAAAATATATGTAATCAATTCATTAAAAATTTAATTTAATCAAAAATTAAAATACATTAAAAAGAAAATTGGTGGTGAATACAAATAAAATTAAAACAAATTTAATACAAAAAATTTACTTAAGCGCCAAATTTTAAGACGTTTGAGTGTTTTTTTTTCTCATTTTGATTAGTGTTGTATTTTTCAAAATTTCGAATTCGATAATATTTTATTATAAAAAATATTATTTGTAATATATTTTTTATTTGATATGATTTTATAATCAACACATTTTCATGAATTCCAAAAAAAGTCTTGAGCACCCTGCAAGATATTATCATTTCTTTAATATGTATGTGTGTTGAAGTATTTATAAAATATATGTAATTAATACATTAAAAATTAAACTTAATAAAAAATTAAAATACATTAAAAAGAAAATTGGTGATGAATACAAAAAAATTAAAACAAATTTAATACAAAAAATTTAATTAAACACTAAATTTTAAGACGCGTTGGTATTTTTTTCTATTTTGACTAGTGTTGTCTTTTTTAAAATTACAAATTCGATAATATATTGTAATAAAATATTATTTGTATTATATTTTTTATTTGATATGATTGTATAATCAACATATTTTCATGAATTCTAATAATTATAATGAATAGAAATCTCGTGCATCGCACGAGAGTGTGATACTAGTGATAGAATAATATCATTATTCCCAATTGAGAGGGAACATTTTTATTCATTTGACAATGAAATGATGGGTCCACTGCCAACCAATGTATAATACATCCTAAATTTTCATACAAGTAAAAGAAGAGAAGAAGGAAATACCAAGTGATTTCATTATACAGAATTCTGTTTCTTTTTGAAAAAAAAAAAAAGATGCTTACAGACTTTCAGCAAGGTCAATTTACCAGTTTATCAAACAAGTGGTTCAATAAATTTGCTAAATCTTATCAAGGAAATACAACATAAGAACTACACCCAATTTATTGGCCGTGTTACAATTTCAGTACATGCTACGTGTGAATGTTATTGTGTCTCCCAAAGGATTTGCTCATCAGTCTTGCTCAGCTTTCCGTCATCGAGTCGTTTCCATGTCTTGATCTTCTCTACTCCGTTCCACGAATTCTCCCCTTTACCGAGTTCCGCCAGAATGACTCTTGCCCTCCTTGGCCACCCGGCAACACCATAACCGTGATATCCAAACCCTCCGCCATAACAAAACCATATGCCATCGAGATTTCCACAGAAGTCATTCGTGTGATCATGACCAATGAACACAGCCTTTACGTCTCCCATATTGACAAGCGTCTTCAGGACTCCGGAGTTTACGGACGAACATGCTACATATTCCCGATACGTGCCAACTATATCCTTAACAGGTCCTTGTTTAATTTCTGGAATGGGAATGTGAAAGAATGTCAATGCAGGGGAGACAGTGGAAAACATAGAAGTCTTGGCTGATTCTTTGATATCCTGATTTTGTTCCTGTTAGTTTGTGAGCTGCAACATGTTAATATTCCCGACATGCAAAATGCTGTCTAATGCAAGTTAATTTACTCGATACATAGTTTTCTTTCATATTAGGGAAAAAATCGCTTTTTAGGATTATTGATATAGTGACAAAATGTTCATTTTCCTGTGTGCGTACATATGTATGTATAACATATAAAGGTTCAGAGCAGGGTCGGCTCTGAAATTTTGTGTGCCCTGGACGACAATTTAAAATTGTGACTTATAAAAAAAATTTGTGCCCCTATAATCAATTTTTTTATTTATTTTTAATTTTTTATTTAAGTGCCTTATAATAATTTATTTTTTTTGGATGCCCCCATAATATTGAGGTCTTCTGCAATCGCACCACCTCCATACCCTCAGGGCCATCAAAGGATTAAAGAACTAGGAGTGGGGAGATTGACTCATTAGTATGTAAATACATGGATGTATATGTATGCATGCATCCTTACACTTGACATTATTATACCTGAATTTCTTTAGAAATACCACGAAGCCAACTAAGTTGAGAATCTTTAATCCATCCGTAAGTTCGAAGTCCATCAACAACAGCTCTGTCACCACTGTCAAGAAAATAGAGATTAAGGACAGTGCTATTGGCAAGATGGGATCCTGGAGCACCCCATACTCTCAGATTATAGTTCCCGAACCCATCAATTTTTGGCACCCGGTTTTGTTTGGCTGGATCGGATTCGGATAGGTCTTCAGCTGTGGGAAAAGTTCTTGACAAAGAATAATCCATGAGGGTGATGAAAGACATCAATTCTTCACGATTCATAGTTGATTCTTGATCATGGTTCCCTAAAACTGCTGCCCAAGGAAGTCCGGATTTTATAACAGGGCTAAAAGTTCTGAATAGAGATTCAGCAGCATCAGTAGCACTTGTTCCAAATATGTTATCTCCTACATGCCAGAATGAGTGAGAAATATTATTTATACCGCGTGAATATACGTACAAGAAGAAGTGAAGCACCAACAAGAAATCAAGTGTTCTAGTGACACTAAGGGCAGAATGCTGATGAATCAGAGGACAAAAGTGCAAAATACAATTCATTCAAGTGAACTTCTTTTAATTAAAACTAGAGCTTTGGCTAAATATGCTCCACAAATAGTAGCTTTTAACAGGTCAAAGCTAATTATGTTATAAGTCACAATGTTTAGCATGCCCAGTTGCCCACTAATCTATCCACATTAAATGGCTTGTCATGTCAATTATTAAAATACACCGATTAAGCATAGGTTAATATTATTCATCATTGGTCTAGGTGACAATTTGACACTGGGTCCTGATTCATTCTGCAATACATTAATATACATCACAACTCTATTGGACAAACAATCGAGGGACCCACTGTCTCCTAGGCTCGTGATGAGCACAACTTGAATATCACTTTTAAGTTTAACTACTCACTCTGCTCCTGCCAACTGCCATCCCTCTCTCCCTCTCCTTTTCCCTGTCACAAACAAGATACCTCTTCCGAGGAATCCAACTTACGAGGGAACTACACTTTTTTGCAATTCCATTTCAAGAGTTTAAGCCATTATGACAAGGATAAAGTTTTGTGGTCATCCTGGGGAACCTTCATCAACCATTCCCATTTGCTTCTAATGACACCAAAATAAGCACTATACATAAGAAACTCGGAGAATAGAAGGAACCTATTTCATCAAGCAGAAAGAGTAAAAACACATCATATTCATATGCCTACTTTAAGACAATGCAATTCCTCCTACTTCAACATGTTTACAGAAACCTGATTTTTGAACCAGAATCAGTGTCCAAAAAGATACATCGCTAGAATGATCATAGTACAAATCATCACGGGTCTAGGTGACAGTGAGTCCCTAATTCATTATCCAATTGGTTGTGATGCATTTTAATGCATTGAACAATGAATTAGGAGGGCCCACTGTCATCTAGACATGTGATAATCACTATTAATGATGAATAACATTATTATTCTTTTCATAATGCAATCGCAATACGCTCTCTTGATAAGGAGGTTTCACATAGTACTACTCAATTTCCCATGTACTCTATCATTTACCTAGCCTCTTCTCCTAATACACACATAGACACCTATGAACTTCAAACTGATACGAGGACTACAAGTCTACGAGTTCTATTACCAATCAAGCATAGTATATGCATAATACCAGTAAAAGCAACGAAATCAGGCTTCTCGAGCTCAATCATCTTTTCAAGAAACAGTGTGGTGTTGAGATCAGAACAGTGCTCGAACTCACTATCCAACACATCTCTGCATCGAGTCACAATGCCATTGCCAAAATGCATGTCAGCTACCTACGAAAAAATCAAATCTTTCACCCCAATACTCAACTAATAGCCAGAAATTTCGACAAACCCACAACTTTTATTTCCATAAAAGAAGAAAATAAACGAAATCCATTATCATATTTGCTGTAGAATATCACTATACCTGGAGGATTTTGAAAGATCCATCGGAGTTGAAGCGCAGAGGGAGGGGTGGCAGTTTCTTGACTCTGACATTTTGATGATTGAGTGTGAGTTTTTGGGATATTATCAGAACGTCAAGAAGGTGAATAGAAGCAATTATGAGGAACAAGTACAATAAAGAGTGGATCCATGTTGCAGAAAATTCCATTTCCTCAAGATTCTCATCGGTGTACACTTTGAGATTTCTAAGAAAGACTTCAATAGATGCATTTCCTTTTTTATTATTTTTTACTTCTGGCTTATTTTATCGTGATTTTATTTTGTTAAAAAAAAGGGCTATTCACATAATTACACTACTTTTACGGATTAAATTGAAATTTACTTAAATTTTATAAAAATTGAAAATTACTTATAATAAAATCATAAAAACTGAAAAATACTTCATAATCACGTGAAGTATCACAATCTGATACTTTTGATACTTCTCAAATATGTTAGTATCACAGTATGATACCTATGATACTTTTCAATTTTTTTTAGTAACAATGAAGTATTTTTCAAAATTTTTTATTTGGGTAGTAAAAATCAGTTTTATTATCTAAAGTAAGTAATCTATACAATTATCCCAAAAAAATGTGTAGTAAGTAGTAAATGGCTGAATTCTGTGGGCCCTGTATACTGGGGCAAACGCCAGTATCTTCAACTGGACTGGGCCAGTGGCTTGATGTGGGCCCTTTACCCAAACAACCGAAGAGGAAAGTCTAACGGCAAATTATCCAAAATCATGCTTTTATACTTTCTAATTTGAAAATCAATTGTTTGAGTAATCTTATGCCCGGTTCTCTTTGCTATTTTGAGATCGTTTTCTATTTTTATTTTCGAAAACACTAAAAATACGTTCTCTTTACCATTTTCGAAAACGCATTTTGGGAAAAAAAAATTGTACACAAAACGCAAAACGCTTAAAACATCGTTTTGGGTGTTTTGTGTGTATTTTCGACCAAAAATGTTCAAAACGCGAAAAAAGCGTTTTGGGATTTTTTTATTTTTTATTTTTTAAATTATAACTTGGAATTAAGCTTAATATAAATTTTTTTGTTTTTTGTTTTTGTTTTTTTGTTTTTTTTTTTCCTTTTTTAAGAATTATCCTAACTTGGAACTAAGCCTAAATAAAGATTTTTTTTTTTTTTTTTGGAGAATTATCCTAACTTAGAACTAAGCTTAAATAAAGTTTTATTGAATTCAATATCAACATTACAAAAAAAATTAAGTGAAAATTCTTGTTATATTTCAAAAAATGTCTTGATAAATGAATTTTTATGGTTTTAAAAGAACTTGCATTTTCTGAATTTTAATAGAACTAGAGTTTCCTCAAATCCTGAACATGACCAAACTGTGTTAATACAGACTTTTAATGCTCACATTAGTGTGTTGCATGTAAACATGTTTTCAGTGTATTGTGAAAGGAAATTTAAGTTTGAGCCAGTAGTATTCTGCAAGCATATTAATTAAAAATAATTTAAGTAGTATTCTGTAAAATTTAAAATAGAACGTGTTTTCCAGCTTTTTATTTTTAAAAACAGTTTTCAGAAATGACAAACCAAACGAGTTTTCAGCAAATTTGAAAACAAAAATAAAAACAAGAAACACAAAACATTTTCGAAAATGAAAATACAAAATAAAATATAAACAGAACGTCACCTTATCTTTTATCTTATATCTTATCTTATCTTATCTTATCTATTATCTATTATAATATGATGATATAAGAGGATAGTAGCTGCCAAAAATCTGGCACATTTGATGTACAATCACTATTGTTCCATGCCCTTTTGCCACACAAAGGAGAAATGGAAGGAAACCATTCAAAATTGTGATACCAAAAATCCTGCCCAAATGATCCCGCCCATTTGCTGTGTAATCAGTGTTGTTCCATGCCCTTTTGTCAATTTTTATTACACACAAAGGAGAAATGGAAGGAAACCATTCAAAACAGTGATGACAATGAGATGGATCGGTGTCGATCCCGCTCTACGGGATTTCGAATCGGAGCAGATCAGATCAAACGGTAAAAATTTCAAATCGGGTCGGATTCGAATCAGAACAAACATTAAATTTTTTTGTTATCTATTTCTGTTAACGACAAACAGATAAATACATAATTCATAAAATTACTAATATAATATACAATTCATAAAACAGAACAATACATATATAGAGAATTAGAGATTTTGTGCCAAGATCAAAAAAAGATTATATATTTTGGTAATAATTAATTTTTTTTACAATTTTTTTTTTAAAAAAATAAATCGGATTGGGGATTGGATCAGATCACTCCTGATACAAATCCGATCCGTCGATCCACGAATCGGGAGTTTTTCAAATCGAATCGAAATTTTGTCATCTCTAATTTAAAAGGATTTGTTGCTCAAAAGAATACAATGTTTAAGAATTGAAGCACAAAAAAATAAAAGGTTAGTGATTCATTGAATAAAAAGACAAACGTTTAAGGATTAAATGCGCCAATTTCCCTTCATTTTTTCGAAATTATGAGGTAACACGATATTAGGACAACTTCTATACTCTCTAAACCTTAATGCCGCAAACAAAATTGAAAATGCAAAAATGTGTGGCTCCACTTACAATGCAAATTGGTCATGTCATATGAACATAAATTATACAGACAATGGTCATTTCATATGAAAGGATAGTACAAGTACACATTGAGTTATAAAAAACTTGAATAAGTTTATTTTCACAATCTCATCCACAATGTGAATGACATATTTGGTTAGCCTCCATTTGGCAAATATAATTTTTCTTACTCAATTCTTCAAATCACTTTTTAGCCATATATATTTTCTTTCTCTATTTTTCAATCACGCATATATATATATATATATATATATATATATATATATATATATATATATATATATATATATATAAAGTCATTGCCATAAATATTGCAATCCCAAATTCCCGCCTAAATTTCTTGCTATAAATGGAAACCATTAATCTGACAGTAATAAGAGAATGCATTAAATGTTTAGCAGAAGCCTGCATGCTGTTTTTCCATCTTTTAATACATGTCATCATTTTTGCAAGCCTGTAGTTGTTTTTTTTAATTAATGCTCTTGTATTGGAATCTGGAATTTAAAGAAGCATGCAGTTGGATTTTCAGTTTTTGACAAACGTGTTCATTTCTTGCAAGCCTATTCTATGCATCTGCCCATTTATATTTGTGGTTTCCTACAAAAGGCATGCTGGCAACTAAGACTGATGGTATGCCCAAGAATAATTCAAAATCCCCTATAAATATGACTACTATAACCTGTTATTCAGTTTCTTCAACCTGCTGTGCGAGACAAAATAACAATGTATGTGAAGTTATCCCCTTCTTTCCATAGTCTCTTCATTTGATTATTTAAACATTACAATACTGATCAGTTTTTACCAAATAATACTAATAACTCATAGCCAAACTCAATTTTATAGATCCTAGACTGAATTATGGCGCCACTATTCAGCCTTATGAAAGATGTTCAACCTTCAAAAACATAATGGGCTCTGAAGTTGCATGTGATTCCAGCGTATGAGCTACCGGCATATAGGAACCATGGCGAAGCTTTCAGTTTGGAGTGCATCTTCCATGATCAAGGGGTGAGTCTAACTTACTTTCCATACAGTCCACAACTCCCTGCGAGAACATAGCAGAAAATGTGCAAATACTGTGAGAATCATAAACATACATGCTGATCGATAAAAACTTCATATAGTATAGCAATTGGAAAATGAATCTAAATACTTGTGAGAATGTAAATTTGGGTAAGCACTTTCTATTCTAGGATCACACAAATGCATAATACAACAAAATGGTATTTCGCTGACAGAAGCGTTTTATTTTTGTCATCATTGTTTTCAACATAAAAATGTACTTCTCATTAATAATATAGGTAAAATTATTTAGTGCTCACATTGCCACAAAAATGACTATAGGCATTCAAATATGTTTCTAATGTAACATGCTTCTAGGTGGCATTTTATTAATTGGCAGAGTATATTCACTTAAAGTAACTATCCTGTATTAGAACTCATGAAGTGTCCAGAGCTCAAGTCTGTCATGCAGTAAAGTCAACTGACTTTTGTTTTTTTCCTTACTTTAAGACATTGCTGCTATGCATATGCTTGCATCAGATTTAGGGGATAGATGTACCAATTAAATTTACCTTTATGTCTCAGGATCAAACAAATCACATGGCACAAATATGATGATTCTTACTTCCACTACAACTCTGTAAATCCTAGGATAAACCTGGACAAATACTAAAGAAGATAGTCAACATGGCATTAGAACAAAGAGGATAACAAACTTGTGTGTTATGTGTGGCATTGTGTTTTTCAATTTCATGCTGCTTATCTTCAATCTGGTCACAGTCAGATCCCTTTTTTTTCTTGTGGAGTTGATGTTATGATTTAGAGTATTGTTGTGGACATCAAATATCATAGCCTTAAAAGCCACATAGCATAAAATGTAATGAGTTTTTAGGTATGACAGTGAATTTACCTTTGCCTTCCCAAATAAATTTGAAATGCCTTCAATTTCATGATTCATTTCCTCCCTTCCATTACCTCCATTGCAACTATGTCTAGATCCTAGGATGAACATGATAAAAGAAAATCAACAGGTGCTTCAAACATTAATCTGCCACACAGGAAATTAGTGTTCGAAGCCAGTAACCTGCTACAAATCACTAATCTAATTCCATATATATGCAAAATCAGTAACTCAACAAAAGATATAGCAGCTTTCTATTTATTGTTTAAAGTATTGCTTACAATTTTATTTAGTTATTTAATCTCATATTTATATGTACCAATCTCTGTTTTTTTCTAAGAAAACATCTGTTGGCTGAACAGTGAATTTACCTTTACCTTCCCAAATAAATTTGAAATGCCTTCAATTTCATGATCCATCTCCTTCCTTCCATTACCTCCACTGCAACTATGTCTAGATCCTAGGATGAACATGATAAAAGATAATCAACAGGTGCTTCAAACAGTAATCTGCCATATAAGAAGTTAGTGTTCGAAACCAGTAACCTGCTACAAGTCACTAATCTACTTCCATATATATGCAACATCAGTAACTCAACAAGAGAATAAGAAATGGATATAACATTATTTAGTTATTTAATTTCATTATTAAATGTACCAATCTACTTCCATATATATATATATGCAACATCAGTAACTCAATTTGCTTACAATTTTATTTAGTTATTTAATTTCATTATTAAATGTACCAATCTCTGTTTTTTCTAAGAAAACATCTGTTGGTTGAACAGGGTGTTCGAATACATGCAGCAATCAAGGGTCCACTAATAAAAAACTTCAAACCGCTGCTTATAGAGGACCATTTGTATGCTGTTAAAAACTTTGTTGTTACCAATAACAACATGAAATACAAAACAACCACAAACAAGTACAAGATGATTTTCATAGCCAAGACCCATGTCTTCGAGGTGTTTAATGATACATTTCCATCACATGTCTATGCGTTCAAATCATTTGGCGAGCTGTCCACCGTGGACAATCTTGATAAGACACAACTTTTTGGTAAAAAAAAAATGATATTTATTTATTATTATTTTCTATTTTTCTCATTTAATTGGTATATCCTCGATTTTTATTTTATATTATATTATATTATATTTATTTGAACACATTGTGAAG
The DNA here is from genome assembly GCA_963555705.1 of Ligustrum vulgare. Lineage (NCBI taxonomy): Eukaryota > Viridiplantae > Streptophyta > Magnoliopsida > Lamiales > Oleaceae > Ligustrum > Ligustrum vulgare. The sequence goes on along the minus strand of OY743178.1, from coordinate 23,576,922 downwards.
GATATTATTGGCAAGGTGGTGGCTAAGCACGTGCCACAGAACAAAGAGTTGTGCGGTCGAACGACTAAGCTTTTTGATGTTGTCCTTGAAGACATCGAGTATAATGGGATTATTTTTTATTCATTTTTTATGATACCAATTTCACTCCAAATTCCCTACTATTTAAGTATAATTTATTTCTGGAATCGTATTAATTTTATTTGCATAATATTGAAGGAAGAACTGAATGTCATGTACTTTGTGGGGAGATTATGCGGACGAGATAATCACACACTTGGATAATGGTGGTTCGGAGCCTGTTATCATGATACTTCAGATATGCCTTGCAAAGCTATTTAAGGGTTGTTAATCCTGTAACCCAAAACTAATGTTCCATACGATTTCTATGTTTCTATGTGTTTTGATACCATTTGGTTTTTGTTTTCATTCAATCCTCAGGTGAAGTTAGAGTTTCCAACACATTTTATGTGACTAAGTTGATCTTGAATGGAGATGTCGATGAAATTACTGAATTTCGAAATAAGTACACATTAATTTTCTTTATATCAAAAGTTGATTCAAGTATTTTCATTCTCTAAGATTTTTATGTTCGTGGTCTTACTTTATGTTTTTTTTTTCCTCCGAAAATGTTTTCCTAAGGTTGGTTGTGGAGTCTCATGCTACTTCTAATACAATCAGCCAAATTTCAGCACCATCGTTGTGCACTATCAATGAGGAGCTGCCCAGTGGAATAGAGGTTCTAAGGAGAATTGAACAGCTTTCTGAAAATAATGAGGTGAAGTCTGTCTATTAATAATATGAAAATTATACTGTTTGAGTATGCTTAGCTTTTTTACCATTCATAATTCAATCATTATTATTATTCTCGGGAAAAGATTGGAAGTTTCTGGGTGTATGCTAAGATTGTTGCTACTGAGACGGTTGGAGAATGGTCATATCTAGCCTGCAAAAAGTGTCCTAAAAAGGTGACCCAAGTTGGGAAAAGGTTTTATTGTGAAAGGTGTGACCGCTTTGACGTGACGGGAAATCCTAGGTTTTCTATCATACCCCCTTGATATATTTATTTTATTAGATTTTTCCCTTAATATTATAATTTAATTGTGCTATGTACTACATTAGGTTCAAGATTCCAGAGCCGGACTTGAATGTAGGCACAATAGGCCTGAGCTTGGGGCCCAACAATTCTTGGGGCCCATTTCTTTTTTTTTTCTTTTTTTAATTTAATATATGTATGTCCAATTTTTTTTTTTCAAACCAGAAGTATTTTGTGTTGGATGTTTTATATTATAAACAGATTTAGTTTTTAAATTATTTATTATGCTTTAAATTAATAATTGGTGTTCTATGTGCTTTGATAGATATCAAAGATTGTGCCTTAGTTGGGATTCCAGAGAAGGTTGCATTCAATGCTACCGCTATGATGAGTTACAGGTACTTATTTATTGTTTTATAACATATGGATAATATGTTATGCTTTGGTGAATTTTTGTTTATTGAAATGTTGCCTTACTGGCATATTATTATCCAATTATTAGTTCTTTTATTTGAATATTAATTTTTTAGTTAATGCATTGCTGAAGCCTTGCCGGCATATTATTATCCTTGATGAGTCTTGTTGTTTGACTTCCTTTTTATTCAACAACTGAAGTAATTGTTTTATTTGGTTATTATTGATCAGTTCGTACTGTTGTTGATTTTTCGACCTTATATTTAAATTAATATATTTTTTTTAAAAAACGGATCACTATAAGGGGCCCATTTTTTAATCTAGCTTAGGGCCCTGCTTAACACAGGTCCGGCTCTGCAAGATTCAAGTACGCGTTGTAGACGATACTGGAAATGCGCCTTTCCTACTATGGGATCGAGAATGTGTTGAGTTAATTGGGAAAACTGCGTCTGACTTACGATCTAAGGTCGTTGAAGTAGTTTCTTGAACCCATCGACATACTTTTTTTAGTTGTTTGTTAAATTTTTACACTTTATTTTTGAAACATGTGTACAACTTATTTTTTAGAAATCTACAAAAGATGAAATTCCAGCCGAAATAGAGTCATTGGTGGAGCTGAAAGTTTTGTTCAAGGTTCAAGTGAGGGCTGAACAGATCAGTAATCATAGAGGAGCTTACACTGTCATGAAGTTGACTTGCGACCCTAATATTATCTCTAAATTCTGCGGCTCATGCTTCAGCAGTTGGGTTTGTTATATTGGCTTAATTCTTAATTATATCATATATATTTTTATTACAACCATATGCTTTTTCGGCACAGGAATCCGACATATTTTCCAAGCTAGAGAATGCGGACTTTGAAGAAGAGAAGGTGTTAGCTTTGTTTTAAATTGTAATCCATAATAGATATTATGCACTCATTTATGTTTCGATTCACCTTATATTATTAGCTTAACAAATATTCTTTAACAAATCATATGATAGGTTTTGTATTCAAATGATGAAGTTAGCACACCTTTGAAGACTCAAACTAAGCTGACTCATTTGACTCAACTGTGTGATGATGATTTTGTCAAGAGATCACTTATCAGCAAATTTTCGTCAACTGTCCCATTGAAGAAGAACAAGGTGATGATTAACCAGGAAGATGACTAAATTGAGCTACGTGGGTTACAAACATTATTAAGTTTAAGCTTCATTTTGTGTTGTGTTGGATGATGTTTGTTTTTGAAACACTTTGCAGATGCCTTTATCTTTACGATGTTGACTGGGTGTTGTCTTTTTTTATGGATTGTGTTGGGATTTTGATGAACCTTGCAGATGCCTTTATCTTTAATATGATGGATTTTGAGTTTGGTTTATGACCTGAATGCATTCCTATCATTACTATGATGCTTTTAAGTCCCAATTATTTTTACCGATTTTTTCATTATGCTTAGTATTTTAATCTTTTTGAATCTGATTATATATAACTAGATCAGTTAGAGTTGTTGTATTTGTTTCATGTAATAACGCTTAAAATCCTCACAACTCTTTAGTTCTATAAATCTCTAAAAAGTTAATTCTGCCATATGATGTAAACAGCTGTAATGCAAGCAAAATTAAAGCACATATAACCTAGACACTATATTTCAGCCATGTCAGATTGTATCGTTAATTTTTTTTTTAAATTAACCTCCTAAAAATCAATTTCGGCCATGTGAAAACCATTATTTGAATACGACTCTAAAAATTGTAAACAAAAATATCTACACATTTCTCTTATTTTTGGCAACAAAAGTAAGGGTTGAAAAAGGCTAAAATAAAAGAGAAAATCAAAATCCTAGATAACTCACACAATGAGTTATTAAAATTTTTGGTTGATTCTCCTTTGTAATATGGGTTAATTGATTTTTAAAACAATACAATATCTCCACTGTAAGCATAGGGGGACTGTAATTGTGTAGGTTTCAATTTGAACTGATTAACTGATTTACCTTGACCCATGGTTGAAGTGTGCGGCACCAAAAATTTTATAGATATTAAATAGGAGATTTGAATGTTGGACCATTGAAAATTGTAAACAAGAAATGTGAAAAGCATTGAAGATGTTTTTTTTCTATATTTTCAACTAAATAATCACTTACCGATTATACAATTAAGATTTTTGGTTAAGTCATTGTACTGGGTCGACCTGTTCAATTATGAAAACTGTTTTTTCAGTTCACAGAACATAACTTAAAATCTGTTAATGATTAAATTTGTTCAAACTTAATTTCCCAAGCGAGTAATTAGGGCTATGATTCTAAAAAAGAACATTTACATGTGAACACCTACAACCTTCTACAAGAAAGACTTTGGATTTTGAAGCTTATAGTTAAGCGTGTATTTTATATTTTAAGAAATAATAATATTTATCTCTCCCTCTCCAATCCCTTATCTCCCTCATCGAACCCTTAATATCATGGGCAAGATTCCACATATTCTATCTAAATTTTATATAAGCCATACAGATGACATATTTAATGCAGATTATATAAAAGCAACACAGAGCATTGTTTCCACACTTTCAGTACAGGCGTGTTTACAAGACAAAAATTACCAAGATCACCAAACATGAGGAAGCTAACCAAATCTACAATGATAAGAAGCAAGCGACCAAGAAATCTTAGCACAAACATCGGTAACATTTTCATGCTTCTCATTGCTTTGTTATTTAATCATTCATATAAATGTCTACCATAACTTACACACTATTCTCTTTATGTGAAATTATAGTGTAAAAAACCGAAATTAAGAAGTTCACAGAAGAATAATTTATCTCGAATAAAGGAGATTTGTCGATCACGAAATGCAATTCCCAAATGAATATGTGTTCAGCTCCAGGAAAACTAAGCGTTCATAATAGTTCTGGTCAAGATTTGTTTTGTCGTGTGATGGATTCGACCTGTAGCCCCAAAAGATCTGTTATTATACGGCGTGGATTTTGCAGAGAAGAGATGAGATAAAATCAAATCTGAAAAAAATAACTTATCTTCGATTTGTACGAATTCTTCACCCATGCGATTTACACCAGTATTCTTCCGAAATCTTTTGTGTATTGTTGTTATTTAGCTTCCAAAGATAGCAAATATGTGTAGATCTTGAAGAATATGCAATGGGTCGTTTGTGAGGAAGAAGGCAAGGGTTTCATATGTGGTCGGCGGTTGAGTGTCATGTATGTTTAGGGTTGCCATAAAGTGGTCTGGACTTATTTTGGTTGTGCTTTGTTTGATAAAATGAGTCCCAATTGTCAACATTTTATTTTTCAATTAACTGAATCTAATTACACATCAATTTATCTTGTAAATGGTTTTAAATTTTTTTTTTGTATGGAAATTATATTCACGCCATAACTATTGTTAATGACACCACATTTTAATTAAATGTCCATATTATTTTGCTTATTTTGACAATTATTCTTTTATTATATTTTTATCATATTCTTATTTTTATCATTAATAATTAATTATTATATCTTATTTCTATTGATAATTTTATTTAAATATTCTATTACATTGGAAGAAATATTTTTTGAATTATTGCAATTATTGTTGTCTTGCTTATTTAAATATAAGAGAGGCAAATAAAAAAAATATTCTTCACTCCTAAAAAATTCTTTATCCATCATTAGCACGATAAACTGTGTCAATTAATAGAAATTGAGGATAAAAATAAGATAAAAGTTAAGAGGTATAAATGCAAAAATTAATAAAAATTAAGGATTATCATTACAATTAAATTGTGGTGCACTTAAAAAAAATGTTGTATTAATATAAATTACCCTTCTTTGTTTTCTACTCTTGAATGCACATAAAAAAATGAGGCATATATGTAACCATAATTCTATTATTTGTATTTTTGACCAATTAGTACATTTTAAATCACAAATTATGATTCAATAAATAATTAATTCTCTCAATGTTCAACCAGAAAACTTGGATTTGTTGTCAAGTAAATCTCCATGTTATAATGCTGGAACTAGCGTGCATGCTACATTTTCCGAAGGTTCATTCAAGACCAGATCATATCCGTTATCGATGTCACCTTTAAGTGACATCACAAATGGTATACTTTCATGTTACACACTTGATTTTTTAATTTTTTTTTATATTACCACACAATTACATGGTCAATTTAAAATAATATCTTATTTTTTTAAATGCAGTTAGTGGATCGAGTCGACATACTAGCAAATTTGTTTTGAGATCAAATGATATAGGTGATTATTCATCTAAGCCAAAATCGAAATTGGGAACGGTTATATCAACGATAATTGATCTAACGAAAGATGTCACTCTTCCACATTCATTGACTACGGTAGCTGACAAAAATATTCAAATCGCAGTTAATGAAGTTGATTTTGATGCATAAAATGTCAATTTAAGAGATCGTAAGTATTTTTGTATCTTACTATATTCGTCATTAACCTACTTAAAAAACTATAGCCTCATCCTAATCATTTTTTTTTCCTTTCCACAACAATCTTGGCCAACAATGATGTCTTGGTCAATGGTACGCAATTATTCACATTTGTTCAAAATATATATTGGCATATGCTTATTACCTTTTATTCATTTTAACTCTCAGCATGTGATAATTAATTTATATCAATTAGTGTAGGAAACTAATTCAAGAATAATTTTTTTTTTTTTTGTATATTAAAATGAGTAAATCTTAAATTTATATTAAAAGAATAATAATAGATGATAGAGGTGATTATTCTTCTAAGACAAAATCGAAATTGGGAACGAATATATCAATGATAATTGATCTAATGAACGAAGTCACTCTTCCACATTCATTGACTACGGTAGTTGAGAAAAATATTCAAATCACAGTTAATGAAGATGATGTAGCTGATTTTGAAGCACAAAATGTCAGTTTAAGAGATCGTAAGTATTTTTGTATTTTACTACATTCGTCATTTACCCATGTAAAAAATTATAGCCCCATCCTATTCAATTCCCCCCCCCCTTTCACAGCAATCTTGGTCGAGAATTATGTCGTGGTCAATGATACGCAATTATTCACACATTTGTTCAAAAAAAATATTGGCACGTGCTTGTTACCTTTTATTCATTTTAACTCTTAGCATGTGATAATTAATTTATATCAATTAGTGTAGGAAACTACACTTACACTAATTCATATATATATATATATATATCAAAAGAATAATAATAGATTAATATCAATTATTGTTGTTGTTGTTTAAAACTTCATTATATTTGTCAATTATCAATTGCCATTTTGTTATTATCGTGTATATATAGATTCATACCAATGATAAATAATTTAAATGTGTTAAAGTCAATGTTGTAGTGAAGTTAATTAACTATTATTGAAACTAGAATTCATGTACTTAATTTAGTTGATTTTAAAATAATATATCAATTTTCGTGAATAATACGAAACATCTTATGTAGTTTTAGTCATGTATTAATCCTTAAATTATAATTCTTGATTTTTTTCCTTCATAAAGTCACATGATATATGTGGAAAAAATTTACATGTTGATACAATTAAAAATCAAATGCAATTTAAGTTATTATATCAATAACTTTAAGTCTCTATATGGAAAATGTTCTTCTTAAAAAAGGCTAAAAAAGAGTGATGTAAATTATTATCTAACGAGATGTTATTTCTAATCGTTCTACATATACAGAATATTGGGATATTGGCGATCCAACATATAGATGTGAATTTTGTGGTGCTCTGTTTTGGTATGAAGAGAGACTTCGACGAAGTTGTAACTTTCGAAATCCGAAGTACTCTTTGTGCTGTATAAATGGAAAAATTCAACTTTCGCCAATGAAAGGTTGTGCGATTTAATAAACGGAGAGAATGATAAGACCAAACACTTCCTTGAAAACATCCGATCAAACAATAATATGTTTTCTTTCACGTCGATGGGAGGAAAGATCGACTCGAGCTTAAACAAAGGACATTCTCCTCCAGTTTTTAGATTGCTTGAGCAGAATTATCATTTGATCGGAAGTTTGTTGCCTCTAGAAGGTTCATCCCCTAAGTTCGCGTAGTTGTATATTATGATATGGACAATGAAGTCACAAATAGAATACATTCTGTTAGGTACGTTTTTTCAGCTCATTTAAAATACTAAAGTTTTAAAATCATAACTGTCGTGGAGCTATAAAATCTAATGATTTTGCTTCATCCCATATGTCTTTTATAGGAAAAAGAATGACATAAATAGTCTCCATGCAGAGATTGTTTCTGATTTGAAGGCTATGTTAGATGAAAATAATGTGTTGGTTAAATCATTTAGAATGGCTAGAGAAAAAATGCATGAAGAAGGACATTCAGATGTGAGGCTAAAACTAATTGGTAGAAGGGGTGGAGATCCAAGAAGGTATAACCTGCCTTCGATATCAGAAGTTGCGGCATTAATTGTTGGTGATTTTGACACATCTATGGGCGATAGGGATATAATAGTAGAAACACAATCGAGAGAATTGAAGCGCATAAATGAATTAAATGCTTCATATCTTGGTCTATAATATCCTCTACTTTTTCCATACGGTGAGGATGTGTATAGAGAAGACATTCCTTTCACGAATTCGAAGATAAGTGTGTCTAGAGGAAGGAAAAAGGTAAGCATTAGAGAATTCTTTGCATACCGATTGCATGAAAGAGATCATGAAGCGTCGACTATTTTATTCTCGAGGAGACTTTTTCAATAGTTTGTTGTCTATGCATACACGATGGTTGAATCCGCAAGGCTGACATATGTTCGAACACACCAAAAGCAGTTGCGGTGTGAGATGTACAAAGGTCTGACTGATGCACTTTTAAGAGGTGAAATAGATCCGTCTACTCAAGGAAGGCATGTTATATTGCCATCGACATTCACCGGAGGGGCCCGATATATGATTCAGAATTATCAGGATGCAATGGCTATTTGAAGATGGGCTGGTTATCTAGATTTGTTCATAACATTTACGTGTAACCTAAAATGGCCAGAGATAGTACGCTTTGTTGAAAGCAGGGGACTTAAGCCCGATGATCGGCTAGATATAGTTTGCCGAATTTTCAAGGTCAAGTTGGATAATTTGATCAAAGATCTTCGACAAAATAAAATTTTTGGAAGTGTTTGAGCAGGTAATTTTTAAAAATTTAAGAGAATATTATAATACCAATTAACTTATTTCTTTAATGTTTTAGATTTTATTTCATAAAAATTGCGATTAATTGTTTTGGCTTCTCAACATGTTGGAGTGATATATACTGTCGAATTCCAAAAGTGTGGCTTGCCACATGCTACTTTTCCTCTCTAAAGAGGACAAGTATCCAACAGGAGAGGACATTGACAAGATCATTTCGGCTGAAATTCCTGATGAAAGTAATGATCCCAGTTATTATGCTGCAGTGCGAGACTTCATGATGCATGGGCCATGTAGAAGTACAAGGAAAAACTCTCCGTGTATGTCAGATGGTCGTTGTACAAAGCATTTTTCCAAGAAATTTGTTGAGTCTACAACTATCGATGAAGATGGATACCCAGTGTATAGACGTAGAGATAATGAGAGAACAGTCCTGAAGAATGGTGTTGATCTCGATAACAGATTTGTTGTGCCACACAATCATTATTTGTTGCTAAAGTATGGAGCTCACATGAGTGTTGAGTGGTGCAACCAGTCTCGATCCATTAAATATTTATTCAAATATGTTAATAAGGGTCATGATCGTGTGACAACATCTTTTTATAGAAGCATCAAAAATGAAGAATCGAGGAAAAGTATTGATGAAGTAAATATGTACTACAATTTTCGATACATTACACCATATGAGGCAGCGTGGAGGATATTTGGATTTGAAATTCAGTATAGAGACCCTTCTGTTGAGCGATTGAGCTTTCATCTTCCAAACGAGCAGAGTGCAATTTTTTCTGATTATGATGCAATTGATGATGTTGTTGATCGACCAACAATTGGCCCGAGCATGTTCTTAGCCTGGATGAATGCCAATAAAAAATACCCAGAGGCAAGAGAGTTAACTAATGCTGAATTTTCGATGAAGTTTGTTTGGAAGCAGTCAACACGAGAGTGGCAATCGAGACAAATGAGGTTCTCGATTGGACGAATTTTTATGTCCCTCTAGGCTACAGGGAAACGTACTATTTGAGATGCCTTCTTAACGTTGTTCGTGGACCTACAAGCTATGATGATATAAAATGCATTAGTGGTGTTCAATACAATTTCTTTCGTGACGCTTGCTACGTGTTAGGATTATTAGATGATGACAAGGAGTGTATTGATGGGATTGCCGAGGCAAGTCATTGGGCATCTGCACAGTCTTTGAGAAATCTATTTACCACATTGTTGTCATCGAACTCTTTAAGTCGACCTGAAGTAGTTTGGGAGAAGTGTTGGACGTATTTGTCAAACGACATTGTATACAAACAACGTATCCTGCTGCAACATGAAGTTAATGATGTCTACTACTAGCTTTAAATTAAATTTTTTGTTCGAATTATATTTTATATAAAATTATTTTAACCTTGGCCATGTTTGGTCCAGAAAAAATTCAACAAAACTTTTTCTCAATTTCATTTCCAATCGCATATTTATTTGAGAATCACTACTTCATACAAATTTTCAACAACTTTTCAACAATACATTCAATTTCTTTCGAAATTGTTGTATGCAAAATGACTCCCGATTTAATTGTTTCCTATTTTCTCCCATTGATGTTCAGAATTGGAATTGAGTGACGATGAAGTTAAAAATTATGCTCTGGTTGAAATTGAAAAGTTGTTGCAAAACTGTGGCAGGAGTTTACGTGAATTTGATTCGATGCCATTACCAAGTTCAGAGTTTTTTTTTTGAATTCCCACAATAGACTAATACATGATTAATTGCGGTATGACCGAACATACAAGAATCTTTTTTCTAACATGACCAATGAGCAACGTCATGTGTATGACACAATAATGGATGCAGTCGAATCGAACTTAGGTGGAGTTTTTTTCATTTATGGGTATGGAGGTACTGGAAAAACATTCATATGGAGGACTCTATCCGCCGCTCTAAGATCAAAGGAAAAAATTGTGCTAAATGTGGCGTCCAGCGGCATAGCATCTCTTCTTTTACCTGGAGGAAGAACTGCTCATTCTTGGTTCGCAATTCCAATCAATCCAAATGAGGATTCAACATGCAATATCAAACAAAGGAGTCCACTTGCCGAATTGATTGTGAAGTGTAAACTTATAATTTGGGACGAAGCTCCAATGATGCACAAATATTGCTTCGAAGCTTTAGATAGAAGCATGCGGGACATTATGCGATTCAGCAATCCATTAAGTTGTGACATGCCTTTTGGAGGAAATGCATTGTGTTTGGAGGAGATTTTCGACAAATCTTGCCTGTTATTCCAAAGTGAAGTAGACAAAATATTGTGCTTGCGACTATCAACTCCTCATATCTATAGAGAAATTGCAGGGTATTAAGGTTAACTAAAAACATTAGGCTTCAAAATCTTGGATCAGATGATGAATGTGTTGAACTCAAGCATTTTTCGGAGTGGATTGCAAGCATAGGAGATGGAACAATTGGAAGTCCAAATGATGGTCATGCAACTGTTGAAATTCCGGATGATATTTTGCTCAAATGTTCCAACGATCCAATTGAAACAATTGTGAAAAGCATGTACCCGTTGTTTAGCAATGTCGTCGATGACCCGAATTATTTGCAAGGAAGAGCTATACTAGCACCAACTCTTGATGTGGTTGAGTCTATAAATTAATATATGATTTCAATGAATGTGGGCGAGGGAAAGACATATTTAAGTTCGGATACCACATGCAGATCAGATACAAATGTTGACTTATTGCATGATGTACACACACCAGAATTCTTAAATGGAATTAGGTGTTCTAGTGTGCCCAACCATGAGTTAAATTTGAAGGTTGTGACCTCTGTTATGTTATTAAGGAACATTGACCATTCCCTGGGATTATGCAACGGTACTAGGTTGATCATTATGAGACTTGTAAGTCATGTTTTGGAATCGAAGATCCTTGCTGGAAGTAATGCATGTCATAAAGTGTTGATTCCTAAAATGTCACTGACTCCATCTGATCCAAGATGCCTTTTAAGTTCCAGAGGAGACAATTTCCTCTGATTGTCTCATATGCAATGACAATCAACAAAAGTCAAGGTCAATCGCTTTCTCATGTCGGCCTTTTCTTGAAGAAACTAGTTTTCAGCCATGGTCAACTGTATGTTGTTGTTTCAAGAGTTACAAATCGAAGGGGTTTAAAATTTTTAGTATGTGATAAGGATGGAGATCGAAGTAATTCAATTACAAACGTTGTATTTAAGGAAGTATTCCAAAATTTGTAAACGTTTTATTATGTTTTTTATTATTTCATTTCTCCCAATTCATGATAAACCACATGTACTTTTACTTCTTATTGTCTATTTGAATGTCTAAATTATTGTCACTTGAATGAACAACCACATGATTGTATTCAAAAAAAATTAACATTAAAATTTGTAAAAATTAAAATCCGTGCATCGCACGGGTGATGCACTAGTTTTACCTAAAAAAACATAAGCAAAAAACTTTTAAAAAACAGAGGCTAAAATTCCAGCTCTGAGCCTCCATTTGGTAAAATTTGTTTATAAACAATCACTTGACGACATCATATTATTCATTTTTTGGAAGGTCAATAATTTCATTATCAAAGATTTCAACTAACCATTTTTTTACTTTTAAAAAAGGACTAAAGAAATATTGACACATCGCTTTTATAAACAATATTTATAAACAACCTTTTATATCACATCTTATCGCATTATGTATATCAATATAAATATATAAAGGATTTATCTCTTTGTACATATATATGTACATAAAGATGTTTTACTATTGGTGAAAAGATAACAGAGAAGAAGTCTACGTAGATATTTACGTGTAACATGATTAATTAGTGACACACGCATACCACAGTCTTTAATGGCCAACAATAAAAAACGTCCCAATCAATTTCAATTGGGACACGTAGTGTCTTTACGCGGCCTTGTAGACCACTCGTTAAATAGTGTAAATAGTGGACGGCCAAGATCACCCAATTAAGCTTACATATATTATAATAATTTTTAAAAATAGACATGTGGCTTTATAAACCTTTCCTATAAAAACGCCCCCACATGTCAATAATGCAAAAATAGAATAATTCACACTCTCCTTTCATAAGCACCTCCTCTATCCCCCTCTTTATAGCTCCGAAAACACGTTCACACACAATGGAAAACATTGATGATGAATATACAAATTACTGGGAAACCAATATTTTCCTTCGAACAGAAGAACTCGAAGGGTAATTACTTGTTTCTCATTCTCATTTTCATATTTCGGTCCATGTTCGTGTTTAATTCAATTATTATAGTGTGATCGAGTTGATCGATGCAGTTATTTTGTGAATCATTTTTTCTTTCTCATTCTCAGTGTTCAAATTCGTGTTTATGTATATGATTAGACATTTATATGGATGCAGTTTTTTCGATGAAACATTATCTGCTTACTCTGATTCGAGCTCTCCTGATGGAACAAATTCATCAATGACATCAAAGAATCAGTTCCAATCTGTTGCTCATCATAGACAACAAAAATTGCCCACATTCAATTAAAAATAGTCAAATGTCGAATTTTAAAATTTAGGAACACTTGACTGATTTATATTGAAGGTGGACAACTACTATATTGCTCAATTTGAACAATAGATAATTTTTTATCCATGAATATTGATTCAGAAAGGAATAGGAGAAAAAAGCTCAATAAAAGGTCCACCCATTGAGATTAGTGGCCCCAAATAGTACAAAGGCGACCCAATAATAAAAACAACAGGGATTTCTAGTTAAATAGATTTGATAAATAATAATTTTAGTAAAATAGATTTTTCTGTTGAAATGTTCAAATTATCCTTAGTGAAAATGATTGTTTATTTTACAAGATATATCCCCAAACTTAGTTAGGTTGATTCAATTCAGGGCTTCTAATTATATTTATATATTTTTTAATCTTTTAAGTTATTCTAAAAATGTTATATATTGTGATAATTTTTAAAAGATTTAAGATGATCTTTTTTAGTTATATATCCTAACGTTATTCTTTCAGAAGGAATAACGTTAGGATATATAACTTAAAAAGATCATCCTAAATCTTTTGAAAAATTGTCACAATATAGAACATTTTTAGAAGAGCTTAAAAAATTAAAAAATATAAATATAATTAGAAGCCCTGAATTGAATCAACCTAACTAAGTTTGGGGATATATCTTGTAAAATAAACAATTCTTTTCATTAAGAGTAATTTGGACATTTCAACAGAAAGATCTATTTTACTAAAGTTATTATTTACCAAACCTATTTAACTAAAAATCCTATCAATTATTGCTTGCACCACACCCTACTCCCGACCCCACACCCCAACAATTCAATAAGTTGCCCACCCTTTTTTCACGTAATCATTACAATTTATAAATAACATAATTTTTCAAATTACTTTTATAATCACATACATTTTTTCTCTCCAATTTTTAATCACACATTTTACTTAAAAAAAATTGGCCTCAAAACAATTTGTAATATTAAAATAGAGGGGCTAAAACTTTATTCATTTATTTTAGGGTTAATCGATGATTTGAATTTAGTGGGGGATCTATTGAATTAACTATGTGAAATCCTTGATTTATGGAAATGACCACCATTGTGTAAATTTCTTATTTTACCCTTAATAATGAAATGAATCATTTTCTTTGCAAGGTATAGTCTTAACTTAGTTAGGTTGATTTACTACAGTACTTCTTATTATATTTATATTTTTTTAACCTTTTAAGTTCTTCTAAAAATATTCTATATTCTGATAATTTCTTAAAAATTTTGGGACGATCTTTTTTAGTTATATATATCTAATTTTATTCCTCTTTTTCTATATTTTCGTATTCTTTTATAATTCTATGAGTTGTATTTATATTTTTAGCTGTCTCAATAGAGTTGAATTCTATATTATTTGAGCAAGCATAGTTAATATCTTCATATATATTTTTTAATTTTGATTGTCCAACAGAATATATATATTTTCATATTTTTCGATAATAGCTAGTAAGAATGAAATATCACTATTTTCTAAGTACAGTTTATATTAATTACTATTGGAAGTGGATGCTTGTGAATTGTCCATAGATTCAAACTATCAAGTTGATAAGTTATTATACAAATTTTTCTCGTATAAGTCCATTCTTTGATCTAGTAAAAGACAATAATCTGCAACATATTATTCGTATCTCCCTAAAAGTTTGTTATATACTTCAGAAGATATATTTTCATTTTTCATTTGATATTTAATATATTCCATTTTATCTGTCAATTTTTCTAAAAGGTTATCAAATCATTTGATTGTATATCCTGACATTAGGTTTGGACTGTACTTTCGTTTGTAATAATTTCATTAACTAAATCCATTTTAAGTTGTAATATATTAGAATAATCTATAATATATTGATCATGATTTTCTGAAAGTATATAATATTGTTCGGAATATTCATCCATATTTATCAATTGAGATATAATGTTATCCATCTTTTTCATTATTCTTTCTAACAAATTATCCAGTTCTTCAATTGTATATCCAGGTATTTTATATACTGAAAACAAACTGTAAATATGGAAATACAAAATAATATATAAAGTTTCAAGTAACTTTTCAAATTCTATCAGTATTTGGGAATTGATAACATCTATATAAGTTATGATATCAATACCAGGTTCAAATGGTATATTATATTTTGAAATGTTTTTCTTTCTTTTTTTTTAATTTAACTATTATATCTTGAATATCTTGTATTACTATAGATCTTACAGTGTCTCTAGCAAAGTTTTCTATCATATTTTCTTTAAAACTTTTTAATATTTCTTGTGATGATAAAGTTGTTCTTGATATCCAATTTTATCAATTTCATTTTCATATTCAATACCTCTCTTATTTTTTATATTCATTTTAATTTTATATGGACCTCTCTTAGTTTTAGGTTTTTTATGATATAATTTCTTTCATTCATTATATCAAAATTTTCAAAAACTGGTAAAGAAAGATTCATCTCTTCCATCACTATCATAATCTAATATGGGATCATAATCATTGTCACTTTTAAACACATGTTCTAAATATAACTCATTATTTCAATATTATCATTATCAAGTCAAAAGTAAATAATTGATTTTGTAATTTCTAATCTAAATAATTCTTTTAATTTAGGAAAAATAACTAACAAACATGGCATATAAACATGATATAACTTTTTTATTTCATTATTGGGTCTAGTAAATTGTT
This sequence comes from Ligustrum vulgare, assembly GCA_963555705.1. Taxonomy (NCBI): domain Eukaryota; kingdom Viridiplantae; phylum Streptophyta; class Magnoliopsida; order Lamiales; family Oleaceae; genus Ligustrum; species Ligustrum vulgare. The sequence continues at coordinate 23,561,102 of OY743178.1, read as the reverse complement.
TATGCATAAATAAATGTTCAATTATGCTGTGATATTCGTTTTTATAAGGACTGTTTTGATAATTAAACTTAATAATCCTAAATTTTTCCATGATAACAAATTGTTTTAAAATTTCTTCTTCCTCCTAATTCCATAAAGACAGATATATTAAGAATACTAACATTTTTTCTGTTCTTTGTACCTTTGTATTTTCCTTCTGATGTTAGTGACTTACAGGCTTATAGGTTTCTGCTATCATATCCTTTAATGGCCTCTTGCATTCACGGGTTATTAGCCACACATGACATCATGCCTTCATTGTACAACATTTTGATGGAAAATATTTTGGATAGAGTGTAGGGAGTTTTCTTAATAATATATCTTCTTGTAGGAAATATGATTCAGAAGACAGAAGTTTAGAAACTCATATCTGTTCGATAAATCGGTTGGAATTTTATTTATAAAATGAAGATTGATACAAGATTGATATGAGAGCTTTCAAGGACAGAGGATTTCTTTGGCTATCTTATAGATTAAGTGCTCTAATGATATTTGCATTTCAACTAGCCCGTAGGCCTCTATTTATAATACTACATTGGATACAATTCCATCACTACTTACATCATAAACTCAATAATTTTAAAATTTTACATAATATCACAAGGACACACCTGTCCCTCTATTATTTATTACAATTACACACATGTCCCTCTATTTCTTCACATGCAATTAAAACTTTACATTATAATATTCATCTGTCCCTCTATTATTCTTCCTTCACATGGCATTCACATGCAATTAGGACACTCCCTTAGCTGGCAAGATTCCTCGATAGTGGTAGGGCATCCGGGAAATTGATGTATATCGAACCTTGTGATGTATTCCTTTAATATCTCAGATTTTCCATATCCACCATTAGTATTGGTAACTAGGCCCCTTTAAGTCCAAAATAAGAAGAATATGCCAAAATAGTCCAAATTTGTTTAAAATAAAAATCATTGAAATACATTTCATCTCTCCGGGAAATAATGTTTACCCCAGAGTAACAGTCATGGAAGGAAGTGAACCATTATTCTTAAAACTAATTGCAGATTATGGATTCTTGGATTTAATATATCTAGGGAAAAATCTCATGGAAATAACAAAATTTGATATGTTCATAAAAGAAGTGTCAAAATTTTCCAAAGGACGGAAAATATATTTGAAATTCTATTCGATAAGTCCTGAATATGATGGAGTTGTTTTTCATCCGGTTGAACATAATATCAATTGGATATGTGGCAGCTAACTTCCAAATTGATGTCAAGGAAAATGATAAAAATGCCCCAAAGGTTACCAAGTCATGGATTAAACATAGAAGAGCACTTGGGATAAAAGCCATATACAACATTGCCAAAAATCTCTATGATAAAAAATTCTCATGCTTATGCTAGTTTGATAATTGGATGCTAGTTACCAATACTAATGGTGGATATGGAAAATCTGATATATTAAAGGAATACATCACAAGGTTCGATATACATCAATTTTCAGGATGCCCTACCACTATCAAGGAATCTTGCCAACTAAGGGAGTGTCCTAATTGCATGTGAAGGCCATGTGAAGGAAGAGATAATAGAAGGACGGATGTCATTATAATGTAAAGTTTTAGTTGCATCTGAAGAAATAGAGGGACACGTGTGTCTTTGTAATAAATAATAGAGGGAGGGGTGTGTCCTTATGATATTATGTAAAGTTTTAAAATTATTGAGTCTATGAAGTAAGCAGTGATGTAATCGTATCCAATGTAGTATTATAAATAGAGGTCTCCGGGCTAGTTGAAAGACAGAGATCACTAGAGCACTCAATCTGTGAGATGGCCAAAGAAATTCTGTCATTGAAAGTTCTCATATCAATCTTCATTTTATAAATAAAATTCCAACTTATTTATGAAAAAGATATGAGTTTCTAAATAGTCTGCTGAATCCTATTTAGGGATGGCAACGGGACGGGGAATACCCTAACCCGACGGGGACCCGCCCCGAACTGGACAGGGAATCTCCGATAAAAAACGAGGATGGGGATGAAAAAGCATCCATGAACCGGGAGTGGGGGCGGGCCGTCTTATTTCCACCATCGCCCCGTCCTCGATCTCCATCCCCAATTAACAAGTTCCATTAAAATTTAAAAAGCCCAAAAATGTCCTATATTATCTGTACAAAAGTCTTAAACTTTAAATACTTATTTTGAAAAAGTTACTGATTATTAGTTATTAAGCTTATCGAGTTGTATTTTCTCATCTAATCAAATATAAAATAACGACACAAACAAAGATGAATATATATATTCGATTAATGTCCAAATAATGTGTAAAGATTATTTGATTTAGAAAATGTTAGGCTTGTTCCTGCATGTTTTCTTATATTGTTTGCATAAAATTATTTTGAAACTAAAAAAAAAAAAAACAAATGGGGATGTAAACGGGGATTTTCCCATCCCGTCCCATCCCAGATTAAATGGGGACGAGCGGGGATGGGGATGGGGATGGTAAATCATTAACGGGGCGGGAACTTGGAAAGGCATCCTGCTCCATACCCGCCTCGTTGTCATTCCTAATCCTATTTCCTACAAGAAGATATATTATTAAGAAAACTCCCTACACTCTGTTCAAAATATTTTTCATCAAAATGTTATACAGTGAAGGCATGAAGTCAGGTGTGGCTAATAACCTATGTAGGCAAGAGGTCATTAAAGGGTATGATAGCAGAAACCTGTGAGCCTGAAGGTCACTAACATCAGAAGAAAAATACAAAGGTACAAAGAACAAGAAAAGAGGTTAGTATTCTTAATATATTTGTCTTTATGGAATTAGGAGAAAGAAGAATTTTTGAGACAATTTGGTATCATGGAAGAATTTAAGATTATTAAGTTTAATTATCAAAACAATCTTTATAAAAACAAATATCGCAGCATAATTGAACATTTATTTATGTATAAACAATTTACTAGACCCAATAATGAAATAAAAAAGTTATATCATGTTTATATACCGTGTTTGTTAGTTATTTTTCCTAAATTAAAAGAATTATTTGGATTAGAAATTACAAGATCAATCATTTACTTTTGGCTTGATAATGATAATACAGAAATAAATAATGAGTTATATTTGGAACATGTGTTTAGCAGTGACAATGATTAGGATCCCATAATAGATTATGATAGTGATGGAAGAAATGAATCTTTCTTTACCAGTTTTTGAAAATTTTGATATCATGAATGAAAGAAATTAAATCATGAAAAACCTAGAACTAAGAGACGTCCATATAAAGTTAAAAAGAATATAAAAAATAAAAGAGGTGTTGAATAAGAAAATGAAATTGATATAATTGGATATCAAGAACAACTTTATGCATCACAAGAAATATTAAGAGGCACTGTAAGATTTATAGTAATACAAGATATTCAAGATATAATACATAAATTAGAAAAAAGAAAGAAAAATATTTCAAAATACAATAATACCATTTGAACCTAGTATTGATATCATAACTAATATAGATATTATCAATTCCCAAACACTGATAGAATTTGAAAAGTTACTTAAAACTTTATAAATTATTTTATATCTCTGTATTTACAGTTTGTTTTAGTATATAAAATGCCTGGATATACAATTGAATGACTGGATAATTTGTTAGAAAGAATAAAGGAAAAGATGGATAACATTATATCTCAATTGATTGATATGTGGATGAATCATCTGAACAATATTATATACTTTCAGAAAATCATGATCAATATATTATAGATTATTCTAGTATATTACAACTTAAAATGGATTTAGTTAATAAAATTATGAAAAACAAAAGTAAAGTCCAAACCTAATGCCAGGATATACAATCAAAGGACTTGATAACCTTTTTAAAAAATTGACAGATAAAATGGGAGATATAAAATATCAAATGAAAAATGAAAATATATCTTCTGAAATATACAATAAACTTTTAAGGAGATACGAACAATATGTTGCAAATTATTGTGTTTTACTAGATCAAAAAATGGACTTATACGAGAAAATTTTGAATAATAACTTATCAACTTGATAGTTTGAATCTATGGACAATTCAAAAGCGTCCACTTCCATTAGTAATGACTATAAACTGTACTTAGAAAATAATGATATTTCATTCTTACTAGCTATAGTCGAAAAATATGAAAATATATATATTCTATTGGACAATCAAAACTAAAATATATATATATGAAGATATTGACTATGCTTGCTCAAATAATATAGAATTCAACTATGTTGAAACAGCTAAAAATATAAATACAGCTCATAGAATTATAAAAGAATACGAAGATATAGAAGAAATTTTAGAAGGAATAAAATTAGGATATATATAACTAAAAAAGATCATCCCAAATCTTTTGAGAAATTATCAGAATATAGAATATTTTTAGAAGAACTCAAAAGGTTAAAAAAAATATAAATATAGTAAGAAGTACTGAATTAAATCAACCTAACTAAGTAAAGAATATACCTTGCAAAGAAAATAATTCATTTCATTAAGGGTAAAATAGGAAATTCACACAATGGTGGCCATTTCCATAAATCAAGGATTTCACATAGCCAATTCAATAAATCCCCCATGAAATCTGGTACATTGGGAAATAATACAATGTTTGATTTTGATCAAGAGGCTACTACTTTTTGTTCAAATCCAGAGAGAACAAGATTGAATAATGGTTATGATTCTAAACGTCGAGATCATTGCCCATTGTAGTTCTTGAGGTGGGCTTTTAATAATTTATATTTGTTTGATAACACTGTGTGGTTTATAAATTGGTTTATTTATAATTTTGAAGTAAAAAGCAGTGATTGAAAATTGGAGAGAGAAAATATGTGTGATTAAAAAGATATTTGGGAAATACCCACTTAATTAGGGTTCCATACTTAACCTAATTATGTCTAAAATATATCTACCCACACCCAACCCTCAGTTTAGATAGAACACACGACATTTCCCTATCTTTTCTCTGTGAAAAGCAGTACCCTCTCTTTGTTTAGAAACCGACCCATCCTTTTTCTCTTTCTCTCTTTGCGTGACTGGACGTGGGCCTTCTTTGTGACCACCACCGTGAGTCTCTCTTGCGACTCTTCGATCATGACCCTGTTTGTGGCTCTTGCTGGTCGCGCCTCCTTGTTCCCACCGTAGTGCATCCCCTGTTTCGGTGTGTGCTTGCTGTCCCTGGGGTTCGGCTCTTGATGTGAGCATGTGGTTTGATTCTTGTTGTGACCGTGTTGTTGCAACCTCGTGCAGTTCCTGTTCGGTCTCCATTGTGCAATCCCGGTTTGGTCTCTTTGGCGCAACCTCTGTTCGATTTTGGTTTGGGTGTGAAAGGCTGTGGGTTTGTGTGGTTTGGGTATTGTCTAGGAGTATTCTCTAGCCGTGTTTGGTGGTGTTACCTTTGTGGAGTTTTGGGCAGATTTCTGAGTCCCTCTTTGAACACCAATCCAATCAACTACTTTGTGCAATCAGGGAGTTTTTCATTACTTCGTTTAATTGCTTATATATTGATTCAATTACATTGTCAATCACTTGTTTATTGTGACTAATCTTGAATTACTTGACGTTATTGCAAGATTATTTTATCAACGGTGTAGTTTATAAATTGGTTTATAAATTAGTTTATTTTCTTTACCAAACACTTGCTACTTATCTTTCTCTGCTTCACAAACTTGATTGATGTAGTTGGCAAGATATTAGTTCAATGGCGTCTCGTACCATAAAATTCACTAAACAAATCATTAGAGCATGTTTGGTACGGAGTACTAGACAATATTATTTGAAATATTTTAATTTTTTTCTTATCCAATATTGCTCAGTAGGTCTTACCAAATAAACCTATTATTGTTTAGCCTCTGTTCGCAACTTCCCACAAATTAAACTGTAGAATTTTTCAAATCAATTTTTAACCACATAATTTACGTAGAAAATGTAAATAATCAATTATAATCAATTTAATGGAATGTCGAACGCACCCTTAATAATAGATAATTGATAAATCAAGTTACTAATTGATTTTTTATTTTTTTGTGAAATTGATTTAATAATGGGCAGTTAAGGTATCCGACATGGGGGAGAAGACAGTTGTGATTAGCCTCACTTGCAGCAATAGAACACATGCAATTGTAAAGCTATGTGAGATTTTTGAATCTTTGAAGCTCAAAATCATTACGGCCAACATCACTGCTTTCTCTCAAAATTTTTTGTAGGACGGTATATGTTGAGGTAATATTCTCTTCCTAGTCTATTCCTTACTCATGCGTCAATGTTTGTTGCCCACTTCCAATATAAAATAGTCAAGTGTTCCTAGTATTTAAAATTTCACACTTGTCTATTTTTCATTAGATGTGAGCAATTATCATATTTTTCATTGTGCGCAATAGAGCGGGACTGATATTCTATAAGGTGAATCCTCTGTAACGATTGTGCAATCTACCAAACCTTATTGTGTATGTGTGAGTGAGGTGAGTTCTCTTTGTAGTACATTAAGCACGTCACTTTGCACATTATATACATTATTTACTAATAAAGATATACAACTATGGAGAAAATCTATATATTTTTCAAATTGTAAATCGGAAGTCCTCTTTAAACCCCAAGGGGTTAAGGGTCGATTCATGTGGATGCGTCAAGCGACGCCTATAACAAAATCCCTCCAAATAAGGGAGAATCGTTTGTTGTTCGAATCGCTTTGTTACCGTCAACAAAGATCATGTAGACCATGAATAAAGCAATGGTTCTAACTCGTTTTTGGTGTGTACAGACGGCCTAATAAGGATAAAATAGTGAAAAGTATCTGAAAAATATTACCATTATTCTATTAATATTATAAAGTATGTTCTTTTATTTTAGTTGGTTTATTTTAGAACAATAATAAATTGGTTTTATCTTGTATTTCTTCTTTTTCTATTTTGAATTTTATAATATAGATCAATCCCATGGTCTAATAAATTAGAATAATCTATAATATATTGGTCATGATTTTCTAAGAGTATATATTATTCTTTAGATAATTCATCTATATTCATTAATTGAGAAGTAATTTCATTTATTTTTCTAATATTTTATTTAATAGATTATCTAATCCTTTAATTGTAAATCATAGTATTTTATATACTAAAATTAAATTGCACAAATATTAGTACAATTGTCAAGATATAATAATCCCTGCGATTCTCTAAGATCTTAAAAGAAATCTTTCTAAGTTTAGTAAAAATATTAGTTTACCTTAATTTCGATATGGATCTTTAACACTTAGAATCAAGTGAGCTCTGGATCTACAAACAACTCCCTTCAACGGCCTTTTGCATTCACGGGATCTTTGTTATTTCAACTTCTTGCTCTCACGGTATTGTTCCTAAAGATCAAACTCTGGATTTGGATTAAAGAAGACTCTCTTTTTGCTAAAATAAGAAAGAATTTTTCCTCTCGGATCTTTCAAGAATCTATGGTAAGAAGTGTTTAGAAAATCATATTTTGAAACGATTGGAATGTTATTGATCGATTGAAAATTGATACAAGACTGGTATGAGAATTCCTAAAGACAGAAAGTTTTGACTATCTCACAAGTTGAGTGCTCAAATTATTTTTGTTCTGTCTTCTACTGATCTATGCAATGGTTTATATAGAGGATTTTGGAATCTTCTTCCGTCGTCCCTTACATCATTTGGTACAAGTGAGGGTACCAATAATTGGTCCTATTACATCATAACTTACATCACTACTCTACAACTGTTTCTGAGAAGTCACGTCTTCTTTGTCAAAAGTAGATTCCAACTTCTTTTCATCATCTTTGTCAGCATGTGAGACAATCTCTAGCTCTGTATGCCTCTTGTATGGTTGTTGGATTTTCATTGATTTGATGAGTGTCAAATTTATCAGTATACTCTTTAAGGATTGTTGATTTTTCTTTTCTTTCATTTGTGAGGAGAGTCCATCCTTCATACTGACATAAACATTTGATTTTTTATTATACAAATTTTAAGCGATATTTGTATACAATTTTTATCCTTAAAATTTAGGGATGACAATGAGTCAAGTATGGGTCGAGTTTGTCAAACTCATACCCTAGCCACTAGAGATTTACAACTTTCATACCTTACCAATATACCCATTTAAGAATGATGAGTAGGGGACCAATCGGAGGCGGGTATACTTCTATACCTATTACCTAATATTTATTTTTTTATTATTTTTTATGGCTATAAATTGGTTATAGGTTAGATGTGCTCCGAATTAATTTGAATCAGTTAAATATTGGTCTTCACTTAAATTTAGCTTGGAAAAAACCTTGTTTTAGGTTGAAACTAAACAAGTTTAAACAAGCGAATTTAAAAAAAAAATTAGACGTTAACAATGTCAATAGTTTAAACATATTAAGGTTTAGACGTTAATAATGTCAATAGATATCTGGATTATATATATATATTCCACAATCACTTTTGTTTTAAATTCTATAATTTTTAAGGAAATTAATGGGTATGCGGGTCAGATATGAGTGTTGTAGCAAAACCCACACCCGACCATACACATATTGGGTTTTAAAATCAACCTCCATACCTGACCCACAAACCCATTTAGTTGAGTAATCCTTACCCATTTATGTCGGGTTTCCAACGGGTATCGGGTCCATCGGTATTATTGATATCCCTATTAAAATTCTTCAGGATCTAATCCATGATCTATTCACATTTGGTACTGGTTTATTATTTTGTCCTACATCAATCTGGAAGTCTCATCCAACATATCCAATTGTAATAATATGCTCAGCAGGATAAAATATCCTTCCATCGACTTCTGGACTTATGGAATAAAATTTGATATATATATATATATGGATCGTCCTTGAGCAAATTCTAATATTTCAGATATAAACATGTCATCAAATCGTTCAATTTCCTTTAAATCTTTTCTAGGATAGATTAGATCAAGAATCCATAGTCAGCTGCTATTTTGTCATAATGGGATCTGCTCCCTTTGTAATTATTAGCCTTAGGTAGACCGTAGACATGGTCTCTTGATGAAATAAAATAGGTATCATTATCTTGTAGTTCATACATGACTTTGGCAAAAGATTTATATTCTTCTTCTTTTGGTACTTAAGGGATGTCATCTTCTTCCTCGGCACGAATTTTGATTACTTTTGTATGTTCTTCTTTGGTATTGATTGTTAACTTCCTTGGATTGGCTTCATTTATGATCACATTTCTTAGACTAGGTTCATTTCTTTCGATTTTAGGTCCACCACTGCTTCCAGAAGACGTACATGTTTGTGTTTTTTATATAACATGTTTGGTACTTAACAGCTCAAACTGAGATTCAATCTCAATTATTTTATCGTTCAATTATTTTGTATAATTGGAATGAGAAATTTAAATTTCCACTAATAATTTGACATTTTCTTGGAGATTCTCTGCAAGTCACTCAATTCCAATTTTCATATCACCAACTTCCTCAATGAGAAAGTTCAATCGTCTTCTAGCGTCTATTAGAGATTGTTTGATGTTATCCATCAGTAAATCCGATATTCCTACTTAAGAAATCTGCAAGATAATTATTGATACATTTAATATGACCTATATCAAAATTATAAAATGCTAAATAAGCTTGCCATCTATGGAGTCTCCAGTATTGAGGTTCTGATGGTAATTTATTCTTGACTAATCCTGCAACTTGAGAACTGTCAGATTCAACAATGAATTTTTTGGATAATAGGAATAAGAAAAACTTTTTGATTCCTCTAATAATTGTTAACAATTCTTTTTCGTGGATAGTATAATTTATTTATGCATGATTAAAGGTTCCAATGGAATATCTGCAAGTCTCATCAAGATCCGTTTTTAATATTGTTGCTTAATATTTATCTAAGGCATCAGTATTAAGAATTGAATTATCTTTTTCATACGATAATCTTAATTTTGGTAAATTTTGACGTTATTCCTTGAGTGATCTTACTATTTTCTGTATGTTCTTTACTCCATCCCTTAGTATTTGTTTTTCTAAGTAAACATAGATTTTATGTCTCATTTTTGAAAGGTTTTCAATAAATCCTTCTGCATCATTTAAGCATCTTAAAATTTTTTGTACTTGTTCTTTTTATTATAATTTATCTAAGATATTTTTTTTTTATCATTTTAGATATATGAGTTTGCAATTTTATTCCTATTTTTATCTATTGATAATTCAAGAAAATCAATTTCTTATTTTTCTATAATAACTTTTTTTTTTATAAAGAACAATTCCTTCTTTTTTACACTCATTTATGAATTGTATTATATGATTTCTACGTTCTTCTTTATTATTAGAACATATTTATATATCATCTACGTGTACAATTAAAAATTTATTAAATTTCCTAAATATATTATCCATTTTTCTTTGGTATATTTGTGGTGTATTTTTTAAATCAAAAGGCATTACTATCCATTCTTATTTACCTTGAACTGTACTAAATACTGTATATTGTAAAATATCTTCTTCCATTTTGACTTGCCAAAATCTTAATTTACAGTCAAATTTAGAATAATATTTTTTTTCCTTTTGCAAGGTTTATCAAAACTTCTTTATTTAGTAAACAGTATCCATCAAAAATTGGTGTATTTATTTAGTTCTTTATCATTTATTACCATTTTAGCTTTTTCTCTAACTTGTTCAGCTTGTTTCATGACCATAAAAACTGAACTATTATGGGGTCCATTACTATGTTTAATTAGTTTTTTATTAAGCAATTCCTTTATTTGTGTTTTGAATTCTTGTTTATCTTATATAGTATACATCATTGGGCTTTTCTTGTAATAACATTTTCTATTAGCTCTATTTTGACTTTAAGATGATGTGGTTTCCAAAATAATAATGAATTTTGTCCATAAATTTTTTCTAATTGGTCAATGATTTTTTTTCGTACTTTTTTGTATTTTTGTTTTTAGGACTTTTTTGTATATTATTCTTTTATTTTTATTTTTATTTGTGTGATTGGTTTTTTCTCCCATATATTAGCACGTTGGGCTGACCGAACTCTATACGGTCTAAATTCTCTTAGAATTTTTAATAAATGAACGCCAACATTATTATATAATTATTTTGTTTATAATATTGAAATTGTTGGATAAAGTAATTTCCTAGTAGTATGTCACATTCTAATTTATCATAACTATATATTTTTTTTTATTACAATTTGTTTACTTCCGCGTATTATATGAGTTTATCAGAACTACTAATCATTTGAGTACTTTCTCCTGTTACTCCTGTAATTTTTATCTTTCTATTAGTATTTCATGACTTTGTTAAGAAACTTTTAAATATTGTTATATTACTTCCTGTATCGATTAATGCACAAGTTGTTACATTTGTTTCTACAATGAAAACATATATATAAATAGCTAATGGAAAACTTATTTGATTATTCATTCAGCTTTTGTACATAATATAGTTTAATCACTATAGGTTATAAATAGTCCTTCTCTTTTATACTATAAATAGTCTTCTAATCCATTTAAGAAACTCATTTCTAGTAATATAATATGAGGGTCTATGTCCACAATGCTATCTATATAACATTGTACTAAAAGATTAATTCTTTCTATTTTTATTGGTACTTTAACTTCTAGTTCAGTAGTATGTAATTTTCCATCAAAATTTGTATATCTATATGGTTCAGTTCTATAGGCTATTAATCATTTATTCTTGTTTGAAGTTATATGACATTCACTAACTCCTGTATCTATTAATATATTTGATCGTTTTATATGCTATTTTCCATTGAAATATTCACCTTCTATTTTTATATTTTCAACATTTTTATTGAGCTTTATTTCTTTTGTATTACTAGTTTTTCTTAATTATTTTCTATTAGGTAAACTAAGACTTTTTGATCTTTAAATTAATCTTTCATCTTTGAATGTTATTATCAGGGTATTCTTCCTTTCTTAATTCTATATTTTCGGATTTATTTTTTTATGCTAAGTTCATAGTTTTCTGGGACTAAATATATCAGTTTATTTGATTTTACAATTAATGTCTTTATATTTTTTATGAACTTCAATATATGATTTTTTAGAGTAAATATTTCCATAATTAGAATTAGTAATCATTTCTATGTAGCTTGAAATGTAAACCTAAAACTTTATTAAAGTTTTATTTTTCAATGAAACACAATATTTTGGGTAACATATAAATATTAGTTTCTGATGTGCTAGATTTTCTTCTATTATTCCGAAATTACTATCTTTCAATTTATTATTCTTCCATTATGTAGACTTACAGTTAAAGTGAATCGATTGCTTCTATAAATAAGGGTTATCTTTGTTGACATATATATACTTCAGTCTTTCAAATAAAAATTTTATTCTTGATCTTAAAGTTCTAGGTGTTCCAGGGTTGTTTCTAAAAAAAAATTTAAAATTTATTTTAAAATATATTCTCCATGAACCAAGTAACTTATTATAATTTATAATACATGTCTTTACATACTTCTTGATTTTCATTACTATAAAATTGAACATGATAATAATCTTTAAATTCACAGGTGTATTTTTTAATTTCACACATGTCACATATTGTTAAATTTATCAATTTATCCTAGCACTATAGTTTTCTCTTATTGCTTCTCTTTCAACATTTCTTATCAAATATTCTCCTAAAAATTCATCTGCAATATATTCAGAAATTTATTTCTGTTTGTAAATTTTTTATTATTAATGTTTTTCTATCATTACTTATTACTTCACACCAATTTCTAACGTTTCCTTCAAAAGATGCTATTAAGAAATTTATTCTCCTTTCAATACTTTCCCATGTATCATATTTATTATATAAAAAGAATAATATCGTTAAATCTGCCCAAGTTAGTAAGGTTTTTTTAGTATCTATTTTACAATCTAAATGTAATTATGTTCCTCCTTGATTAATAGGTTTATCATAATTATCATTTGACTCAAATCTATTTTTGTATTTATTTCCTTTCTATGGATGTCTAACTCTGTCATAATATTGTCTGTATGGCTTATTATATAGAGGTGCATAACTTTCATCTAAATCTAGTAGTTCTTGTTTAAAGGTTCCTATTGGAGCTAGATTAGGTGCTCCTTCTTTAATCATTAAAACTTAGTATTCATTTAAATGATCTAAGCTTAATTGGTCAAAATTTTTTATAAACAAGTCTAGTTCTTCATTCATCTTTATTATTTTGTTTTTCCTCAAATTTTAGTTCCCTAGTGTTTTTTCTATAGATTTTTTTTTTAATTCTATTTCTTCTTCTAATATCTTAGGTAATATATTTTTTCTAAATTCATCCATAATTCCTGCTTATATTAAAAAAATTTCTTGTTCAATATATTTCTTTCTTATTCTATACATTTCCTTTTCTATAAGTTTTTTGTCTATAACTAAAAGAAAATAATAAAAATAAAGATAAGAAAATAGAAGCAGTGGTGGACCTAAAATCAAAAGAGATGAACCAAGTCCAAGAAAGTTAACAATCAATACCAAAGATGAACATACAAAAGTAATCAAAAATCGTCATGAGGAAGAAGTTGACATCCCTTTAGTACCAAAAGAAGAAGAATATAAATCTTTTACCAAAGTCATAAATAAACTACAAGATAATGATACCTATTTTATTTCATTAGGAGACCATGTCTACCCAAGGTTAATAATTACAAAGGGAGCAGATCCCATCTTTACAAAAATGTTAGCTGACTATGGATTCCTAGATTTTATCATTCCTTGAAAAGATCTAAAGGAAATTTAACGATTCGATGACATATTTAAATCTGAAATATCAAAATTTGCTCAAGGACGATCCATATATATCAAATCTTATTCCATAAGTTTAGAAGTCGATGGAAGGATATTTTATCCTGTTGAACATATTATTACAATTTGATATGTTGGACGAGACTTCCAGATTGAAGTTGGACAAAATAATAAATCAGTACCAAATGTGAATAGATCATAGATTAGATTCCAAAGAATTTTAGGGATAAAAGTCCTATACAATATTGCTAAAAATTTGTATGACAAAAAATTCAAATATTTATATCAGTATGAAGGATGGACCCTGCTCACAAATGGTGAAAGGGAAAGTTCAACAATCCTTAAAGATTATATGGATAAATTCGATAACCATCAAATCAATGGAAATCCAACAACAATACAAGAGGCATGCAAAGCAATAGATTGTTCCACATGCCTACAAAGATAATAAAAAGAAGCTGGAATCTACTTTTGATAAAGAAGATGTGACTTCTCAGAGACAGTTGTAGAGTAAGCTATGATGTAATAGGACTAATTATTTGTCCTCCCACTTATACAAAATGATGTAAGGGATGACGGAAGAAGATTCCAAATTTCTCTATATAAACCATTATATAGATCAATAGAAGGCAGAACGAAAATAGTTTGAGCACTCAACTTGTGAGATAGCCAAAACTTTCTGTCTTTAGGAATTCTCATACCAAACTTGTATCAATTTTCAATAGATCACTAACATTCCATTTGTTTCATAAAAATATGAGTTTCTAGACACTTCTTCTTATTGATTCTTGAAAGATCTAATATGAAAAATTCTTTCTTATTTTAGCAAAAAGAGAGTTTTCTTTAATCCGAATCCAGAGTTTGATCTTTAGGAACAATACAGTGAGATTAAGAAGCTGGAATAGCAAAGATCTTGTGAAGGCAAGAGGCTGTTGAAGGGAGTTGTTTGGAGATCTAGAGCACAAATGTCACTTGATTCTAAGGGTTAAAATTCCAGATTGAAATTAAGGTAAAACTATTATTTTTTCTAAACTTAGAAAGACTCTTTTTAAGATCTTAGAGAATTGTAGGAATTATTATTTTTTTATTATTGTATTAATATTTGTGTAGTTTAATTTCAGTATATAAAATGTCAAGATATACAATTAAAAGATTAGATAATCTATTAAATAAAATTTTAGAAAAAAATAAGCGAAATTACTTCTCAATTAATGAATATAGATGAATTATCTGAAGAATATCATATACCTTTAGAAAATCATGACCAATATATTATAGAATATTTTAATTTATTAGACCATAGGATGGATCTATATTATAAAATTCAAAATAGAATAAGAGGAAATACAAGATAAAATCAATATATTATTGTTCTAAAATAAACCGACTATAATAAAAAGAAGGACATACTTTGTAATATTTAATAGAATAAGGGTAATATAGTCAAGATACTATTCAGTATTTTGTCCTTATTTGACTATCTGTACAAATACGAATAACATAACCCATCATTTAAACTCCTCCCCACCCACTCCCCCACCACCCACTTCCCATTCCAACAGTCCAACCCCACCCTTATTTACACATTGTCTTTTTCTTCTTAAATTTTTAACATCGATAAAGAAATAAAGTTTTTGATAATTTCATATTATACAATTTAATTATAGCTTCAATACAAGTGCAATATTAATATATAATTTTTTTCGTTATTTTAGAAATAAATATTTATCACATACATATTATCATTCAATTTAGGCATAAATAATCACAAGATATTTCACGTAATTTTTTTAGCTAACTTAATTTTATAGACTCAAATTTAAAAATCAATTTCAGTCAGCTCAACCAAAGTATTTAAAGATTCACTATAATTCTTGCTTGAATTGATTAAAATTGATATTTAAATTCGCCTCTACAAATCCAAGTTAGCTAAAAATATATGCAAAATATCTTATGATTATTTATGCTTAAATTGAATTGATAATTTATATATGATAAGTACTTGTTTTTTAAAAAACAAAAGTTTATATATTGATATTATATTCATAATAAATCTTTCATTAAATTGTACAATATGAAATCAACAAAAAAATTTATTTTCATTTAACAGTTTTTGGGATTATTCTTTTGAGGTAATTTATGACTAAATTGAGCTGGTTGGAATTGATGTTTAAACTTGCTTACAAATTTAAGTTAGCTAAAAAATTTTTGCAGAATATCTTCTGATTGTTTATACTTAAATTGAATGATAATTTTTATGTGATAAATATTTATTCTTAAGATAACAAAAAATATATATATATTAATATTGTATTCGTATTGAAGCTTTCATTAAATCATATAATATGAAATCAATGATTTTTTTTTTTAATTGATGTTAAAATATTTTAAGAAAAAAATCAAGGGTGTAGATAAAGGTGGGGTTGGTGTTGGGAGTGCGTGTGGGTGCGGGTGTCGGGAGGTAGGGGTGCACACAGTTTGGTTTGGGTAATTTGTAGCAATATTTCAAATTAAACCATTTGAAATGGTTTGGAGTTTTTCTAAACCAAACCAAACCAAACCATTTCATTTTCTAAACCAAATCATTTTTTGGGGTTTGAAATCTCAGTTTGCCAATGAATGAATTAATATATTCTAAAGCGAGTTCAAGGACACATATTCATCTAAGATTTCGAGTTGGAACTAGCTCAATCATGGTTGTGAATTAATTAATTTTGATAAATAAACTAATATATAGAAGTAAACATTTAACATTTTCTTAAAAGAAACTGTAGTTAGTTTTTACACTAAAAGCTTTACTTTAAGAAAATGTCTTGAATGATGATTATGAAACGTAGGAGTAAGAATTCTTTCTAAATGGCTTTGGATTTGAACAAATAATCTTTGGCTTCTTAATTCCTTAATTTTGATTCATTGAGAATAAAAAGTGTGTTGAATTGTTTTTTTTTTTTTTAAATTGAACATTTATCTTTATTTTAATTTTTTAAAGTTTTTAATTTGGCGGGTTGACGGTTTGAAACCACGGTTTTGACAATTAAAACTTCAACCAAACCGTTTAAGGTACTTTGAGATTTTTCTAAATCAAACCAAATCATTTCATATTTGAAACTGAACTGAACTGAACCAAATCAAATCATTTGTTGCAGTTTGATTTGATTTTACAATTTGATGGTTATTTGTTCACTCCTATCGGGAGGGAGGGATTTAAATGAATCAATTTATTGAATGGGGCGACGTGACCCTTGCCACATCAGTCGAGTCGAGCTCATTATAAGAAATGGGCGCCTTATAATGGGTACAACGCCCATTATATCATAAGTAATGTTATTCTATCACACAATGTGTCACACTGGGTGCCACCCCCTTCACATAGGTGGTGAGACTGCTCATTATGAGGATGGTCCCACATACAACCATGTGAGTGTGTGGCATCCAGTGTGGCAAATTTTGGGTGATAGAATAGCGTAATTCTTATATCATTTATGTTATCCTCATATTGTGAGCTAGATGTTCTTGGTAATAAAGTTTTCAAGCTTTGCCTAGCTTTAGTTAACCAGATATCTCGTCTTTGAATTGGAACAATAAATAATTTTTTTCAGAGAAACAAAAATCGTGAACACATAAATTGTTGGCTAATATATAAGGGTGACTATATTGCCACCACAAAATTTATTTGTTACACGAAAAATTTAAGTAATTTGTTAATTTACAAAATTGGACAAAAATGAAATGACATACACAGTCATAAGTTTCATCTATAGTTCACTAATTCTTAAGCACACCACTCCCTGCTCCCTCTACCATTTCTTCTGTAATTCTTATGCATACCAGTCACCACGCCCCTGTTCATTTCCATAATGAATGATAATGGTTAAACACATACATAGAAAAACAGAATTTCTTGAGCACACCAGTCACCACGCCCACACCCTGTTCATTTTCGCAATGAATGATAATGGTTAAACACATACATACATACATACATACAAAAATAGACATACAAGACAGAGACATACAATATTACGCACAATCGAGCTTGAGCAAATGGAAAGGAATGGAGTTCCCTAGTATTTCACGGACTTCTTCGAGTTTATTGGGGTTTCCCATTACAAAATTCACCGGCTGTAATAGAGCCGCCGCCGCCCTCCCCGTCACTGCAATTCTCTGCCTCTTTCTTTCCAATTTACCAAGAAATTAAAGGATATGGGAAAATAAAGGAATAAAAATGGTTTTTGATTTTACTTAACCATTTTGGTGAAGGGGAACTCACGATTGCATCCAATTTTTGGAAGAAAATGAACTAACAATTGAACAGATTTTGGTGAATGAGGAGAACTCATGTGGTGTACATATTTTATGATTTTATTTCTTTTTATAATTAGACAAGGGCATATTTGTATTTGTATTGTTGTGTATTTATAAAACATATATTTTATTAGTGGTGATAATATAATGTAGTGTATGGTATAATTCGTGGTGGTAATATATTTACCATACATAATGGGTCATTCTATGCGTACAGAATGGAAACTTGCGGAAAGTTTATAGATAGGTTAAGATTTACTATTTTAGCCTTGTCTTTCTTTTTTGTCTTTTAAAATAGGTTTTTAGTTAAATGACTTTATTACCCTTTTTATCTTAAGATATCACATTTGCATATTATATCCCTAAGTTTAGTTCATATTTACTTTTCTAATTATTATTATCTTGTCTAATTTGTTGTATTTTTATCAATTCAATGTTCTTTATTTTGTTCACTAGGTTTAGAAAATTCTCTATCTAATTCTATAACTTTATTACTTAATCCTTTTCCTGTTCTTAATAACTCTAAAAATTCTTCAATTGAATTTTCAATCAAGGTTCTTCCTTTTTGACAAAGTATATGACATAAACAACATAAATTTGTTTTAGATTTAATAATTAAATATCACTTCAATATTACTAATCTAGTGGGCGCCACACCCATTATATATAATGTGCGCGACTGATGTGGCAATGGCCTCTTTATCATCCAACTAATAAGCGTCACGTAGATAATGTCTCGTTTTCATGGTCCAAAAAATTTGTACATAGAATTATTGAAAATTTATATATTAATATTGTGCTTCTATTGAAGCTATCAGTAAATCGTATAATATGAAATCAATGAAAAATATATTTTTTATCGATGTCAAAAAAATTTAGGAGAAAAATGGAAGGAGTAAATAAGGGTGGGGTTGATGTTAAGAGTAGGAGTGGATGTTGAGGCATGGGTTTAAATGATTCGATTGACAATACGTAACGCCCTGAGTTCTTAATACACGGAATGCCACATCATCCTCTTCGTCTACGTTTTGAATAAATATCTAAAACCAGGAAATTCTATTAATTAATTATGATTGCTACCACTGTCCATCATTCGTCACTATCTCCGAAATCTACAAAAATAATTAAAACGGGGTGAACATTTCAAAGAAATACTTAGTAGACTCATCTCCAGTTAATTAATCTACACTATAATTGAACACATAAATATGGAAGTCACATTGTGACATTCATCATATAAATTTCTTTCATCGTAAGCGTCACTTAGTGAACATGAAAGAAAATAGTCTAGTCTCATCTCATGCAATAAATGCATATAAGTTATGGCATGCATACCATCGTAATTATTTCATAAGAAGTAGTCTCGTCTCATCTTGTCTCATGCAATAAATGCATATAAGTTATGATATGCATACCATTATAATTATTACATAAGAAATAGTTGCGTCTCGTCTCATGCAATAAATGCATATAAGACACATAAATCACACATTTACATGCAACTATAACTTAAATCAATTAATAGGAGTGAGTTTACATCAAATTTAATGAGTTCAAGTCGAGCAAAAAAATAATGTCAATCTTCTAAACGTCTGTACTCCTCGTCTAGCCAAATAGAAAATAAATTTGGGAATATAAAAGTTTAGGGGTTAAATTGAAAAATCTAACAAAATTGATATTGGAAAATTTTGATTCTGAAATAGAATTTTCAAAAACATCAAGTTGACTCTTTAGGGTTTAAAACATTGGGGCTGAAAACATAGTACTAGGAAAATCAGGGACTGAAATAAAATATTTTAAAACTGCAGGGTCTGGATTGAAAGACTGAAATTAAAGACTTTTAAAACTTGAGGGGCTAAGGGATAAATCTTATAAAGTCAAAATAATAAATCAATCCCTTAGGCTTTGTTTGGTTTAGGATCCTTAAATTCATTTTCAACCATACATTTCTATGGACTCGCCACTTTACACACTTTTCAATAACATTTCAACCATACATTCAAAAATTTCTCAAATACCAAACAAGCTCTTAATCTCTCTTTCTTTTTATTTTCAAAAGAGAGACATGTGAGAGAGAGACGGAGCACCATTCCTCTTGGTACAGAAGTTGTCAGCGCCCTTCGCCGGAGTTACACCGACGGTGATGTTGCCATCACGTGGAGGCTACGAAGATAGGTAGAGGGGTGGCGACTAAGAATATTTGGGGCTAATTTGTGCAAAAGCTGTGGCAGGGTGAAGGTGTTTTTCGATGGTAATCCAGTCGAGAAAGGGGTCGGTGGTAGAGGTAGGTATGGGTTTTGTTTATTCTTGGGTTTCTTAGTTGTTTGGGTAAATTTGATGGGGATATTGAACATGAGTAGTAGTTGGAGAAATGGATTTCTTATATATTCGAAAGTTACAAAATAGTTTACAGTAATGGTGCTTTTATAGAGCACGAATCAATACATACACTATGCATACATCAGGTAATTTTAACAGAAGTTTGTTATTCTCTATTCTAGAAGCTACGAATCATCATTTACACATGTGCTGAACCAGATTTTGGTTTGAAGGTGACAACATGTTTATTGAAGGAAAGAAAACGTGATTTCCCTTTAACGAGTTCAAAAAATGTAACGTGTTTTCTCCTTTATATCTGTAAACCCACAAGCATTATGCAATAAGCATTTCAGTCCTCTTCTCTTTTTTCTTGTATTTTAATTTCCCCGCTCAAGGTGTAGTGACTCGCATTCACGCACACCTTGTCCCTCAAACACAGGAACTTCATTAATGGCAGTGGCTTCGTCATTAAATTAGCTATCAGGTCTGATGAAGGCACGTAATTTATTTGTAGCTCTTTCTTTAGGACTCTATCTCTCACAAAGTGCAGATCAAGCTCAATATGCTTGGTTCTTGCATGATAGATCGGATTAGATGCTAGGGCACAAGCACTTAGGTTATCACACCAAATGGTGGTGGTCTTGTCTGTTGAATGTTCAATTCATTTAACAATGACTGGATCCAGTAGATTTCTGATGTTGTATGAGCTAGGGCACAGTATTCAGCTTCTGTGCTGGACCTTGCCACAACGGATTGCTTCTTTGAGCTCCATGACATAGGGCTTTCTCCAATATACATACACAACATCCAGCTACTGACCTTCTATCATCTGGGCAAGACGCCCAGTTTGAATCACAGTATCCATTAATGCTCAAATCACCATTATTCTCGATTGTTACTCCAAGCTCTGTTGTGCCTTTGACATACCTGCACACCTTCTTCATTAGCCTCCAGTGTACATCTGTAGGTTCTTGCAAGAATTGACTAAGCCTGTTTACACTAAAGCTTAGGTCTGGTCGTGTATGTGACAAGTATTCAAGAGCACCAACACAAATCCTGTATAGTGTAGGATTACTGAGTTTGTTCCCTTCAAGCTTTGAGGTCAATTTCCCAGCAGACATAGGCGTAGATATTTCCTTAAGTGAATCAAAGCCAAACCTTTTCAATAAATCAAGAGCATACTTCCGTTGGCTTATAAACAATCCATCTTGATTTCTGATAGCTTCCATCCCTAGAAACCTTCTAAATTGCCCCATATCTTTTAGGGCAAATTTATTGTTGAGGTCATCAACAAATTTCTGAAGTTGTTCCCCATTGTCACCTGTGAGTATGATGTCATCGACATACACTAAAATATAGACTGTAAAAATCTTATCCTCCTTGAAAAATAGAGAATTGTCAGCCTTAGATTGAATGAACTTCCATTCTAGTAGTGTTTCTTTAAGCCTATCATGCCAAGCTCTCGGGGCTTGCCTCAATCCAAATAAGGCCTTTTGTAGTTTACAGACATAGTTTGGCTTGTTTATATCCTCAAACCCTTCAGGATGTTACATAAAAACTTCTACAGTCAACTTCCCATTGAAAATTGCATTGTTAACATCGACTTGTCTAATATCCCAGCCTTTATGTACTACAACTGCTAGGATAACTTTCAGAATAGAAGACTTCACCATAGGACTAAACGTCTCTGAAAAATCAACCCCAGGTGTCTGCAGATACCTTTTAGCTACTAACCTTGCTTTATACCTTTCAACTTCATCATTTTCACTATATTTGAGCTTAAACACCCACTTAGATCTTATTATCTTTGTGACTGCATTTGGATGTACCAATACCCAAGTATTGTTCCTCTGTAATGCCTCATATTCACTTTTCATAGCTTCTCTCCAATTTGAGTCTGACATAGCTTCCTTCACACTTACACTTCTAGGTTCACAAAATTAAGCATTGAAAACTTTCTGTTTAAAGATTCCAACCTTACCTCTTGTGACCATATGATGTCCTACATTCTGAGGGACATCTTCAGTTACTGTGTTATCATTTCCATCAGGTGCATTTACTTCTTCACTTTCAATCAGTATTTGATCTCTTATGTCACCAACATATCCTTCTTTGCCATGTTGCTGAGAGCTGCTACCTAAGAGTGCTGATAGTGGAGTGGTTAAATGATCAGGTCTATCAGAAGAATTTGTTGAGGAATTGTTGTGAAAGTTTTTGAAAGTGCAGTATTGTGATCAGAGGAGGTAGCTGATGAAGGAGGTGTAGAAGAGCTGTTAGGTTCAATAGGTAAAGGATAAGTGACAATCACAGAGTTATGAATTGGTTCAGTGTGTTTATTTAGGAAGTTTGGTCTAAACGAAAAATCATTTTCATTGAATATCACATGTCTAGAAACGAAGACTCTTCCAGTTTGACTGAGACATTTGTATCCTTTATGAGCTCCACTAAAGCCTAGGTTGACACATTTCTGAGAGTGGAAAGAGAGTTTATGCTTGTTATATGGTCTAAGATAAGGGTAGCAGGCACATCCAAAAATTCTAAGTTGATCATAGTTGACTTCTTTCTGGAATAAGGTTTGGAAGTGTGTTTTTAGACCAAGTACTGGAGTAGGCTGTCTATTGATCAGAAAATTTGTTGTTTGGAAGGCTTCTACCCAATATTGTAAGGGCATTTGTGCTTGAGCAAGTAAGGAGAGTCCAACTTCTGTGATATGTCGGTGTTTTCTCTCAGCTCTCCCATTTTGTGCGGAGGTATATGGACATGAAAATCTAAGTTCAATGCCATTTTCTTTAGCTAATTTTCCAAAGCTTCTATACTCTCCTCCATAGTCACCTTGAAATATTTTATTTTTCTCTCAAATTTTGTTTCTACATGCTGTTTGAATTGGATAAACATTTGTAAGGATTCTGATTTTGTTTTCATGGGGGTAAATCCATGAGTGTCTGCTGTAGTCATCTAGAAAAAGAATATAAAACTTGTAGCCATTGGTTGAGCTGACTGGAGATGGTCTCCAGACATCTGACTGTATGAGGTCCAGTGGATTAGTGGCATGTGACTTAGATAATGTGTAAGGAAGTTTATGAGATTTGCCTAGTTGACAAGCTTCACAAAACAATGAAGTTTCATTGATTTTGAAATTTTTGACATTGTGTTTCAATACATGAACTAAAGTATGAAAGGAAGGGTGTCCTAGCCTTCTGTGCCAGAGTTCTAGACTTGACTAAGTACTAGGATTATTACAACTAGAAGAAGATGACAAACAAAATACAGGATAGCTAGAGTTTTGAGAACCCCAGTGTCTAGAAGAGTTTTTGATGAGGTTGAGTTGATAGAGTCCATCTTTAATCACTCCTCTGACCAGCTCCCTCTTGGTCTGCAGATCCTTTACAATACAAAAGAAAGGATAAAATTCAATAAACACACCATTGTCCAAAGTGAACTGTGACACACTCAGTAAATCCTTCTTTATTTTTGGCACCAGTAAAAGATTGTTCATTTTCAGAGACTCATTTTTACTAGATTTCACAGTAGTTTTACCAACATGGGAAATAGTTAGAAGATTACCATTCCCAACTTTGATGTGCTCCTTACCAGTGTACTCCTTCATCTCCTCCAGATTACTTTTATCATAAGTGACATGATTGCTGGCTCCTAAGTCAGCAAACTAGGCAGGATCCTCCAAAGTGTAAGGAGTCATAGTAAATGCTGAGAAATTCTGGTTGTGTGCTGCTGTTCCTTCAGGTTTCTTCACTACATAATTCTCATCAAACCTCTTGAAGCACCACCCTTCTTGGTGATTTTTCAGCCCACGGATTTGACAAGGTGTCTTATACTCGGTTTGTCTACCTCCTCTTCCTCTTCCTCTGCTTCTTCCCCTTGAGCCATTCATTCTTAGATTTGTACTGCCTCTGTAGTTTCTTCCACCAGAGAATGTTACCTTGTTTCCTCCTTGGCTGATGTTAATGGATCCATCTCCAATTCTGATCTGATTCAGATACTCTAGTCTGCTTTCGAAAGTAAGCAGAACAAATGTTAGCTCATACCAGCTCAACTGGCCTCTGCTGTTGAGTTGTACTACCACAGGAGTGTATTCTTCATCTAACCCTGCGAGTACCTTCACTATAAGATCATCTTGATCCATAGATTTACCAGCAATTTCCAAGTTATCTGCTAACCTTTTAACTGTGGTCAAGTATTGGTCCATGGAAAGGGACCCTTTCCTTATCCTCTGCAGCTCTGTTGTAAGGAATGTTAGTCTGGACTTGTTTAGAACACCATAGCTTTCTTTAATAGCATTCCACAGCTTAGCTGAGCTTGTACTTCCTATTACTCTCATAGCTACGTCTGCAGTCATTGAGAAATACAACCATCCAATGAGCAACTAATCTCTAGCAACCCACTTTTCATATTCAAGATTGGGGATTCTTTCCACTGTCACAGTTTCTCCAGTGGTGATTTCTTTAGTCAGCAGTTCTTCTGGACATTCCTTCGTTCCAAATAGATATCCTTGCAGTTTGTGCCCTTTGATGATAGGTAGCACCATGTTTTTCCACAACAAATAGTTGTCTCTGTCTAATTTGACAGATAGAGACTAAGTTAGATTGAACTCAGTAGCAGGGTTCTGATTTTGGAAAATGGAGGTGATTCGGATGACATTGGAAGAAGCATTCTGGCTATCTGAAGGGAGAGTAGACATTGCAGCAGCTCTGATACCAAGTTGAAGAAATGGATTTCTTATCTATTCGAAAGTTACAAAATAGTTTACAGTAATGGTGCTTTTATAGAGCATGGATCAATACATACACTATGCACACATCAGGTAATTTAACTGAAGTTTGTTATTCTCTATTCTAGAAGCTATGAATCATCATTTACACATGTGGTGAACCTGATTCTGGTTTGAAGGTGACAGCATGTTTATTGAGGGAAAGAAAACGTGATTTCCCTTTTAACGAGTTCAAAAAATGTTGACATGTTTTCTCCTTTATATCTGTAAACCCACAAGTATTATGCAATAAGCATTTTAGTGATGGTTTTCGAGAGATGGCTGCAGTGATGATTTTCGAGAGATGGTGGCTGTCAGTTGTGGGTTATGGCGGAGGTGCTGTGGTGTTGGATTTGTGGCTGTGTTTCTGTTGTTGGTGGTCAACATGTACTATGGTGGATTAAAGTTTGGTCGGAAGTGGCATTGATGGTCGATTTCGATTGTGTAGTTTTGGGCATGGTTGCGATGATGTGCGATTTGCGGTAGCGATGGAGGTTCGGTTTATGGTGTCATTGTGAAGTTCGATTTTACGGGTTGTGGGTGGTTTTAGTCTGTATATTTTTGTGTGAAGAGTTTCCAGCCAAAAAAATCGATGGAGAGAAGAGAGGTTTACTGAGAGAGTTTGTACTGAGATTTTGTTGAAGTCTATGTCAGGTGATTGTTGATGGAGAAGGGAATTTATATATGTATTGATCACAGGAAGGATAGGTTGAAGTGTCTAGTTTAGAATAGGATTTGTGAAAAACTTTGATACGTGTATCCCAACGTAGGTAGGATACCTTACAAAATATGACCACTAAAAGATAAATTTGGATTAAAAATTAATTTGGATAACAATAAAAATTAAATTTGGAGTTTGAGCTTAAAATAATTTGGGTTTAAAATAAATAAGAATTTTGGCAGGATCCGACTTAATGTGCTTGGACAATATTTTAAAAAATTAAAATTGGGTTGAAAGTCGAATTGGACTTAAATTATTTTATTGACTAAAAAAACAGTATTCTAAAAAACTCACTTATGCTTACGTTTAGGTACGCTTAGACTTGAAACTTGACCTCTTCGCTTCATCACGCTTCGTGATTCACCCGCGCTTCGCTTGCGCATTGTCGCGCTTTTTTCGCACCCAGGCGCATTTAAGTGTGAAGTTAGGCCTCGTCGCTTCGTTACACTTTACACTTTTTAGAATACTGCTAAAAAATAATTGATGTGGTTAGACAAACACACTTTTTAACTAAACTTGGGTGAAATTATAGCGACGCATTTTCTAAGATATTAAATATTTATTTAATAATCAACTGAAAATTCTTGATCGCTACACAATAATTCTATGAAGACATTTTTTGGGACATGAAAATGGGACATTGTCGACATACACTTCTTGGTTGATGATGAAGAGTTGCTTCATCACCTAATGTCGAGGAGTAACCTTGATATATCCCATTTTTCATGTCTGGAAAAAATATCCATATAGAAGAACTCATGATTTTTTTGTTATTTTAAAAATAAAATTAACATTCAATTTAAGAATAAATAATCTCAAGATATTTAGCGTAATTTTTTTTTATCTAACTTGAATTTGTAGAATCATATTTAAACGTCAATTTCAATAACCTCAATTTGTTAGAAATTACCACAAAAAAATTATCCTAAAAAATGTCACGCGAAAATATATAGATTTTTTTTCTTTGATTTCAGATTATACGGTTTAATGAAAGACTCAATATGAGCATAGTATCAATATATGAATTTTTTATTTTTAATAAGTGTGTGTGTGTGTGTGTGTGTGTGTGTGTGTGTGTGTGTGTGTTTGTGTATATATATCAGTTCAATTTAAGCATAAATATTAAATAATCACAAGATATTTCGTATTTTTTTTAGCTAATTTGGAATTTTTGGCGCAAGATTAAACATCAATTTTAATCAACTCAAGCATGAATTATAGGGGATCTTTAAATATTTTGGTTAAGCTTATTGAAATTGATTTTAAGTTTGCGTCTACAAATTCAAGTTAGTTAAAAAAATTAAGCGAAATAACTTGTGATTATTTATGCTTAAATTAAAAGATAATATGTATGTGATAAATGTTTATTTTTTCTTTTTATAAAATAAAATTATATATTAATATTGTACTCATATTGAAGAATTAATTGTCCCAATAATCACTGAACTTATATATGATTGATCACTAAAGTTTAGAATGTCAAGTTTTAGTCACTAAATTTATCAAGATATTGGACATTAATCACTCACGTAACTTTGGTAACCGAGTTGAAAAAACATACATGGCGCCACGTCACAATTGTTACATCAAAATTTTAAAAATGTCTTCGATTGGTCACTAAACGTTTAAAAAGTTGTCGATTCGTCACTAAACTTTTAGCTGATCTAGTTTTGATCACTAATTTGTAAAAATGATGTTGATTAACCTGAAAATTTAAAAATATTATTCCAAATTATGTGTTGCATATAACAGATTGATTATTTTTATATTTGATTTACAATTTAAATTAACAAAAACACAATAATGTCTAACCAACATCTATCCCATTCTCCCAAAAATCATAAATCTACATTAAAAGCAAAAAAATTATAAATTAAAGCCAATAATTATTATAGCTAAAAACCTATATCATGTTGATTAGTTATTAATATATATTTATGATTTTTTTTGTGTGAATGTTAGACAAGTTGGTTTGCTGTCATTATTTTTTATGTTAGTGTAATATATCAAATTTGAAAATAATTGATTTATTAAATGCAACGCATAATTTGGAAGAGCATTTCTAAATTTTCGATTCAGTCAACGTCATTTTTATAAGTTTAATTATCAAATTTCAACAATCTTAAAGTTTATTGAGCAATAAGAGACGTATTTAAAATTTAGTGGGCAATAAAAAATATTTTTAAAAATTTATTGACCAATCAAAAACGTTTTTAAACTTTTCATGTGTAGCAATTTGGTGTGCAATGATTGGTTTATTAAAGGTGGGTGACATCACATGCGTATTCTGTCTGTTACGTCATCAATTCCATTAAGAAAGTTACGTGAGTGACTAATATTTAACATTTTGATAAGTTTAGTGATCAAAACTCCACATTTAACATTCCAGTGATCAATCGAAGATATATACATAAGTTCAATAACTAATGAGATAATTAACTCTATATTGAAACTTTCATTAAATTGTATAATATGAAATCAAAGAATTTTTTTTTTTTTTATCAATGTTAAAGATTTAAGAAGAAAGAAAAAATGAAAGGTGTAAACAAGGGTGAGATTGGTGTTGGGAGTGGGAGTGGGAGTGGGAGTGGGTGTTGGGTTGGGGGGTTTAAATGATTCAATTTAGGATCGTGCTATACGTACTAACAGATTGTACTAACAACCTACTAACACACTAAAAGACAATGTTTTAAAATGTATAATTATTATGTTATCATTTTAGTTATAAATCTTTAGTTTTCTAAATCTAATCATTAGGTAAAGTGTCTAAGTTTAAAATATATTTTGTATTACAATAAAATGTGTGAAGTCTATTACTATATATTCTAAAGTCTTTTCTACTATAATTATATCTAATTCTTCAATTTTTTTCTTCTAAATCTCTAACCAATTTATCTATATGTATGATAATTCTTTCAAGTACTGAAATGTATGTATCATGGATAATTTTTAATTGATGAATCTAATAATTTATAATGTCTTCCTAAATCTTCTTATGTATTCTAATTGTATATTTGTTTCTCTATTTAGATCTTTAAATTCATCTAGAATTACTGAACATAAATTAATCAAATGATGTATTTAATTCATAAATCATGAAGCTAAATAGTTTAATTATAATTATTCATTCTATTTCTTACATTCTGAAAATCTATAATTTAATAAATCTACTCTCTCTTGAAGTCTTCTTATTTCTTCTAAATATATTCTATTATTTCTAGTTACAAGATTTAATTAAGCTAATCTTCTTCTAACAATTTCAATTTCTCTTTCAATAGTTAATCCGAACATAATAAAAACATGTTATCAACATATGTAAAAACCTGTAGATATGATCATAAATAAGATGATAAATGATTCGAATCAAATTAATGATAAAGACGATATATAGTCCATCGTACTTCTTTGTAAATCTGATTTTAAAATATTTTTCACCAAATGCTCTTCAGTTATTTATCTAAGTATTAAACACTTCTCCATACGAGATCGTTGCTGCTCAAAAGACTCGCAGATTTGTGGATGCTCGAAATACTTACTTCAATACTTTCTATTTAACACTTAAACAAACACTTCAAAGAGGTTCAGTACAATTCAGTTTTGTTTCCTACCTCTTGATGTACTCTTTTAACAAAAGTTTTATAAAAAATAAATTTATAGACTCATACATAAATAGAGTATTAGTAACTATTTAATGACTTCATACATATATCTAGATGGATTTTATGTTGGATATTGGTTTAATAATTCGGAAAATTAGTTAAGTATCAAAAAATCGACGAAAGTGACTTCGTGTCAATTTCGGCCAAATATTCGAAACTCAACTTAGAACCATGCGATCGCATGGTTGTCCGAACAGTTGTGTCCTTTGGAAGGGTTACATGCATGGTTTGGCTCCACACCATTTCGTCAACAACCCTTCATCATCTATAAATAGGATCCTTAGGATGTCCTAATCCACACAACAATGATATGCAATCACAATATCATTCTCTTCTCTTCCATCAAACAAAATTATTGCATTCTTGTTGCATACATTTTTGTTTTCCTTCTTCATTTTCCGTTTGGAGTACAAATCCATATTTTGGTTCGTTGTGCTTGTGTTTTGGAGTGCTACAAACACAAGTGGAAGTCGTTGTATCTTAGGATTTGATTGCCATAAATCGTAGGAACTGTTGCGGGGTATATTCGACTTAAGGACAAAGTATTCAACACTTGCCTCGACTTTATCTCTTTTTCTTGTCTTTTTTTCCTTGCCGTTATTCTATCCAAATTTGACACGGTTTTACATATAATTTTTTATTTCTTTGGCGTCACTACACACAAAATACTCAAACAGTTTAGTTGTTCATACCTTCTATTAGTTGTTTCTAGATTAGTTTGATGAAAGGGATTTTGAGCTAGGAATGAAAATAAAGACAATAGATGAGAGAATATAGATCTTCACTGGTGAAAACCAATATGATTTTCGGATGCTTACAATGAAAAGATACTCCTTTTATAGTTGATAAAAGCTAAGTTGAGGTACAACATAATATTCCCTAACTTTTACATGTTTGGCTTACAATTAAAGTAGATAAAGTAATGATAAGATTATAATAATTTTTGCTTCTTTTCTTAAGTTTCACATGGTTCTGAAACCCCATGCCTTGAATAATTCATATCAAACAAGACCAGACAAGTCTCGTCTTCATTGTAGTTGAGTTGGTCCCCACAACTT
This sequence comes from Ligustrum vulgare, assembly GCA_963555705.1. Taxonomy (NCBI): domain Eukaryota; kingdom Viridiplantae; phylum Streptophyta; class Magnoliopsida; order Lamiales; family Oleaceae; genus Ligustrum; species Ligustrum vulgare. The sequence continues at coordinate 23,530,494 of OY743178.1, read as the reverse complement.
TTATACTTGTAGCCTGTTTCTACCTCCATTAGTTGATGTAGATAATCAACTAATGGAACGGACAATGTCATTGCAGATTATTTATCCATGTGTGGAGGAACAACATAAAAAAGTAGAAGAATTCAATTTGGCCACAAGTTAAATGAACATCAACTATACAAATCTATTCAACTGTGTGAATACTTGCATGACAAAGATTGTACAAATTAACAATGAGCTATCTTTTTATGAATTAAGGGTTAATTCATTTGAGGAAATGTACAAAGGAGGATCTCAATCCTCTCCAGTGAAGAATTTATCAGTAGAACATCCTATTAACAAAGAAGTATCTAATTTATCAATTATTGGAAGTACATCTTCCGAAGAAAAAGTAATTGGAAAATCAATTGAACAATCCAAGAAAACTTTTTTAGAAGCTGCCAACAGTTATAACAAAAGAACTATCAGAACATGAGAAGACTATGAAGAAACTACATACATACTTTTAGTATGTAGAGTACCTAAACAAGATAACAAAAGAAGGAGACTGGCTAAGAAAAATTAGCCACCAAAAAATTAACAAAGCAATTATGCTACTAGGAGCAGATGCAAGAGTAGTCAGAGGACTGTTTGATCATGGACTTATTCAATGTATATACCTTAGCAAGGATATGAAGGAGATATAATTATTACCTAATCCTATCAAAGCAGCAATTAAGATTTACTTTGGGACAACCAAAGCAGAGAAGATCTATGTCAGGATTTACTCGACAATCCCAGAATTTATTGGTGAGATATATCTAAAAACTAAACATATTATAAAATTTGGAGTAACTAGCATAGTCATCCTTGCAGAACCAAAAATTAAACCATTTGACAAATATGAGCAAATTAGAGCTATTCCAGAAAAGAAAAGAAAAAAGCTTCTAGGATTGAGAGTCATGTACAAGGAACTAAGGGATACCCTTTCGCAAACTAATGATTTGTATACCAATCTAATGACGAAAGACCATTAATCTACAACATTACAAGAGTTAAACAAAATAATAGTCAATTATAGAAATTAAAGGAATATGCTGAGAATATACTTATCAACAATTTGGATCTAAGTCAAGAAGCCTATGATTATCTACATCAATAATGGAGGTAGAAACAGACCACAAGTGTAAAAGCTATGGGGACAAACTCAACTACAATGAAGACGAGACTTTTCTTGTCTGATGTGAATTATTCAAGGCGTAGGGGTTTAGACCCATGTGAAACTTAAGAAAAGAAGCATAAATTATTGTAATCTTATCTTTATTTTATCTACCTTAATTGTAAGCCAAACATGTAAAAGTTAGGGAATCTTATCTTGTCCCTCAACTTAGCTTTTATCAACTATAAAAGGAAGAGTATCTCCTCATTGTAAGCATCCGAAAATCTTATTAATTTTCATCAACAAAGATATATATTATTTCATCAATTGTCTTTCTTTTCATTCCTAGCTAAAAGTTTCTTTCCATCAAACCAGTCCAGAAACAACTAACTGAAGGTATGAGTAACTAAACTCCATTCAGATATATATATATATATATATATATATATATATATATATATATATAAAGTCATTAAATAGTTATTAATACTCTATATATGTATGAGTCCATAAATTTATTTTTTATTAAACATTTCTTAAAAGAGTACATCAAGAGGTAGAAAACGAAACTGGATTGAAATGTTTGTTTAAGTGTTAAACGGAAAATATCGGAGTAAGTTTTTCAAGCATCCATTAATGTGTGGGTCTTTCGAGGAGTAACGATCTCCTATGGAGAAGTGTTTAATACTTAGATAAATAATTGAAGAATATTTGGTCAACAATCTTTTAAAATCATATTTTCAAATAAGCATGATGGACTCATAGATAGAAAGAAGTATTAATAGTTATTTATGGTGGATTATAACAACCTACTAACACACTTCTTTGTAAATCTGATTCTACATTTTTTTTTTTTACCAAATACTCTTCAATTATTAAATTTTTGAAATTATAATTTGTCTATAAATTCTCCTAAAAAGGTTTCTTCAAAGAGTAATTCTACACAAACATTTTTTTGACATTTTTGCGTGACGTATTGCTGATGTGTTACCTCGACATTGGTTGATGCTAAGGTGTGTCACATGGCCCCACCTCGGTATCAACCAATGTCGAGGTGGCATCAGACATGTCACCTAAACATGTCCAAAAAAATGTCCACTTAGAATTTTTGTTCTTCAAAAGTATTCATATATATATATATATATATATATATATATATATATATATATCTTCTAGTTTGATTTTATTTTCTTCTATTAGTCTAAGATATTCGTTATGCTATTTTACTAATCTTTTAACTTCTTCATATATTTCTATAACTTTTGTACTTAAACCTCTTCCCCACCTGTTTAATTCTATATATTCATTATGTAAATTTCTAATTAATTCTTTTTTTTTTTTATGAAGTATGTGAGAGTTATAAACATGCATAATATTTTTATAATAATTCAATAATTTAATATGACTAGTTTGTAAAATAAGAAATATTTTTGTTATTTAAAGTGTTGATATTTTTTAATTTTATTATGTGCTAAACTTAATAAAATGGTATGTAAAATAAGGTTATGGTTTGATAAGTAACATTTCTAACTTTAAAGGGTAGAATTGGTATTTAAGACTTTTTAGTGTGTTATTTGTAGGAACTAGGAATTATTAGTACATGTAGTATTTTTCTTCAATTTATTGAATGGGGGAGGGGGAGTCAGCCGCACCCATTGCCATTAGATCAGTTCTGTACATAATTAATGTTAAACTGAAGTCTTATTTATTTATTTGCATAGTATTTTCTTTTCTTTTGCTGTCAACTTTAATACTCCCTCCCCCCGTTCATTGAAGATAGATTTTTTTTTTTCTTTTCTCACATAGATTAAAAAAATATAATTAATGTAATTGAAAATATAAATTTTCTTACATTTTAAATATATCCCTACAATAAACAATAGAATAAATATGATTAGTTTATATTTGTTTATAACAACAAACAATAAATAAAGGCAAATTAGAAAACTTAAAAATATTTATATTTTCAATAAGGAAAGTAACCTATAATTTTAGACAGATAAATAAGGAATACAAATTTATCTTCACGAACCAGAGGGAGTAAAATATTTAACTAGTTTTCAGGCAGATGAAGAGGAGAGAACTTTTGAGATTAAAGATAGAAGGTGTTATATCATCTCTTGCCTCCATTTGGTAACACTGTTTGATTTATAAACTTGTTTATTTATGATTTCGAGGTAAAAAGTAATGGTTGAAAATTGGAGAGAGAAAATGTGTGTGGTTAAAAAATGATTTGGGAAATTGTGTTGTTTATAAACATGTTTATAAAAAAAAAAAAAAAAAGTAATTACCAAACAGAGGCAATAATCCAGAAAGCCCTATGAGTTTCCACTGTTCGGATAAGTGAAAAAACCTATTTATAAACTAATTTATAATCAACACAATTTTTTCAAATAACTTTTTAACCCTACATCTTTTATTTCTCCAAATTTAACCCTCCATCTTGCCTCGATTTCTCTAAAAACGGTGATTATAATACTTGAAGCCTCCGAACAGAGGCTAAAGTCTTTTCTTTAGACGAGCCAAGCCACGACTCGGCTCGTTTGGCCATTGCTGAGCTCAGCTTGACCCACAAGCTCACGGCTCGTGGGCCAAGCCGAGTTTCTACTTGTCCGGCTCACTCAATATTTTTTCTCTTACATTAATTAAGTGGGTAGTTAAAATAGTTGAAGTCTTGAATATTTATATCAATGATATATTATTATATATAAATTTGTAATTAGTTATGGAATAAATAAATTAATAATTAAATAAGTAATGTTAGATTGTTATTTGTTACTTGTTAGTGAATGAAATTGAAAGCTGAAATGATGAATTATAATTTATAAGTTTATAAAGTAAGTAAAAACTTGTTCAAATAATCAAATCTCCAATTATAGTTATAAAAGACAAAAATTAAAATTTAGTAAATAAATTAAAATTTAAAAGTTTAAAAAATAAAACCCTCCTCTCTTTTTTCCGGGCTTGGGACCAGTTACTAAATTTAATAATTAAATTTTCTAGTAGGTGGAATTAAAATTGTACACGAACAATTTGTTATGTGCACAATTTTTGTTTTGAAATCAAAATTGTATTTTATTTTATATAAATAAATTAAATGTTTAAAGTTAAATATCATTTACTTGACTGCACGCAATTTCGGCATACTTATGTTGTATGCGTAAATTAGCGTCTTATCAATCTTTGACACACATTAACGCTTCCAAAATATCTTCTTTGAATCAGCTCTTGACTCCTGAAAAAACCCTTTTACCTGCACTAAAAGCAGATTCCGAAGCTACCATGCTAATCGGGGGTATTAGTAGATATTTTGCTATAGCGAAAACAATCGGATATCTTGGTTCGTTTGTTTGCCAATATTGAAGTAAATCAAATTCCAAAGAATTAGCATGCTCCATATTTCTAAGTAAATCTTGTTGAAAATAATTTTTCAATTCTTCAGGTATTTGAAGTGGACCTGATTCGTTACAACTAGGAGACATACTGTAAAAAGAAGTTCCATGTGTTTAACTAATTTCTTCCATTAGATTGTATAATTTTACTTCGTCGTCTCCAAGATTAGTGGCACGTGATAGTGCAGATTGTGTATGACTAACATTAGCTCCTAATTGTATTGCATATACGGTATACATGTTTACAAACGTACCTTCTAAATTATTATAAGTGATAGGAGTGTCCAAAATCAACGAGCTATTGATTTTTGAAACAAGAAGTTTCGTACCCTTTAAATTGTAACGCGGGTCCATTACGCATGCTAAGGAAAATAATATAAGTAAATCTTCCCAATATTTTCTAAATTTCATTTCCATAGCAATGATCATATCAATAAAAAATGTGTAATTTCTATATTTATAAAAGTTCTTACAATAATATAAAGACATTCAAGAACTCTTGAACTAGTGGGTAATATACCTTAGATAATATGTTGGTTGAATCATAAAAACATGTTAAAAATCTTTTCAATTTAAAAGCAGCTTCCCAATCCGATTCTATTAGTAGAGGATCATCGTCATTCTTAAGTGCTCTACTATTATAATACTCTGTTATTATGTGTTCATAACCTTCAAATAATTTAAGTAATAAATATGTAGAGTTCCACATATGGCCTACGTCGATGATAAATTTCTTAGGATTTAAACCGAATTATGAATACATCTCTTCAAAATATTGTTTTCTACTCGATGATATGGTTATGTGCACTAATGCATCTCTAATTATATTCATTTGACTTTTAATATGTTTCAGTTCATCTTGAACAATTAAATTTAAAATATGACAGACACATTTAACATGGAATAAAAAATCACAAAATTTCGGATTAAGAATTCTGCATAACTTATCTACTACAGACTTATTTACACTAGCATAATTGAAAGTAAATGATCAAAATTTACTTTCGAACTCATATTATCTAATAATCTATAATATATCATTAAATATGCTGGCTGCGTTATGAGGAAATTCTAGAATTTTAAAAGCGATCATTTTTTATGCATAATCCAAAGTGGATCAATGTAGTGTGCAGTTGCAGCAATATAACATTTTTTGTTAATACTTTCCCAAAGATTGAAAATAAAAGAAATAATACCACCATAATTATTTAAATCAATTATTAATTGCTTCTTAGTTTTAAGAAAATATTCTATTATATCAGAATGCAGAGTGTTTCGACTAATACCGACGTACCTGGGTTGAAGATAACGCTTGATGTAGGTAACAAAGTGTTTGTTGTCCACTGTGCTTAGTGGAAACTCCGCCCCTGCAACGAATTGAACCATGCCAATTCGATTCTTTTATTCGGAATACATCCAATTTGAAAGTGTAGATCCAGCTGCAAAATCACTAGCGGATGAACCAAATTGTAATTGACTTTGATTTGATTCAACGAACTTGTGCTTGGTCTGACACTTGCTATAGTGACGGTTGAGGTGTGTAGTACCAATACTCTTTTGCTATACCAATTGTTGTGTACAATATTTGCACACAGCTTTGAACTCTTCATTTCCTTCAATTATTTTCCCTGTTGCGATCGATTTAAAATGATCCCAACACTTTGAAATTGGCTTTTTACTTTTTCTAGCTTTTCGTTTCCCTCTTGCGTCGAGAATATCATGATTATTTTGTAAGATTTGAACATCCCATCTTTTTCATTATCGTCTAAGTCGATTGATTGATTTAATGCATCTTTTTCAATATTGTCGAGAATTGGTATGTTGTTGAGATTGACAAATTCATGGTCGAACTGAGAGTGAGATTGCGGTGTTAACTCATCATACCCCTCAAATTCAAGTGGACCATCGAACAATTCATTAACAAATCTTCGACTGCTTGGATCTATTCTTTTGTATGTGATGTAAAAAATTTGAAATAGAAAATGAAATATATATAATTGTAGTGATAAGAATATTGGAAATTGTGTGTGTATAAATAATAAATAGTTAGAATTGAGAGATGTAATGAATAATTGAGAGATTGAAATTGAAGTATGTAAGTAATTGTATAATTGTAGACTTGTAGTAGAGAGCTTGACTAAGTAAGAATTAGAGAGTAGTTGAGAGATGGTGTAGAGTGGACCTGGCAACGATCACAAAATTGTGACCGTTGCCATGAATTCATTGTAACGGCCACAATTTACATTTTATTATTTTTTTCTGTTTGCGAGCTAACGAGCAGAGTGGCTTGTCGGCTCGTTATGCTTGTGTGGCACAAGCCGCTCGTTGAACCATGAGCTGAGCCATGCTCGACTCGTGGTTCAACGATGGCGATCCGCTCGCCCACTAGCTTGCCTTTTTGACGAGTCAAGCCGTTCTCTACTCGTGTTTTCTCGAGCCGAGCCGAGGGCGGCTCGGCCCGTTTGCCACATCTACGGTAGACTGTAAAATGTAGTTTATAGCTTGTAAAATCCCAAATATATAAAATGGCTTCTTATATATATATATATATTATTACTGATAGTTCTACATTTACTTGTGCATTAATTAAGAGAAATAAGTTTGATTTACTTGGCTATCCCTATTATTGGCAGGCTTATCAACAAATAATATTCAATTCAATTATAAATCAAATAAAGGGAGCACCGGTTGTTACCGTAGTAGCAGCATGAATTAAAGCGCTCATTATCGCAGCACTCGAAAATCACTTCCTTCTTACAGGTGGTTTATGAGGCTCTCGATAGAGGGAAGGTCTAAAAAGGCAAATTAACGTATTTGAAGGTATTAATTACATTCAGACAGCGCATTTTGAGAATGTATTACAAATGGGACTGAAAAAAAAAAAATCTTCTTTTCCTAATTTTTGGAAGAAAAAGACAAATCAAGTAGACACAAATTACTAACGGCAAACCTATAACTGAATGCCAACTATTGAAGAATTAATTTATAACCATTAAAAACTTTTAGAAATCTTCGGCAATTATGGTATTTTCCGTCTGTTATACAAATGTTTTAGTTGGTGCTTCAAGTTCATGATAATGTTTTGTGTTTGGACAAAATAAAGGTTAGGGATTCACAAACGCTGACAACGTACAAGTCACATGTTTGAATCCTCACAAGTTCGTATTGGGACATAATCTGTAATTTACATCTTCCACCAATCTCTAGAACGGAGACGGTGAGGATATTTAAGTTCACTTGTTTCGAACATGCTCCACTAAGAAGAAAACTCCTAAACAATATCTTATATTTTATAAAAATTAATGTCAACCTCACATACAAACGCGCAATATAACACAAATGCATATACTTTGCTAAACTTATTACTCACTCCATAGTAAGCATATGGGTATTCGAATTATTGTTTCAACTTTATGACACTTGAAAGAAAAATAATGAGATTATATTGCATCGTAGGCAATTCTCCTAAAATAACGAATAGGTTACAATTATAGATGGCCAAAATAATCGAAATCAATGAACCAAACTAGAATCGGTCAGTTCGATTCACTTTGATTCTAATCAAATTTCAAACAATTTTGATTCTTAGAACCTAGAGTATGAATAGAGAGTGCTGGGCACAAACTGAAATTAGAGGTGGACGTTTATCGGTTCGATTTCGATTCGGTTATCGGTTATTTTTCGGTTCTTGTTCGGTTCTTATTAAAAAAATTAAAATTGATAAATATATAATTATTTGCAAAAATAAAAACTAAATAGAGCCAAAAGCATCCAAAACATATCAATAAGATTTATTAAACTTAAGCTCCAAATTGAAGGAAAAGAAACCGTCAAATAATCATGGAACAAAATTTAAATCGAAATATATCTTCAAAATACATCAATAAAGCTTTTTTAAACATCAAATTTCATGAGTTCTTTACGTTATCAACTCCTTCTACAAGAAAAAAAATTAAGTGTGAATGATAGTAAATGTTGTCTAAAGTATTAGTAAAATGAAATGTTAAGATATATATCATCCGATCGTGTTCGATTATTTTTAAGTTCTTTATTCTGTTCTTTTGTTAAAAAATTTCAACAATTATCATGTAAAGCAATACAAAAAGTGTTATGTGAACTTAATTTAAATTAAGAATGTTCAATTTTCGGTTCGATTTTCAAATAACTAATCGATTTTTCGGTTCTCCATTTTTTTATTTCAATTCGGTTTCGGTTCTCATTTTTTCCTAAAGAACCGACCAATTTCGGTTCGATTTCGGTTCGGTTCTCTCGATTTCGATTTTTTTGTCCATCCCTAACTAAAATAAAGCAAGGTATTCACAATGGTATCATGGTGGCTCATTACTATGAAGAGCCAAAACCAGCTACTGATTTCGATCACAATATGTGAATTACAAGTTTAACATACCAGATAATTAAACGGATAAGCAACCAACAAGAGACTAGAGGAAACAAACCTTTTTAAGGCTCGACCATTAAAGATGAGAGGAAGATTACCATTAAGTAACAAACTGGTTACCAAGATACAGAGAAGGAATATGTTTCTTCATCAAGCAATCCTGACATACTTATTCTCTCGTTTGAGAGGACATGACAAGCAACGGTTAACTAGTTCTAAACTAGTTCGAGTGCAATCTTTCAACTCGGCACCTTCCATGTTAATTGAGTCAAAATGTTGAGCCATTAAACCCAAAGAACGAGCGCTGAAAACAAGATCATAAAACTGGTAAGTAACTTGATGCTTGATGCTCTCAACTTTGAACGATGAAAGTATTTGTAATAATTGAATTAAATACATAGTTGTCACAAAGTGAGCAATACATTAAGAAGAAGCATCACAATTTTATACTAACATTCAAGTTTCCCTCCTTTCATAATTAATCAATAATAATCCAATCAAAACATTTATGTTTGCTAAGAACATTGGCAAGTCTTATATGAAACAAATCTAACTTCATGTCCCTCCAATATTAATTGGAACAAATTGAGGATCAAAGACAATCCCATACCCCAGGGGCACAATCATGTGTGTAGTTTTAGCTCAAAATGACAAAAACTCAAGAAGAAAACTGCACAATTTGTGTTCACTTCTTTTGTTAATTAGAATGGTCATCTATTTAGGTTTCACATCAAACAAACATTTCAGCTATTTCAATTATATACCAGACCAGACCAGATCACTTCTCGTCATGTTAAATATTTTACCTGAACATCATAAAATTTGATATAAAAACGGGAGCTTTCAATAGATAGTTTGGTTTCAAGAATCTCAGCAATGGTTGAACTGAGCTTGCCGTTGACACTAGGTCCAAGCCCCCCAATGGAGATCAACTCACCATATGCAGATGGCTCTTCAGTCCCAGCAAATGCAATTGGAACCCCTCCATTTAACAATATCATCACATACTGCAGAACAAAACAAATAAAGAAATTACATAATCAAAAGAATGTTCCTACTATCATATTACAGGAAAATAGTAAGAACAATAAGATAAAATTTAACAAGTTCTATCTCAGGCTGGTTTGGTGTGTCCACATTATTGAGTTCTAAACTATAAATAGTCATTCCGGTTGAAATATGAAACTGTCGGGTTTTGTTGATACCCAATAAGTCTCAGCGGCTTTGATGCTAATCGTTTGAGCTATGCTTCATAGGCTTTGGCCGAGGGTTGAATTTGCACCACAAATCGGAACCTGAATTAAAGGCTCGATCCGTTCTTAATGTTGGTACCTATATGTCTCTTTGCGAGCTCTTTGTGAGTGCTACTTACCTCCTTCCTTTGTGGATAAGTGTGATTAGCCTTTGTGGCGGTTTGGTCGTGAAGCCTTGGTGGTGTTGGTGATTGTGGGTAGAGTTTAAGGGTTTGGAGTTCCTTGTGATGCGTGGGTCGATTGTAACTGAGCCCCTACTTTTGAAGGTTCCGTTTTGCAGGTGTTAAAAGATCCTTGGTGGGTTTAATTAAAGGGGATTGAAGTATAAAACCGAACAGAAACAACACAAACTTGGACTCCATAAGAACCATTCCAGGATAGAATTTTGCAACAATTAAACTTTTAGACCCAAAATCAGAAGATGGAAAGGCGGGGGAAAAAATCCTGTCCCAGCAGGAAAGCAGTTTACTTTTCTAAGAGGAATATTATCAAACAAGTGGCAATCAATTATATGCATGCATCAGAAACCACAAACATAGATACAAGCGTAAGTAAACACATTCTAAAATCGGGACTTAACAGATTCAGGTTTGCCAATAATCTTGGCAACGGCTTTGGTGGCATCTTTAAGAACATCAGATGCAACCACTGGATCAACTGGGATGTTGGTGAACAAATTCAAAGTGGGCATAACTGTGCTCTTAATTCTCCGCTTTTTCTCTGCTTTAATGAATAGAAACACTAGCACAGTAGCACTTAATAATAGGCAAATAACTCGGTAGCTACAAAGTAAGAGCTTTTGGATAATAGTTTGAGGCGAAGCAGGTAGAATTGATAATGCCTAATGGGTAGGATATGTGTAATGTGCTGCACACAAAAAAAAAAAAAAAAAAAGGATGAGACAGTAGTGTGTGGTGAGGAGGTTTTTTATTTTGTTTCTCATAAATAAAAATGTAATTTTCATTTAAACATATTTTTAAAGAACACATTTCTATAAATCACATTTTGATCTCACACATTTTTCAAAATCATTTTTTAATTCGAAAATATCACATTTTTTTTTGTTTTTTAACAAAATACTTTTAACGAACATAACAATCGCTACCAAATGAAGATGAAGTAGAATGAGAATACAATTCGACCAACAAAACTCATGAATTAGAGTAGCAAACTATACCAACTCATTGACCAGATTATTACCAATTGCAATAATAATGTGATAGTGTGACACGAACAGTGCCGGCCCTAAGTTCTTGGGAGTCCAAGCGGGTCTCCAAACTAAAAAAATTATTGGGACATGAGCTATAAATAAGTATTGGCAGGAAGAATTGAACATGTGACCATGGTAATTGATAGAGGGGTTGAATTTCACTTTCGAATTTACAGAATTATTTTCACCCACTACAGCACTATGTTCCGAACTTAGTCAGGCTTCCAACACCGATTTGTTGCAACTATGAAAAGTGACACAGATTTAAGGAATCAAAACGATACACAAAAAGCAACACACACATTACAAGAATGCTTCACAACTTTTATTGTCTCAATAAAAGAAACTCACATTTTAGCAAGGAACGCAACAATATCACTCTCTCTATGTGCTCTTATGCCTCAATAAAAGAAACTCACATTTTAGCCAAGAATGTATACAAAATTCATATGCAGTTGACACCCCTAACTACTAGGTTCAATTTTCAAGTTTCCCACCAGAGAAACCTCCTAAAATTGCCCATGTAACTCTCATACATGTGTCAATCCGAAATTACATGTCAAGGCCTTTGACATGTGACATATAAGTGTCACAAGTGAATATGAAGTCAGCTTGATCCAACTTGCTACCTTCTTAGTGAATTCGAGTTTACATGTGATTAAGAATCAAGCAGAAGGTAAACAATGTAACCTGTCGAGTATCCCAAGATTCTCCCTTTCCATGCTAATCTTCCCAACATAACTTGCTATGCACAACAAGCCAATTCAATGCCCACGAGTTACCTCCTTGCTGCCTTGAACCTTTCCCATGAAATGCATCCACTGAAGTAAACTTGGAGATAAGCATTAAAGATTGTTTTGGTTCCAGGATTTGATACAACCATTATGATTTTCTTTTGGAATACGTCACTATTTGATATGGAAAATATAACGATACAGCATTTATTTTGAGAATGATGCTACCTATGTTTTGAGACGTTTAAGTAACTGATTAGAAGCAATCATTGGTGTTAAAGAACGCAGCTATTAGTTAGCCCCTTGACCCAATCACAGTCGCAGTTTGCCCAACTTTGGCCGCACTTTGTAAATATTGTTGTAATTATTGTAATTCCTTATTAATTGTAAAAGTTTATTATGATTCTTCAACTTTTTAATGTCTACTCCTGCCACTAGGGTTTTTTCTCCGAAATCTATTATAGGGGGGGTATTAGAATTTAAAGCTTTCAAGCTTTTGGTGTCCGCCCCCTACACCAACATTTGTAATTTACTGGTTTCATCAATAAATGTAATTTACTGCTTTCTGGAATCAATGAACAATCAAGTTTCAATGCTTTCAAGTTTTCTCTTGTGAATTTTTCTTCAATTTGTAATCAAATCTTCTTTCGTCCCTAGAAAAGCGAGAAAAGGCGGAAGGTAGTCTAGCGGAGCAGACTATTGCCGCACGTTGTCCCTTTTTGTGCTAAGAAGAAAGACGCCCCATGACAGTTGGTATTAGAGCCTCGGCTCACGTCCCTCAATAAGAAAGCAATGGATCTGAAGGCTTTGGATCCGAATGCATCACAGACCACCGATGTGTCTGATGCTAAGAAGAGTACTAAACAGTGCATGGATGGGCTTGATGGGCAAACCACAAGGTTATGCTATGCAATAGGCACCCTCGAGGAAAAGCTCGAAATGGCAGAATTGTATATTCAGGATATACACATCCAACTGGATGAAATCCAAGCGGCTTATGCAGCAATGACTGAAGCTATAGCAATCATTTCTGGTCTGCAAGAAGAGATGGAAACATTTAGAGTTCATGTACAAATTCTAAAATGTGCGGTGGGCAATGGGCAAGCTCCCCCATAAAAAGAGTATGCACCTAGGGTCAGAATCCCGGAACCGTGCACCTATGGAGGGGCACACGATGCAAAGGAAGTTGACAACTTCTTATTTGACATGGAACAATACTTTCTTCCTGCTGGCATTAGAGATGAAGCAAGAAAGGTGACTACAGCTACCATATATCTGGGTGGAGATGCAAAATTGTGGGGTGTTCGAAATATGTTGATATTCAGGCCAACGGGTCAGGATAGATTCTTGGGATCTTCTAAAAGAAGCAATTCGAACCCAGTTCTTCCCATAGAATGTGGAATATGAAGCTCGTTGGGCATTGCGAGAATTGAAACATACGGACTCCGTCAGGGTAAGCCTTTTCTGGGCATATGCTAAATATTCAAGACATGTCAAAAAAGGACAAGCTTTTCACCTTCATGGAGGGCTTGAAACAATGGACACGTATGGAATTCTAGAGGTAGAAGGTTACAGATTTGAGCACGACAATGGGAGCTACCGAATGCTTAATGGATTGTCAAACTGAACCAAGAAGGATCAACCACCCACGAGTAATCAATCTAATGGTGGAGGAAATAAGCAATTCAGATCTGGCTCGAACTCAAATGGGGGAAAACGGTACTCCAACCAAAGAGGAGGTGGATATCAAGGTTCTCATCAGAACAACTCTCATGGTTATCATCAAGGTGGTTGTCTAGGAAACTATAAGGGTAGTAACTAAAGCAATTGGAACAAAGGAAAGACAGCAGAGGGTAGATCTGATACTGCTCGTAAAATTATATGCTTTCTATGTGAAGGGCCTCATCGAGTGTCTGATTATCCCCAAAAATGAATGGTAAATGCCTATTGTCAACTAGCAAGTGGAGTATCAACTTCGAAGCAATACGCTCCGCCTACTAGTAATAATGGCAAGACTGACTCTGAAGAGGATGAGGAGGTGGTAGGTGCATTTTCACATCAATGTAATACAATATCACATCAAACGATTGGAAAGGAGAAAGTTCATATGAATGAGGCAAAACTGGAAGAACCAAAACCTCGCATTTGTCAAACAAATGGTTAATGTACATTGATGTGAATACCAATGGGAAGCCCATTAGGGCCATGGTGGATACTGGAGCAACCCATAACTACCTTGTAAGTCTTGAAGTAGGGCGACTTGGGCTGGTTCTAGAGAAAGGTAATGGGAAAGTAAAGGCCATCAACTCGGCTGCTCAGCCAATTTCTAGGGAAGTCAAATCTGTGTTAATCAAGGTTGGTCCTTTTGATGGAAGGACTAATTTGTCGGTTGTTCAAATGGACGATTTCAAACTTATTTTGGGATTGGAATTTCTTCGGGATACGAAGACATCAGTGTTCCCACACTTTGATTCCTTAATGATGATGGGTAGTAAGCCGTGTGTTATACCTACATTGGCAGGAAATGTTGGCGAGAAGAGCATCTCAGCCATGCAATTCAGTAAGGGATTCAATAGAAACGAACCCTCATTTTTTGCACTCTTCATCTAGAAGAGATCGAAAAAGCACCTGGTCCTATTCCAAAACCTGTCTGAAAGCTTAAACAAGAATTTGAGGATATAATGCCAGAGGAGTTACCGAAAACATTACCTCCTAGGAAGGAAATTGATCACGAAATTGAACTTATTCTAGGGTCCAAGTCACCTTCCAGGGCACCCTACCGAATGTCTCAACCTGAGCTGGAAGAGCTTAGGAAGCAACTAGGGAAAATTTTGGAAAGTGAGATTATCGTGCCTGCGAAATCACCATATGGAGCTCCCATGTTATTTTAGAAAAAAGGCAGATAACTCTCTCAAAATGTGTTGTGATTATCGTGGCCTGAATAAGATCACTGTGAAAAACAGTTATCCTATTCCGCTGGTGGCAAATTGCTTTGACCGACTAAGTAAGGAAAGATACTATATGAAAATTGATCTTCGATCTAGATACTGGCAAGTTCAGATCAAGGAGGGAGATGAAGTAAAGACGACTGTGGTAACCAGATATCGAGCTTTCGAATTTAAAGTCATGCCTTTTAGCTTGACAAATGCTCCTGCTACTTTCTGTACGATGATGAATCAGGTGCTTCACGGGTTTTTGGATGATTTCATGGTAGTGTACTTGGATGACGTCGTAATCTACAGCTAGACATTGGAGGAACATGTGCAACATGTTAGAAGAGTCCTTAGTCGACTCTGAGAGAATGAACTTTATGCTAAGTCATCCAAATGCTCATTCGCCCAAACTTCTATCAACTTCTTGGGTCACATCATTGAGCAAGAAAAGGTTCGGATGAATTTGAAGAAAGTGGCAGCAATCAAAGATTGGCAACCACCAAAGAATGTACATAATGTACGCTTGTTTCTTGGGTTATGCCTATACTATCGAAGATTCATGAAGGGATACTCAGAAATTGCACTACCCCTGGAGGAGCTAACGAAGAAGGAAAAAGTTTGGGATTAGTTTGCACAATGCCAAACAACTTTCGAGAAGTTGAAGTAGTCTATATGGACAAACCCGGTATTAGCTTTACCAGATGTGACGAAACCATTTGAAGTCCAGACTGATGCTTTAGATTTTTCTCTTAGTGGAGTCTTCATACAAGAAGGAATTCGATCGCTTTTCAAAGTCGAAAGCTCAATAATTCAAAGCGTCTTTATTCAGCACACGAAAAAGAGTTGTTGGCTGTTGTTCATTGCCTCAGAGTATGGCATTACTATCTACTTGGGTCTCCATTTATTGTGAAACCCGATAATACTGCGGCTGGCCACTTTATGTCCCAACCGAAGCTCTCGAGCAAACAAGCTCCCCGGCAAGAACTTCTTTCGGAGTTCAACTTCATGTTGGAATATCGTCTCGGATCCAGCAACCACATCATAGATGCTCTCAGTCGTCAAGCTGACTTAGCTCCATTATGTGCAATGGCTGCTCTTTCAGGAAGCTAAGTCACTACAGATGTAAGAGACTGAATACGGGCACTTCTAGAGAAGCATTGGGCTACACAATATTTGGTCGACCTCATCAAACCGGGCAAGACTCGTCAGTTCTGGTTGGACAAGGGTCTAGTGAAGACTAAAGGGGGCAGCATTTATGTCCCGAAGGGCGAAGATTTACAAAAATCTCTGATAACAGAATACCATGACACGCTCTGGGTAGGACATCCAGAAGAAGAACGCACTTATGCACTATTACAACGTGCATTCTAATGGCCGCAAATGCGGGACGACATTGCAACTTATGTGAAAACTTGTCTTGTTTATCAGCAGGACAAGATAGATCATCAGAGAAAGGCTTGTATGAACCTCTTTCCATCTCATCCAGGCCATTTGAAAGTGTATCGATGAATTATATAATTGGATTGCCAAAAGTCGCAAATTTTGGCACCATTATCGTGGTGGTTGACCGTTTATCAAAATATGCAATTTTCATCGCAGGGCCTAAGTATGTTTCCGCCAAAGAGACAGCTCATCTCTTCTTCAAGGATATTGTCAAATAATGTGGGCTGCCTAAAGACATTGTTAGTGATTGAGATCCTGGTTTACTAGCATATTTTGGACCGAATTGTTCAAATTTTTTTGTTCAACTCTGAACATGAGTTCTAGTTTTCACCCACAAACTGACGGACAGACGGAGCGGTTCAACTCTATGCTGGAGGAATATCTTCGGCACTTCATCTCTACTTCGCAGAAAAATTGGGTGAAACTCTTGGATGCTGCCCAGGTATGATTCAATGCCCAAAATAGCTCTTCCACCAATAAGAGTCGTTTTAAGATTGTTACGGACCAACAACCGTTACTCCCTCATACTGTAGATCTAAACTCAAGTACCAAGTCCCTGCAAGCAAGGAACTTCTCTCATGAATGGAAACGAAATATTGAAATTGCCCGTAGCTATCTTGAGAAAACTCAGAAACTATACAAGAAGTCTGCTGATTTGAAGCGTCATTTTATTGAATTCAAAGTAGGAGATTTGGTGACGGTTAAATTTCCCGACAGAAACTGTCAAGCTCACCAGAGGTAAAGACTCAAGGTTGGTTCCAAAATACATAGGGTCATTACCTATCGTGAAGAGAATTGGAAAAGTTGCTTGCACAGTAGAACCCCCTTCTTGGTGCAAAATTCATAATGCCCTCCATGTCAGTGTTCTTAAGCCATACTTTGCAGGCAAAGAGGATACATCCAGAAATAAGCTAAAGCGACCTATGTTTGAATTGAAGAAAATTGGAAAGAGGGTTGTTGAAGCTATTCTGGATCACCGAGTTACCCGAGCTTTCAGAAAGGATCATCAAGAGTATTTGGTCAAATGGAGCGGATGCAGCATCGATGAGAATACTTGGGAAAGAGAAAAAGACCTTGGAGCCTTCAAGCCTCTTATTGAAGAATATCATGAAATGATGGCAACTTTGGCCGCACTTTGTAAATATTGTTGTAATTATTGTAATTCCTTTTTAATTTTAAAAGTTTATTATGATTCTTCAAATTTTTAATGTCTACTCCGGTCACTAGAGTTTTTTTCTCCGAAGTCTATTATAGGAGGTATTAGAATTTAAAACTTTCAAGCTTTTGGTGTCCACCCCTGCACCATCATTTATATTTTACTGCTTTCCTCAATCAATGTAATTTACTGCTTTCTGCAATCAATGAGCAATCACGTTTCAATGCATTCAAGTTTTCTCTTGTAAATTTTTCTTCAATTTGTAATCAAATCTTCTTCCATCCCGATAAAAGCAAGAAAAGGCGGAAGGTAGTCTAGCGGAGCAGACTACAACCGCACGATGCACCTTTCTATGCTAAGAAGTAAGGCGCCTGTGACACTTGGACATTGGTGGTTGTGGGGCTGGGGGTGCCCTCTCCTCTGCCTCCTTTTGCTGGTCTCTCGTCCCTACACTA
This sequence comes from Ligustrum vulgare, assembly GCA_963555705.1. Lineage (NCBI taxonomy): Eukaryota > Viridiplantae > Streptophyta > Magnoliopsida > Lamiales > Oleaceae > Ligustrum > Ligustrum vulgare. The sequence goes on along the minus strand of OY743178.1, from coordinate 23,512,402 downwards.
CTGATATAAGGGGATCACTATTTGGTTTCTGAATTTGATAATAAAATATCGCCAATTGTCTTTTGGATCATTTCCTGATAGTGGCTTTTTTTCTACTTGATCATTTTTTCTATGTGCATGTCATAGAATATATGGAACAACCTCATCAATATATTCTGAATTTTGGCCTTGGGAAGCTTTTATTTTTACCACAATTACTTAATTATCATGACTTCCAGACTAGATTATCAACCCCACCCCCACCATCTCACTTTTCTTTTCCTTGGTCTCTCATTACTGCATAGGAGATATGCCGGCGCATAATAAATAATACTCTTTCCAATGATAATATATAGCTGCTTCTCTCATACTTATTAACGTTGTATCATTTTTAGAACATTAGGTGCAGCAATAGATCTGCTAAATTAATACCCATTTAAAGTAAAACATTTAGTTCTGTTAGAAACTAATACATTCAGAACTATATAGTGCAGTTCTTTAACTATGAACACAAATTAGTTTGTTGTTGTTTAGTCCTATTAGAACCTTCTTCAATTGACATTTTTTATTTCACAAAATATGTGAATTTTAATTTTAAGAGGATTTCTTTCATAAAAAAGAATATTTTTCAGGGGTGGTGGGGTTTGGCGGTCTTGCTAATGTTTCAGTTCATATGCAATTTTTGCTTCTGCATCACCATCTCTCTATAAAAAAAAAGCGAAATACTTTATTCAAGTTACATTCCCCCACCCCTTACGAGATACTTTTTCCCTGGGTGTTGTTCTTAATAATGTCTAACTTGGTATTTGTAGGATCTATACACCTTGAATAACTTGATTCAGTTCAACAATCCATCAAGAATGCCAAGAACATCAACCAATCTGAATTCCAATCGATATGTAGGCTAACCAACTCCGATTGGAAAACTAAGAACACATACTTTTCCCTCTCGACAAGCACTCCCTCTTGATGTGAAACGCCCCAAATATTATCAACAAGATCAAACTCAGTTGAAGCAAGATGATGAAGATAATTTTTGGTGAGAAATGTGGAAAATGGTTTTATGTTTTAGAGAGAGAGTTAGCCAAGAGTCTTCTAAATTTTACGAAAATAGTATTGTTGCCCATTTTACCAAAAATCAACCCCTTTTAGTAAAAAACTCAAGTTCAAAAGTAACTTGTAAAAATCATTTAACAAATTTACGTAACCACTAACAAAAATTGGTTTTCAATCGGTTTTACGCTTGTAAGCCCTTTATTTATATTTGCCCCCGATTACTTTAAGTAATCTTCGAAATGTCACACAAGTTATATTAAACAAGATAGCATTTTTAAGGACTTGTTTGTTTGGTTTTAAGCCAATAATCCAAATTCCTTCACCTTGGCTTAAACCGAACCTTCACCTAAGCTAGAAATACCTTCACCTGAGTTGAAATTCCTCTTGAAAGATTTCATCCTTCCAATCCTTTTGATTTGACGGTTAAGGTTTGTGCAAAGAAGACATCTCATCTTGCATTGCACTTTGCCTCTCCTTAGGTTCTAACTTGTAGTTTTCCTACTATTTGTCACAAGAGAAAACTCGATTAGACTCATGGAATCAAAGCTAGGATTAGATTTTACCTGGCTCTTTTCTCCATCCATGACTAATAAATAGTCATGCAAGCTTCGTTGAGTAGCTTCTTGTTGAATTCCATCATTTTTAGCAACTTTTCATTCATTTTCTTGCTGAATTTCCTCAGCAACTAATTCAAAATCACTATTTTGAAGTTGATTTTGAACTCCTGATGTTTGACCACTTGTTCCTTGGTCACTTGAGTTCATTTCAAACTCCTTACCCTCCAAAAATTCATTTCCAAGTGAATTTGGAGCTATACTTGCAGTTTTGTTAGTAAAATCAGCAATATAAGGACATTTATTTCCTTCATGGGCTAACCTTTTGTCCATCAATTGAATGTTATCAATTTGAACTGTGTGTGAGCATGAATGATCTTGTACTACCGTTGTGTCAAGCATGTAATAAAGTCTATTTCTCAATATTCCTTTAATCACAATGTCATTATATTTACATACTAACATAGTATCATTCGTTGTTTCATAATAAAAACCAGAAATATGCAATGTGCTTAAAGAAATAAGATTTTTAAATAAAGCAGGTACATGCCTCACCTAGTTAGAACTCTAACTACCCCATTATACACCTTGACCACAACTTCACCTATTCCATCATAGTACAAGTCTCACCATTCCCCGAATACACATTCCCCTCATCTATCTCCCTATAGGTCTTAAACCAAGCCTTATGGGAGCTCATATTATAGGAACACCCCAAATCAAGAATCCAATCTTGATTCCGCTCATCTAAAATCACATTTAACACCCTCAATTGATCATCATCATGCCCAAAAGCAATATTGCTTTGAGCTACTCCCCGCAACCCCTCTTTCTTCCTTAGCCACTTGTAGCAATATTTCTTAAAGTGTCCAATTTTACCACAGTGATAGCACTTATCTTCCTCTGTACCACTACCCTTGCCCTTCAACTATTCTTTACCCTTATTCTTGTTAAAGTTCATAGCATTTGACTCTTTCTTACTAAAATTACCTTTAACAAAACAAGCAATTTCATTATGGACAGCTTTCTCCTCCAAACTAATTTCTAATGCTTTAGACCTAATCGAATAAGTGACGTTTGTAAGAGTGATGGTATCACTTCCATATTTAATTACATTTTTTATTTCTTTGAAAGATTCTGGAAGGGAATTAACCAAAATTATAGCTAATTGATCATCTTCGATTTTCTATCCACTGTTCGTTAAATCTAAAGTCATTGCAATAAACGCATTTAAATTTGTTTCAAGGTCTTTGGATTGTCCATTTTGAAACCAAAGATTCTTTCTAAGAGAAAAATCTTATTATGAACAGTTTTAGCAGCATAAATTTCATCTAACTTATTCCAAATTTCTAAAGCAGTTTTAGAATTGTTTTCCTGCCTCAGAACGTTATCTAAGAGATGAAAAATCAGAGTACTGTATGCCACTTCTTGAATTTCAGCTACATCATCAACTTTGGCCAATAGTGCCTCTGGTCATTTGGATTGATCCTCCAAAGGCTTCTGTCCAGTCTTTCTTTCTCACAGTCGTTCAACCTGGCTAAACCATCTTCAACTACCACCGACTTTTCTGCCTTCACCGGTCGGTACAACTCTACTTGACGGTGTCTCCACTCTCATCCTCGTTTCTTTTCACGATTTCTTGCTTTTGGCTTGCGGTCCAGAGCCCCTACACTTCAACAAATTTCTTGACTTCTTGGCAATTTTCCTTTGGCAATTATTCCACCAAGCTCTAATACCACTGTAGGATCTATGCACCTTGAATAACTTGATTCAATTCAACAATCCACCAAGAATTCCAAGAACATCAACCAATCCAAATTCCAACCAATATGTAGGCTAACCACCTTCGATTGGAAAACCAAGAACATACACACTTTTCCCTCTCGACAACCACTCCCTCTTGATGTGAAAAGCCCCAAATATTATCAACAAGTTCAAACTCAATTGAAGCAAGATGATGAAGATGATTTTTGGTGAGAAATGAAGAAAATGAATTTTATGTTTTAGAGAGAGAGAGTGTTAGCCGAGAGTCTTCTAATTTTTAAGAAAATAGTATTGTTGCCCGTTTTACCAAAAATTAACTTCTTTTAGCAAAAAATTCAAGTCCAAAAATAACTTGTAAAAATCATTTAACAAATTTACACAACCACTAACAAAAATTAGTTTCCAATTAGTTTTATAGTTGTAAGACCTTTATTTATTTTTGCTCCCGATTACTTTAAGTAATCTTCGAAATGTCAAACAAGTTATATTAAATAAGATAGCATTTTTAAGGGCTTGTTTGTTTGGTTTAAACCAATAATCCAACAGAATTAGATTTTTTGTTCTACGCTACCAGTCTCTCCATAAAGAAAAGCAAGATTCGACTTGAGGGAAACTTCATTTGTTACTTTATCATAATATTGCATAAATCAATAAGAGGATAGAACAGAGTTGGCTATTAAAATTCAAAAATTTGGCTTAACCTTGGAATGGAAAATTTTCTAGTACTTCTGAAGTACCGTAACTCTAGGCCAATCAACACAGGACACCTACATATAGGGGGCCACATTATTTGGTTAGATGTGGTCCCCTACGTGTTGGTGTCCTCCACTCATTGGCCTAGAGTACCTTAACTCGGTACTCCAAGAGTAATAGAAATTTTTCCCTTGTAACTATAGTTAGAATAAAAAAATGAAGGGTCACAGTAGTTTTTCAAGCCAAATAAGTCTTTATTTTCAGGTTCTTTAATAATTTCCTAAGTAAAAATTGGTTTCTCTTAATGTTTTGAAGATATGTTCTAAATAGTTTCTTTCTTCTTTTTGACAGTGGAGTTTCAAAAAAGGGTTTCAAGTGTACCGGAGGAGTAATGGCATTAGAAGCAGACAATCTTTTAAGAAGCTTTTATGAGCAAGGAAATCCCAATGGTACGTATATTCATTATATTTTGTGATTCCTGCAATTTAACATATTCTGTAGTCACAGATTTCTGCTTCAATTGGGAAGAAGATTGTACTCACTTACGTGTTCCTTTATTACATACAGAAGCATTTCTTTTGATGGAACCTTAGTTTTTTTTTTTTTACATAGGTTGCACTGACACCGACACGCGACACGGATACGACACGACACGACACGACACAGATACGTCGACACGTGATTTTTTAAAAAATTTAAGGCACGACACGTTGGGGACACGCAAATTAATTTTTTTAATTTATTATTATTTTAGCCTTATTCACAAACAACACATTGTATATTTATTGAATCAAAATGAGGATATCAAATAAAAACAAACTTGTAAATTAGATTTATCATTTTTTTTAATTGCATACATATCACCACTTCCTCTTTTTCACTTTAATGTATATGGTATAACTCCGACACATATCAGAGAGTGTCGGTGTCAGACACAACACGCTGACTCCTGACATAGTGTCGGTGCAACCTACTAGAGAGATTATTTATTCTTCTAGAGAATAATCACATGCGACTTGAATTCTATGTCGACTTATATATCTCTTATCAGCTTCTAGTTCAATGTTGGGATACTTGAGGGATAATAAAATTGAAATTAAGCATTCCCATCTTATTTAACCAATCAATAACATTTCATCTTAAATGTATGTATCCTATTCGAGCTACCTTCTTAATATTAATGAACACGTTTATATAGCCAAGAACCTTATTAAACTCCCAACATCGTCAATGAAGTTGGTGCATTTTTTTTTATAAATTGATGCTGTTGAAGTTCTGTCTTCTTTCCAAACCAATGAAGTTACAGATCTTAACATTATAGTATCATTCTAGGTGATCATTCATTAATTTAGGATGTATGTTCAAACTAAAATCTTCCTTTGTTGCATACAAATATCAAAGAGGATTCAGATCCGCTCATACGAAATTGCTCTGTTGCTTGACGTTTCCAATGAGAGTATATGTCAAGCATCTGATGTTGTCCACTTGACACACCCTCATTAGAAGGTGGGCATGTTGCCCACGTCGGGCAACAGAGTGACCCTATCCACTCACATGTATCTGCATTTCGGTGTTAGGCTACAGTGTCCTTGTGCACTTCTGCAGTTTTACATTTTCCGAGGATGGTAACTCCAACAGTCACATGCTTGTGTACAGTCAGTTCTAATTTTTTTTATACAACGAAATTTATACTTAATTAAAGTATTTAGTTTTGTTGGCTGGTACTGTCTCTAAATTGATTCAGCCCCAAAGCCTCACAGGAACCCAATGCAAGGGGTCTAAATGGTTCGATAACATTGCAGAGGTACACGCTGGCGGTTAGTTTATAATATGAAGCAATGTTATTTTGGCTTTTGTGATTTGCTATCTGTCTCGAAGAGAGAAATTCATATTGTCTATGCTTCATATTACATAACTATGAATATCAGCACCATGGGGACAAGTGAAACTGTGGATTTTCGTGTGATTTTTTTCTTTTTCAACGCTTTGATGTGACACTGGGAGTCTGGGCTGGGCTGGGGCTAGTGTCTTGTATGATTGCATTTGATATCTTGTCATAACATGCTTGGTTAATGCTTAATCTAATTCCATAAATTGTCTTTGCTAAAAAATAAAAAGTGAGATGCTCTCGTGTGTATGGTCTTTAGAAATTATTTAGCCTCTGTTTGGTCCCCATTTTTTGAAAAACAAAATTATTCAATATTCAATCTCAATTATCCACCTTAGTCAAGATAATCATTTTTGACTTTTCAAACATTTTTTAACCACACACTCTCTCAAAAATACTATTCAAAACCAAAACTTTTTCCAAAAAAATTGGGGCCAAACACACACTTAAATGTATTTCTCATAATGCCATAAGCTTTTGGCTATAGATACTCCAGTTTCAAGTTTGGAACTAAGAAAATGTTTTCTGTACTTTAGGATACAGATACAGGAAGATTATCTGATTTAGAGATGAATGAAAAAAGATTGGCTAGTCTATCATAATTCTAGTGTGATGGTAGGAAGAAATTAAAATCCTTATCTAGAAATTGATTAATGTTCGATCTCAGACTGAATTCAAATAGATAACTTTTTTTAATAGGTTGAGTCACACATGTGTCTGCTCCTTGTGCTAAAGTCCTTAAATTTGACATATTTATGTGATCAAAGCTTCTGATGTTCAAGTGTTGTGATGAAGAATGTAACCTATTCATGTAGCTATTGATTTGGTTCTAAATGATAAAATTACAATGCCCTATGAACTCTATCGATTTCTCACTTTGTAAGAGTAATTAGCGTCATTAGTTTCCAACCTTTCAAATTCTTTGTACATCTAACCCCAACCTTATTTTCTTGGTTTCCATGGAATATAGTGGTGTTTCACTTAATCCACATGGCATTTTATGATTGGCACTTCACTACACCTATGGGATTTGAATTTGAATAAGAGGGGGAAACTCTTCTTGGTTCATTAGACTTGGCAAAGAGTTGGGTAGAGAGGTAGAAGTGGGAGAGGACCAATATCTTCGGCTAAATCTTACTATTTTTGGGGAGCCTAGATCCGGTTGCCATTTCTCGAGAACGATGGTACCATGTTCCGGTGTGTTTAAGTAGTCTTTAAACTGAGCTCACAAACAAAACAAGGAACAACAACAAAGCTGCTGGGAACATTCTTGGTTGTTGGACAGATTCTTCTTCAGGACTATTGGAGCTTCTTCTTGCTGGGAAAGAGCTTGAAGCTCAACAAATGGTATTAGAGCAAGGTTGAAAGCTGTTGAAGAAGAAGGAACTGGAAACCAGTGAAAGGCCAGTGAAGTAATCTTGAGTGAAGCAAGTGAAAGCACTGTCCAGTAGACTCAAACAAGGAAGCGGGGAAGCAACTGAAGAATCTGGGAAATCTCTCACAGTGAGAGAGGAAGAGAAAAGCACCGTCCAAGAAAGATTTCCAAAGCTATGAAGAAAGGTAGCTGTCAACCGGTGGGAGAAAGAGAGAAGAGCAGTGACCAAAGGAAGAAAGCCAACAGACAGTTTCAGAACTCCACCGTCCGGCCAACCAACCAGCAAACCACCTCCACCACCAGGACCATAGTGTAGAGGATGTAAGGATTTTAATCAATCGTGTGGGCTTATATGTGAATTATTGTGTATTGAATAAAAGGCCATCAATTTGGTTAAGCCCAATTAAAGTGATCTAATAAGGATTTGATATATCGGGCTTTAATGCATCTAATTAAATGTATGGGCTTTTATGTGTAGATACCAGGCCATTACCTAATTCATGATGGGCCGGATTAGGTTAATTGGCAATTCAGTATATAAAGTCGATTATGGTCCCTGAATCCTACGTATTGTTCATCTTGTCTGACATCCCATCATCAGAGAGAAAATAAGGACTACGTATCGATTTAGAAGATACAAACGTCGAATCGTTTATTGTGAATCACGTTTGATTAAGGTACGCTTCCGCTTCAGTTATTTAATTCTTGATAATTCAGCATGATGATTTGTTTTGGATCATAGATAATTATTATCTGTGATAAATTTTCTAACAAGTGGTATCAGAGCCAACATCGTGTTGAATTATCAGATCAATTTCGAACGCATATTTGTAAAACCTTATTTTTTCCTATGTATATGCGCATGAGGCCTTGAAATTGAGAAATATACACTCACCGCAAGATAGGAATTTTGGAAACCTGCACAAATTTTATTTTTTTTTGGATTCAACCGAACGTTTCTCTGTGTATGAATTCGAGTTGGGTATGTTCACTGTAAATCAGATTCTTGTATGCATATTGTATGAATTTTTGAATCTGGTTTGCGGTGTATAATCTGGATGAAATCGGTTGTAGATTGTGTATGTTTTTTTTTTCGGTTTAAGGTATAGATTCAGACATTTGTTGTGTATGGTGATTGTGGTTGAAATTTGTTGATAATGGATTAAGAATGGAGGTCGGAGAAGGGGTTGCAGTGGCGCTGCGTTGCGATGGAGTTCGCCGGAATCGTGGTGCGCAGCGCGCGGCGCTGCAGGCGCGCAGCGCCGGGGCTGGCGCTGCGCGCGATGCCCTACCGGTGATACAGGCGAGCAGCGCCGGTGATGGCGCTGCACGTGCAGGGCTGCGGCGGCAGCAAGGGTGATAAACCCTAGCTGCTGTGATTTGATTTTGGAGGCGGGGGCTGTCACCGGAAATTAGAAGTTTGTAAGGGCTGTTTTGCAATTTTGGGAAATTATATGAAATTGCACCTCCGGTCCTCTCTTTTGTTTTGGATTAAATGTTTGATCCTAATGTTATGAAATTATTTAAGTTGGCCCTTAAAGTTCTGAAATTTATAAATTGAGCCCCTAAAGTTGTAATTTAGTTAAGTCAGGACCCTTCAAGTTATGGAATTTTATGATTCAGTCCCTGAAGTTTGAAAATTTTTTCAATCCAGCCCCTAATGTTTGAGAATTTTCAAAATTGGTCCTTAAAGCTTGAAAATTCTCTAATTTGGTCCCTTAAAGTTTGAAAATTTTTATTTTCAGTCCCCTAAAGTTTGAAAATTTTCTAATACAGCACCTAAAGTTCTGAAATTCTTTAATTTGATCCCTAAAGTTTGAAAATTTTCTAATTAAGTCACTAAAGTTTGGAAATTTTCAAAATTGATCCTTAAAGTTTGAATTTTTTTTTTTAAATTAAGTCCCTAAAGTTTGGGAATTTGCTAAATTGGCTCCTAAAGTTTGAAAATTTTCAAAATCAACTTTTAAAGATTGAAATTTTCATATTTTGGACCTCTAAAGTTTGGTTTTGTTTCAAATTGGGACCTAAAGTTTGGAATTTCTCAAAATTGGCCAATAAAGTTTTGGGAAAATTATAATTTAAGTCCTTCAAGCTTAAAATTTTACAGAATTGGCCACCAAAAGTTTAAGAATATTGCAATTAGACTCTCGTAACTTAAGGATTGCTTTATTCTAAAGTTTTGAATTCTATAATTCAAATCCTAAAATCAAATATAGATGCAAATCAATGGATTTCAGTTTCAAATCTTGGTACATCGGAATCTTTTGAGAAATATAATATTCGAAAGTAAGTTAGTTGAAGCAACATGTTGCCAAAGCAACCTCTCTTGTGGATATTAATTAACTTTGAATATTAGAAGGTATTTGTGTGTGTTATTCATTGCGGATATTGATCGGCCCAAAGGAAGGTCAATATTTGGCTCGAATTTCACATGCACCTGTGGTGATAAACACGTGGCAATTATTTGGTTTAACGTGTGACCAATAAATCGGTCCAAAGAAAGGTTTATTGGTTAACATGTCTTATTGCCAGTGTTTAATTACTACACTAAGGGAAAATTAGGTGTTTGTGTGTTATCTCATGCGGATATTGATCGGCCCAAAGGAAGGTCAATATTTGGCCCGAATTTCACATGAACTTGTGGTGATAAATACGTGACGGTTATTTGGTTTTACGTGTGATCAATAAATCGGTCCAAAGAAAGGTTTGTTGGTTGACATGTCTTACTGTCAGTGTTTGATTACTACGCCAAGAGTACCACTTACAAGTCAATATTTCTGTCCAAAGACTAAATATTGATGTTGTGCTAGGTATCTTGTGATGGGCCCTACCATTATTTGAAAGTATGATTTGCATAATAAGGTATTTATGTGAGCAATTTTATTTAAGTGTTCTCTTTTCGGTTTCAAATTCTGCTAGTAGTAAATCTACAAGCTCAAATTTAATCCCTGTATTTATGGAATAAACTTCAAGGATCAAAACAAGAACATTAACTTTTCGTTGGCTGCATCGATCTAGACCCTGTACTAAGGATTGAGTAACCTACTCCTCTTACAGATGAAAGTTCATCTAATCAAATGAGGAACTTTGAGAAGTGGGATTGCTTAAATTACGTGAGTCACATGATCACTAAGTGCAGCATTCCGGAAGCCTTTAGTGGCATAGTATCTAAGGAGGTAAATGATGCCAATGAATTCCTTGCCGAAATTAAGAAATGTTTTGTGAAAAACGATAAGGCTGAAACAAGCACGCTTATGCAAAGCTTGATTTCAATAAAGTATAAAGGCAATGGGAAAATAAGGGAGTACATCATAGAGATGTCTCACACTGCTTCAAAACTTAAGGAACTAAAACTCGACTTGTCTAATGACTTGCTCGTGCATTTGGTATTGATATCGCTTCCTGCACAATACAGTTAATTTAAGGTTAGTTATAACTGTCAAAATAGAAATGAACTCTCAATGAGCCCATTTCATAGTGTGCAAGCTTCTTGCACAATTCAGTCAATTTAAGGTCAGTTATAACTGTTAAAAGGGAGAAATGAACTCTAAATGAGCTCATTCTATTTTGTGTGCAAGAGGAAGAAAAGTTGAAGCAGGACAGAACTGAAAATTTTCTTTACTTAGCAAACACCTCTAAAGATAAGGGCAAGAAAACAAATAAAGATCATACATAATACCAACTAAAGCAGCTACTAAAACACCTTATGAGCTTTTTGACAGGCTTAAAGCTTAGTCCAAAGCATTTCTACATTTGGGGATGTCCAGCTAAGGCTAGGCTTTATAGGCCACATAAAGAAATTGGACTCCAAAACAGTTAGCATCTGCTTTATTGGTTATTCTGAGTGTTTAAGGGGCTATTAAATTTTATAATCCCACACTTAAGTCAATTTTTGAAACGGGAACTGCAACATTTTTTGAGGAAGTTGAGTTTGGGGGGAGAAATAAGGTTAGAGAAATTGTCTTTAAGGAAGAAGTTGAGGAAGGATCGGTTTCGATTCCTATTATTGCTTTTGACAACGTGCAAGTTTTTATGCATGTCATTGATCAAGAAACATATTCAGAACCTCAACTAGACAATGTTGAAGAACCTCCCATCCAAAATAAAGTAAATTTCAGAAGTACAAACTCAACAACCTCAATAACTAAAGCCATTAAGGAAATCCACGAGAGAAAGGGAAAAATGCTATTCCGGATAATTAAATAGCATTTCTCCAAGAACATAAGGAAAATGATGGAATGGTGGAAGATGGTCCAATCAATTCCATCAGGCCATGCAGGGTTCTAACTCTCAAAATTGGATTGATGTCATAAATAAGGAGTATAAGCATATGCAAGACAATAAAGTTTTGGGATCTTGTCCCATTACCAGAAGGTGCGAAGCCCATTGGTCTTAAATGAATTTTTAAACCAAGAGGGATTTGAAAGGTAATGTGGAAAGATATAAGGTTCGTCTTGTATCTAAGGGCGTTACACAGAATGATGGCATTAATTATAAAGAGACTTTCTCTTCGGTTTCAATGAAAGACTCTTTCAGGAAAGTTAGGTTGTTGCACATTTTGACCTCGAGTTACATCAAATGGATACTAAGGTGGCGTTTCTCAATGGCGACATTGATGGGACGATCTATTTGGTGCAATCAGAAAACTTTGTGTCATAGACCCAAAGCAAATGATTTGCAAATTAAAGAAATCCATTTATGTGCTCAAGCCAGCTTCTCGTTAAGGGTAATACAAATTTCATCAAGTAATTATCTCATTTGGTCTTGAGATTGATGTTGTTGATGATTGTATGTATTACAAGTTCAGTGGGAGTAAGTATATTGTCCTGATTTTATATGTTGATTATTGCTTGCCACTAATGATATAGGTATGTCACATAAAATTATGAGATTTTTGTCAAGGAATTTTGAGATTAAAAATCTTGGTGACGTCTCTTTTGTATTAGGAATTCAGATACACCGGGATTGTTCTCGGGGTATTCTTGAATTGTCACAAAAGGGCTATATCGATAAAGTACTTAAGAGGTTTGGCATGCAAGACAGTAAATTAGGGGACAACCCTATTGCTAAGGGAGACAAATTTAGTCTCGACTAATGCCCGAAAAGTTATCTTGAAATTAAAGAAATGCAGAGGATCTCATATAGTTAAGCTATAGAAAATCTGATGTATGCTCAAATTTGTATGCGTTCGGATATTGCATACGTTATTTGGATACTAAGGAGATATTTAAGTAACCTTGGGATGGATCATTTGGAAAGCAGCCAAACATAGGTCATAAAGTATTTAAAGAGAACAAAAGATTACATGCTCACATACAGAAAATCGGATCAGTTGGAGATCATATGGTATTATGATTCCGATTTTTTCTAGATGCCAAGAAAGTAAAAGATCCACATAAGGCTACATTTATCTGCTGGTTGGAGGAGCTATTTCCGGATGGAATGCTTAACAGACACTTTAGCTTCTTTCACTTGGCAGCACAGTTTGTAGCAATTTTGGGGGCATCTAATTATGGAATATAACTGCGAAATTTTGTCACTGGGCTGCGTATTCTGTACGGTAAAGAAAGACCACTAAAGTTATATTGTGACAATAACTCAGCAGATTTATATTCCAGTAACAACAGGAACTCAACTAAGTCAAAATTCATTGACATAAGTTCCTGGTTGTGAAGGATACAGTTCAGAGTGGACACATGTCAATAAGAGCACATTGGGACAAACTCCATAATTGCAGATCCGCTTACTAAAGTATTACAACCCAAGGTCTTTCATGAGTACATTACTCATATGGGTGTTGTATTTCTCAAGGATATTCGGTTTCAGTGGGAGTTTGTATTTTGGGTGCATTAGACACATTTATTGTCCTTTTGGATACAGTTTAAAGTTAAAAGTTATTTACAGCTGTAAGGTTTCAGGTTTATTATCTCTGAACTCGTTTGAGGATGATCTCACTAAAGTTTGGACCAGTTGGAAATAGGCATGTTGAAGATCACATTACATGTAATTTCCATGCTACACATCCATACTTGATCCATGTCATTCAGTTATGTCGATATACGTGACCATTGAAGGTTTAGTTACGATTAATGTAGCGAAAGCCGCTTTGATCCTATGTTGATATAATTGATGGACCGGATTGTTTGGGGATGCATTCAGTAATGATAGCAAAATTCTGAGTACTCATAAGGTTATGATTGATACACAATTGTAAGGTCACACATATAGCCCAAGTGGGAGATTGTAAGGATTTTAATCAATCGTGTGGGCTTATATGTGAATTATTGTGTATTGAATAAAATGCTATCAATTTGGTTAAGCCCAATTAAAGTGATCTAATAAGGATTTGATATATTGGGCTTTAATGCATCTAATTAAATGTATGGGCTTTTATGTGTAGATACCAGGCCATTAACTAATTCATGATGGGCCGGATTAGGTTAATCTGTCAGTGTGTTGGGCATTTTTTTGGTAGAATTTCGGCGTGGCAGTGACTGCAGTTCAACGACATTTTTCGGACAGAATATTCTAATCGACCTGCTGATTTAAATTCTGAAGTTCGTTTTGTCATATCAACTCTCAATTATATGGACACAGAAAAGTGTTGGGAGTTACCTTGTCGGTAACCATTGCTTATTGGTACAACTCACATAGGATTAGAATTTTGACTACATGCTATATTTCTTGGAATTGTTGTGTGTTACTTGTTACTATATTGTTCGTGTGGTCATCTTGAAGAGTAATTTTGGTATAAAATTGGTTTGATCTTGCATTTGTGTGGGGGTAATTGCTTTCTGTTAACTTGTTTGAATTTTTTTCATTATTTGCATTATGGGTTCTCATGTTGAATTCAAAATTTAACGGTAAGGGAGATTACTCCATTTGGAAACAAAAAATGAAAGTTATTTTAATTCAACAAAGAGCTTCTAAAGCACTTGAAGACAGTAGTACTTATTCAAAAGCATTACTATATAAAACTGATGAAATTGCTGAAATGAATGAAATTGCACATAGTTGTATCATATTGCATTTATCTGACGATATAGTGGGGCAAGTTGAAAGGCATACGACTACTAAAGAGTTGTGAGAAGCACTTGACCAACTTTTTTTGACAAAATCTTTAATGAAAAAGATTCATTTAATTCAAAAAAATTTCAACTTTAGATTGGATCAAAGAAATGATCTTAAATCTAATTTGAATGAGTTTAACAGTCTTGTCAAGTGTTTAGTCCACAATGGAAAGAAATTTGATGATGAATACTTAGTTGTTATTATGTTAAATGCCATGCCTGAATCCTATAGAGATGTTAGGGATGCTATCACATATGTCAAGGATTCTGTGACCTTAGATATTGTGGTTGAGGCTTTAAAGGCTATGGAGCTAGAGATGAAGAGGGTGTCAATGGGTTGCAGCTCGAGGGAAGAGAGTTTTTTTAGTGGTTTTAGAGGGAGAAATGAGTCGAGAGAAAACCATTTCCAAACTAAGAAGGGTAGAGGAAAATCGAAGATTATGTCTAAGTCTCGGGATAAGAGTATTAAGAAATGTTACCATTGTGGTAAAATGGGACATTTCAAAAGAGACTGTATTGACTTTAAGAAAAAAACATAGACCTCAGCGGAGTGATGACTAGAACTTAATTCCTGTAGGTTATGCTTTTGATAGTCTTTAGATGCTGACTGTAACATGTGAGGAAAATAACATCATTGATGCCCTTGATAGACGCTATGAATTTTTCTGAAATAGATTTTGACAGTGAGTGGGTTTTAGACTCAGGGGCCACTGTCCATATGTACCCTGTTAAATCTTGGTTTTATAATTATAGAGAAGTTAAGCGTAGGAAAGTGTACTTGAGGGACAACTATACACGGACTGTAGAAGGAGTAGGTGATATTGCTATTAAGATGCATGATGACATGATTAGATCACTTTTGAATGTTGGGTAAGTCCCGAGCCTTGTGAAGAACCTCATTTCCTTAGGCATCTTGGAAGATGAGGGTCATAAGTAAAAATATAATTTTGGTACTATAAAAGTTAGTAGAGGTTCTTTAGTTGTTATGAAAGGTTCCAAGAGGAACGGATTTTATATCCTTCAAGGTAAAGCCTTAGAAGCCTACAAGTCTGCATTATCTACAATTTATGAAGATATATTAGTTCTTTGGCATAAGAGGATGGGACACATATGAAGCAAGGGGTTGAAGTGTCTTAGTGATCAAAGTTTACTAGGAAAGGATAGTGTTGCACCTTTAAGCTTTTGTGAACGTGTGTTCTGAGAAAGTCACACAGGGTTAGCTTTGGGATAGGTGAACACAGCACTAACAGACCCTTAGACTACATTAATGTTGATTTGTGGGGACCAAGAAAAAATCCCCCAAATGGAGGTAATAGATTTTTCCTATCTATTGTTGATGACTACTCGAGGAAAGTTTGGGTGTATCCCTTTAAATCCAAATCTGAAACTTTTAGTAAGTTCAAGTCCTGGATTGCCTTAGTTAAGAATCGGGTGGGAAAATTGTAAGAACTCTTAGGATGGACAATGGTCTAGAGTTTTGCAACTTTGAGTTTGATACCATCTGTAAGGATGGAGGTATTAGGAAGCGTAGGACTGCGAGATCTACCCCCCAGCAGAATGAGGTAGCTGAGAGGATAAATCGGACTTTAATGAATAAAGTTATATGCATGTTGATTAGTTCAGGGTTAGCTAAAGGATTTTGGGGTAAAGCTGTTTGTACCGCTGCTTATTTGATAAATAAGTCACCTTCTAGTAATGTTGACTTTAAGACTCCCCAAGAATTGTGGACTGGGAAACCTCCAGATTTGTCACATCTTAGAGTATTTGGTTGTGCTTCCTATGCACATCAGGTTGAGGGTAAGTTAAACCCTAGGGCTGCTAAGTGTGTCATGTTAGGTTATCCTGAGGGAGTGAAATGTTATAGATTATGGGTTTTAGATGGTAAGGGCATGAAATTTATTAACAATCGAGATGTGAAGTTTAATGAATTTGATATACCTTGTCTTAAGACCATAGATAGATAGACTAAGAATAGAGAATCTTCTACTGAGAAGAAGATTGATTTTGAGGTGAAGATATTAGATGAAGATAATCCAGAGGGTAGTGAATACCTCAAGTAGAAGCGGACCAAGAAGTCATGGTAGAGCAACATGAACTAGAAATTCCTGAAACGGAAGTCCCTGATCAAGAAACATTTGCAGGTAATAATTTGGAAGCCTACCAATTAGTAGGAGATAGGGAGAGGAGACAAGTTAGAACAAATACAAAGTACATCTCTTCTAATTTGATTGACTATGTCTTAGTTTCAGGTGAAGCCTTGGATTCAGTTGAACCTGCTTCATTTGAAGAAGCGGTGAACTGTGAAAAGTTTGAAAATGGATAAAGGCTATGAAGGAGGAGACCTAGATAGAAATGAGACTTGAAGGTTGGTTTAAAAACCAAGGAATCAAAAGTTAGTCCATTGTAAATGAATCTACAAGTTGAAAGAATGAGTAGAAGCTAATGACCATTTAAGATACAAAGCTAGATTGATAGTTAAGAGGTTTACTCAAAGAGAGGGGATAGTCTATAATGAGGTGTTTTCACTTGTCATTAAGTATAAAATTATTGGGTTAATCTTAGCGTTAATTGTCCAATATGACTGGGAGTTAGAGCAACTAGATGTTAAGACTACTTTTCTTCATGGAGAATTGAATGAAGATGAAAAGCGTGAAACGAGTAAAGTTCCCTATGCTAATGCCATAGGATCTGTGATGTATTCTATGATTATCACTAGACCAAACCTTACATATGTAGTTAATTTTTTTAGTGGGGTTATGTCCAACCCAGGTAATTAACCTCATTGGGCTGCTTTAAAATGACTATTAGGATATCTAGCGGGATTTGTTAAAAAGGGGTTAGTGTTTGATAGGAGAAGTGATAAGCTTGAACTTAAGGGATATGTAGATTCTGACTTTGTAGGGGATAAAGATCAAAGGAAATTTACCACTTCTTACTTCTTTTGTTTGGGTGATAATTGTATCACATGGAAATCATAGTTGCAGTCAATTGTTACACTCTCCAGCGCTAAAGCTCAGTATGTTGCACTCACTGAGCTGTAAAAGAATGCATGTAGTTAAAAGGTCTATGTGTGAACTGAACTTTCTGCATGAACTTGCTATGATATTTACTAGTAGTCAAAGTGCTTTTATGTGATGTAAATGTTCATCGATATCTCACGATTATCGTTCCCACGGAGACTGTTATTAATTATCGAAATATTTTAGTTCTATACCTTATTCGAACAAATGAATATGATTGCTTGTTTAAACTAAAATTGCAGAACATAAACTAAAGAATTAAAATGAAACAAAAATGATTTGTTTTAAAAAACGATTGTAAAATAGTTGGGATTCACGATTTCACCTAGCCAATTAAATTAACTCCAATTCCATGTTTTATTTCCTAATTATGTACTCGGTCGAATTCACTAATTTATATTGAAATTCATCTCTCAAGTTTAAATTAATTCTAGATAAATAAGTCAACCATGTATCTCTACAGCGGGTCTGAATATTCCTTATCTAGATGCAATAAACACAAGAATTCACACACGACTACAATAATAACAAGAGTATATCTCTATCTCTCGTTCAATTACCGGATTTATTACCACGTTTGAAATTATTAACTCATCTCTCAGATTATGGAAATAATTCAATATATCATGAATTGGTGATCAAGCAATTCAAGCATTGTTTTTTTAAGAACAATAATAAATCAATACATGCAACAAAACATTAAAACTATGGAATTTGGATTTAAAATAATATAACTAGGCTATATCGTTCATCCCAACATTAAATTTAATTACACGTCATTAATATAGAACAATAACAATAAAAATTAACGTTCATTAAAAATAATATAAAGAATGGAAATCTTGCACCAAGTTTTGATTCTTCAATTATCTTCAATTCACTCCCCTTTGCAATGCTTGATTCTCCAAGAATTTGATGTTGAATTCTCTATTGTGGCTCGCTCTATGGAGAGGCAAAGGTCCCGATTTCGTGCCTCATAAGTTGTATTTATAGGTTAGGGAGAAAACCTAGGTCAAAAAGGCCAAAGCCTATTAAAAATCGTGAGAAAAATCTGATTCGTGGCCTAGATGTATAACCACGCGACCGCGTGGTTAGACATTGCGCGATAGCACGGTTCAGGGTAAAAGTCTCGGGTGATGAATTTTAGGCATTACGCGATCGCACAGTAGGAATCAGGCACTCGAGTGATGTGCAATTTCCATCTTTTTCTGGTTGTTTAAATTAGTCCCTGGCTTTTAATTGCACCTTCAGTCCTCAACTTCTAATTGTTGCGATTTAGCCCTCAAACTTTGGAATCTTCTCAATTTGCTTGTTTCAGCTCTCAATTCCTTCAATTAGGTCCTCCAACCTTTGATTCATTAACTTTGGCACCATGTACACTTCCTGGTTGACGTCACAAACTTATCAATTGCTCATTTTAGCTCCAATTAGCATCCAAATGTGCGTTTTTCCCATTGTTTGCTTCATTCTTCGCCTTTTGGGATATTTTCTGAAATGTAAATAAATATGCACCAATTAAGTAGTAATTATTCTAAAGCAAAATAATAATATTCTAATTTAGACATACAAATAAGTATATAAAACACACTTATCAAATACCCCCAAACTAGAACTATTGTTCATCCTCGAACAATGTAAAACTGAACTAATAAATCAAAATAACAACATGCAATTGTTTTTGTTGTGTCAACATGGTTACCAAATGTCTCAATAGTCCAAATCAATTCACACTTTCAGCAAGAGATATAAACAACATAGTTAAATAATTTTTAGTTATCTCATGCCAGATTTTCAAGTGTGTGTGTGTGTGTATTCTTTGCTTTTTCCACACAAGATAGTCAGAATTAGAAGTATGCATGCACAACAAGTCAAAGGTAAGCACTTCCCAATTCTATAATTTTAGTCTCTACAATTTAAGTCAACTAAGTTTATACCATGCAAATTTCTTTTTATGGACGACTTTTTCCGTTTTAATGTCCCTGTCTTTTACCATTTTTCTGCAGATGTTTTCATACTTGCTTTCTAGATGACCCCTGTAGCGAACTTTAGGTCGGTGACTCCCAAACTAGACGATTTTAGGGCACCAGGTTCAGAGAACCCCTTAGACTTAATTACCCGAGTCATAAAGGCTTAAACAGAAAAGTTAAAGATGTTTTATTGTCTTATGTGTAAGTCCACTCTCCGTACTTACTTTCTAATTGACCCCTGTAGCGAGCTTTAGGTCGGTAAATCCCAAGCCAGACGACTATAGGGCACTAGGTTTGAAAGACCCCTCGAACTTAATTATCGAGTCAAAAAGGCATTTGAAGAGTAGAATAAGATCTTTAGCATTTTTCTGTTTTTATGCTGGATATGGTTTATACTCATTGACCAAACTGTCTAAACTAAAGTGCAGAACCAAGAATCACAGACCTCCTACCCACCAATACATGCACATTCTAACCAATACATCCCCAAACTTGCCTTTTGAGCATATTTGGTTCTAATTTAGGGACGGATGTCTTATGATCTAACTTAAGGGATTAAAAAGTCATACCTAAGTTCAAGTTGCATAAAACTTTCCCCACATGTGTTAAACAAAATCCCTTACACAAGCAATAATCCAACACTGGCTATCTGCACAATGAATATGGAATCTAGCAAAACATAACTAGTTCAAAATAAGTTCATGCTTTCATGTTGTCCAATTTTTAAGCTTAAGCACAAATTGATTCATACTATATCCTAGGCAATAAATAAGTCAACACAAATTTTCAAATTTTATCAATTTTTTTAAAATCCCAATAAAATCGAATGGGAGCATAGAATGAATATCATGAATATGCAAGCAATTTGCAATTTGCATGAGTGAGATTTTCCACCCCCAAACTAGAAAGAAACATAATCCTCAATGTTTGTCAAAAATAATTAAAAATGTAAAACAAGATAAAGAAGAGAGAACGAGAACTTCCAAGGTGCATTGAAGATGTTTGTATCCTTGAAGCCTCCATTAGCATTGCTTTTGGATGAATTGGACCCTTTTCTTGCTTTTCCTGACTTAGTTTGAGGTGTCTTGATTTGTGTTTACCTTGCAAATAAGAGATAAGTAACATTAGAAGTCATAAACACCAATAATAAATAATGGAAGTTCAGTACCGCACCCCCAAACTAAAGTTAAAGATAAATTTTTAATTTTCAAAGATGTTCGACTACACATGTTCATGCCTCTACATCGCCTATAAAAACACAAGTTTTCCGTAGCCATCTTTTGATATGTTAAAGTTCACAGGATGGTCGACAATATATTAAAAATTCAGCTCATTTGAAGATCAATAAGGTCATAAAACAATGTGGAAAAGTGGGTGACGTGAGTCAGTTCTCAGATGCAGTGGCCTGCAGTGGCCTTGCAATGAGGCTGCCATGATGCACAAATGGTTTTCATGATTTTAATGTGATGTAGTGAACTAACTCATGAACTAAACACACATAATCAATGATAAACATGTCATGGATATAAATGCTTGGAAGATTTTGTCAAATTTGAATAAAAATTTCTTTGTGGCATTTCATCAAACACTTAATGTGCATTACAAAAATCCAAGTATGTGCATCAATTTGGAAACATGAATTGACCCAAAAAGTTTTGCTTATCAAAGTACAAACCACAATCTCCAACAACTAACCTAAAACCAAACTTCACATCTCAACACTTTGCAATTCATGTATTTCAAGAAATTCTCAACACTTTGAAACAAAATGAAGTATTCATACCTTTTGTTGGATGTTGAAGTGATCTAAGCAATGATATTGATGCAACAACATGTTGATGATATGCTCAAATGATGAGAGATCATAATGGCAATGATTTGGGGAGAGAAAACAAGTTTGGACAATTTATAAATGAAAGAATGATAAAAAGCTTTTATATTGCCGTTTCTGCCACAAGATGTACTGAGTGATCGCGTGGTTCAATAATGTTTGGAAAAATTTTCAAAAATGCATTCGCATGATTGCTCGAGCATACTACTGCGCGATCGCTCGGCTTACCGACAGAAAGACCATTTCACTTGGTTTTGAGTCCCAACTTCAATTTTAATCCCCTAATCACTGCATGATCTATGTTTTGAATTCCCAAACATTTTCTTCATGATGTAAACAAGTGTATGTGTGTTTGGGATGACGATAAAAACCTATCCTAATGAAAACATGCAAAATCAAAAACATACCTAAATATGCATTAATAGACTAATATGCAAAAGTGTTCTTAACATGAAACATGCACAACACTCAAACAAGTTGTCTACCATGCATATATCTAAAAATAAGTAATTAAAATAAAAATCAAGTCAAATAAGTAAAAAAAAAAGGCAAGAAATTGGGTTGCCTCCCAATGAGCGCTCTGTTTTGAGTCCCAAGCCCGACTTTTTGCACATTCAAATCATGGAGGCATAAATGATCCTCTTGAAAACTTTGCATTGCTTGCAATTCCCTGCCTTGCATATCTCAACCCATTTTGTCACTTTCTTTAATTGCAAGGCCTCACTTTTAATTGTTTGTTGAGGGATGTTCGGCTTTTCTTCCTTTTTGTCTCTCCATTCATCTTTTACCTTCACAAACTCTTGCGCTCTTCCAATAGCTAGGAACGGTCTTCCAAATATTAGAGGCATCTGAGTGTCTTCTTTCAAGGATCACAAAGTCAGCTGGGAAGAAGAATTTGTCAACCTTCACAATCACATTTTCAACAATACCATATGGGTAATGAATGGATCTGTTGGCCAGCTTCAGTGTGATATTGGTTGGTTTAGGCTCCCCCAAACCAAGTTTTCTATACACAGATAAAGTCATTAAATTAACACTAGCTCCAAGATCACATAAAACATTATCAAAGCTGAAATTACCAATAGTGTAAGGGATAGATAAACTCCCCGCATCTTTTAATTTTTGTGGTAACTTTTTCTGCAAGATGGCACTGCATTCTTCACTTAGAGCTACTATTTCAAAGTCTACAAGCTTTCTTTTATTTGATAGCATCTCTTTCATGAATTTCAAATATAGAGGCATTTGAGCGAAGGCTTCTGCAAATGGGATGTTTATGTACAGTTTCTTGAATATTTCCAAAAAATTACCAAGTTACTGCTCCAATTGATGCTTTCTCAGTCTTAGTGGAAATGGAACCGGAGGCACATATGCTTTGACTGGCGGTCTAACTCGGACTTCTTCTTTAACTTTTTCTTGAACTCCCTCTGATTCTTCTTTTCATATTTTTCAACAGTCACTTCAGGTAATTGAACCACACTCCTTGTTGTTATTGCATTCACATGTTCCCGAGGGTTCATTTCAGTATTACTAGGTAACTGTCCTGGCTGCCTTGTTGCACTGCTCGTTGTCAACTCCCCCATCTGTTTCTTCAAAAATTTTATTTCAGCAGCTTGATTCATTATTTCTCCATTTTGAATCTTGACCACCTGGATTAACATTTCCATGTTCTCAACCATGTTTTTCTGAGATTCTTACTATTGTTGTTGTTGAAATCCAGGTGTTCGTTGAACAGTCTGATTGTTAGACCAAAAAAATTGGAATGATTCTTCCATTCTGAGTTGTAAGTTTGTGAATAAGAACCACCCTGCTGCCTATTCCCCACAAAGTTGACTTGTTCTGGATTTGATTGATTTTGCTGTAATAGGCAGAAATTTACAGCGTGATTCTCAAAACAAAAATCACACAAAGCTGTTTGTACTGAATTCACTGGCTGCACACCCATATTGTCTATTTTCTTTGTCATAGCATTCAGCTTAGCACTTAATGCTGTAATCTCACTAACTACAACAATTACCCCAGACTTTGGTGTAGATCTATCTGAGTACCAGTGGTAACTGTTTACAGCCATCTTCTCAAAGATCTCAGATGCTTCTTCATAGGTCATGTCCATTACCGATCCCCCGGCTGCTAAGTCAGCGTGCTTCTTATTTTCATTTGTCAACACATTGTAGAATGTCTGAACTAAAATCCAATATGCTATTCCATGGATAGGACACTGTCTAATAAGCTCATTGAACCTTTCCCAAGCTTCATAAATGGATTCCCCCGGCTGTTGACTGAAGGACAGAATTTTACATTTGAACTTAGACATTCGACCAGGTGGGAAGAATTTATCAATGAACTTCTGGCTCATAACTTCAAATGTAGTGATTCTGTGTAGGGGCAAAGTGTAGAACCAAGTTTTAGCTTTGTCTGCCAAAGAGAATGAGAATAACTTCAACTTCACAGCATCATCTAAAACTCCATTCATGCGTTGCATATCACACAATTCCAGAAAAGATCGAAGATGTGCATGAGGGTCTTCATATTCCAATCCATGAAAAATACATGAGTTTTGGATCAGTGAGATCAAAGAGGTCTTGATCTCAAAATTGTTGGCTTGGATTGTAGAAGGTACTGTGCAGGTTCCAATATTCCCTACAGGAGGAATCATGTAATCTCTCAAAAAGCGCATCCCAAGATTTTGTTGTTGCTGTAGTTGTTCAATGACAGCTGCTAGCAAATTATTCGGATCAATCAAATTGATTGAGATTCTATTGTCTGTCGTGTCTAAATCTGCTTGTTGAGCTGCTTTCAACTATTGTCTGCGTCTCTGTCGAAAGGTACGTTCAATTACTATACCAAGAGGAAGCAATTCACAAGACTTAGTCTTTCTTAACATAAAATAAATTAAACAAAATTAAAACTTTAAACTAAAAATAAAAATAAAAATAAAAATAAAGCAGAAATAAAGTTCAAAGTAAAGATAAAACTAATGAGTATCGATATTAATATAAAAATAGTCCCCAACAATGACGCCAAAAACTTGTTCAGAGATATCTCGCGAGATATCCCCGCAAGTGTACGTATCGTGAGAAGAAGTATAGTGGACCTTAGAGTCTGGATTATCTTTCTCACGAAGACTGCTATTAATTATCGAAATATTTTAGTTCTATACCTTATTTGAACAAATGAATATGATTGGTTCTTTAAACTAAAATTGCAAAACATAAACTAAATAATTAAAATGAAACAAAATTGATTTGTTTTAAAAAACGATTGTTAAATAGTTGGGATTCACTATTTCACCTAACCAATTAAATTAACTCCAATTCCATATTTTATTTCCTAATTATATATTCAGTCGAATTCACTAATTTATATTGAAATTCCTCTCTCGAGTTTAAATCAATTCTATCTAAATAAGTCAACCATGTATCTCTACAGTGGGTCTAAATATTCCTTATCTAGATACAATAAACACAAGAATTCACAAACGACCACAATAATAACGAGAGTATATCTATATCTCTCGTTCAATTACCGAATTTATTACCACGTTTGAAATTATTAACTCACCTCTCAGATTATGGAAATAATTCGATATATCATGAGTTGGTGATCAAGCAATTCAAGTATTAAGAACAATAATAAATCAATACATGCAACAAAACATTAAAATTATGGAATTTGGATTTAAAATAATATAACTACGCTATATCGTTCATCGCAACATTAAATTTAGTTACACATCATTAATAAAGAACAATAACAATAAAAATTAACGTTCATTAAAAATAATATAAAGAGTGAAAATCTTGCACCAAGTTTTGATTCTTCAATTATCTTCAATTCACGCCCCTTTGCGATGCTTGATTCTCCAAGAATTTAATGTTGAAATCTCTATTGTGGCTCGCTCTATGGAGAAGCAAAGGTCCTAATTCCGTGCCTCATAAGTTGTATTTATAGGTTAGGGAGAAAACCTAGGTCAAAAAGGCCAAAGCCTGTTAAAAATCGCGAGAAAAGTCTGATCCGTGGCCTAGATGTATAACCATGCGACCGCGTGGTTAGACAATGCGCGATCGCGCGATTCAAGGTAAAAGTCTCAGGTGAAGAATTTTAGGCATTGCGCGATCACACAATAGGAATCAAGGGCTCGCGTCATGTGCAATTTCCATCTTTTCTGGTTGTTTAAATTAGTCCCTGACTTTTAATTGCACCTTCAGTCCTCAACTTCTAATTGTTGTGATTTAGCCCTCAAACTTTGGAATCTTCTCAATTTGCTCGTTTCAGTTCTCAATTCCTTCAATTGGGTCCTCCAACCTTTGATTCGTTAACTTTGGCACTATGTAAACTTCCCGGTTGACGTCATGAGCTTATCAATTGCTCATTTTAGCTCCAATTAGCATCCAAATATGCATTTTTTCCATTGTTTACTTCATTCTTCGCCTTTTGGGATATTTTTCGAAATGTTAATAAATATGCACCGATTAAGTAGTAATTATTCTAAAGCAAAATAATAATATTCTAATTTAGACATACAAATAAGTGTATAAAACATACTTATCAGTAAAAATCGTGTTTATCATGAAAGATCTAAGCACATTGAGTAAAGTATCATTTCATTAGGGAGAAGTTATCTTCGGGTGAGTTTGAATTACTTAAAATTGCAACTGATGATAATCCTGCAGATGTTGGAACAAAAGTACTTGTTGCAGGTAAATTCAACTAGTGTTTATCAATTCTTGCTATTAATAATGGTTAGTTGTTTTACAGGTACTTGGTTGTAGTGAATGATGATGATTTATAAGACCACACACAGATGGATAGCACTTGTAACTGGGAAAGTTGGTAATGGATTAAGGTGACTCAAAGTGAAGATTTGTGAAATATAGTGGTGGCACACTTAATTCACATGTCATCTTATGATTGGCACTTCACTACACCTATGGGATTTGAATTTGAATAAGAGGGGGAAACTCTTCTTGATTCATTAGACTTAGCAAAGAGTTGGGTGGAGAGGTAGAAGTGGGAGATGACCAATATCTTTAGCGAAATCTTGCTACTTCCGGCAGGCTTAGATCAGGTTGTCATTTCTCGAGAACAACGGTGCCATGTTTTGGTTTGTTTAAGTGGTATTTAAATTGAGCTCACAAACAAAACAAGGAACAACAAAAAATCTACTAGGAACATTCTTGGTTGCTGGATAGATTCTTCTTCAGGACCGATGGAGCTTCAACAGGCTGGGAATTAACATTCGCCACACGGCCCATACCCTCAACCTCTAAAACTGTTGGCAACTTCGGTCATTTTGCACTTTTCGATCCAATGAACACAAGCAGTTTGATATGACAACTAACCATTCATTAATGCATATCTCAATCTATGTGATTTCCTCTCCTCCCTTCAGTATCTTTCATTATCTCATTGGTTAAAGTGTTGACCTCAGGATTCTGTAGGACCCAAGTTAGTAGTCCCAGTCTCCTCTCTACGCATATGTTACCTACGCACTTGGACACACATATCAAGGAGCAAGGGTAGCCAGTTTGGCTACTGCGTGCTCTCGATACTCAAGTCAATTTCCATGGCCTTGCTGACGCCGTCACATGTACAATAATGAATGCAGAAGAGTCCCGTGAGAGAGTAAAGGAAGTTGGCACACTTGGGTAGTGAGTGTATTAAGCAGTGGGAGTTCAAGATTGATTACTTTTGTACATTGTTGAGAGAGCGTATTTATAGGCTAGGGATGTCAAAAAAACTTGTCGACTCGGACTGCCCGAGCTCAACGTTGAAAAAGCCCGAACTAGGCTCAATCAATTGATCCGATGCTCAAGTTAAGCCCCAAATTTGGGACATGGCCCGAGCTTGAGCCGCACTGGCTATTTTAGCCCATGTTAATGATAAATATCACAAAAATTTACGAGCCTTATTTTTTCACCCGTGTTAATGTTAAAAAGGCAGAAAATTTCACCATTAATACAAAATTTACAATGTTAAAAAACAATTAGAACTTTAAGAATTTTAAAAAAATATATAAGAGAAGCTCAATATGGTGAAGCTCGAGCCGAGCCTTATTATTATTATTTTTTTATCGAGCTTTGGCTCAGTAAGGGCCAGAAAAGCTCGTACCAAAAAAAAACTCGGGTTGTGCACGAGCCGCGAGCTTTGGCTCGCAAGCTGCTGGGCTATTTTACATTCACACTATAGCCTATCAACATAAGGAGTGGATGGTTGGGGATTTTCCACGTCGAAGAAGATCTGATATCCTTTTCTCATCCTTGTCAATCAATCTATAGGCGTCCTTTACTGGCCACCATAATTTTGAATTTGACTACTGACACGAGTTATGTGTTTCTTACAAGTGTGCAAATTGTGATGGCGGCTATAATACTGTTAAGATGCTTCCCTATGTGTGACATCTGCTTAACTATTTGGGGCATATTGCTTTCGAGATGGTGGTTTAGTCCATGCAATGCTCTATGGCGCCACTGCAAAAGCTCATCGGCATCACGTTGGCACTTTTCGCCACGTGGTGGGGTCGCGTTTCACTGGACATAAAGCTTGTTTCCTTTGAAGTCGTATATGCCTGCATGTTACAGTTTAAACACATTCGCTTGTATTTACTATAGATGTCATGGAATACAGATATTCACTTAATTCATTTTCTAATGAAAGATCTAGTTTGTAACTCAACAAAATTCCTATGTTTATCCAAACTGTAACTTAATTGAATCGAAAAATGTGGAATACACAAAGTTTTCTCAACTCTTATGTTGTGAAGTACATAGTTGTGAAACCAATTCATCTAATCTCCAAGGCTACATTTCCCCTAGCAAGTGTCGAATAGCAGTTACGTATTAGCTAGTTACAAAGTTTCCTCAATAATGGGAAACAATTTGAAAGAATCGAGTTCACTTGAAACTTGGTTGGAATCGACCAAGTGTTCTCGTCTAGTAAATCAAGTTAATGACCCCCCAAATAATTTTCCTAGATGCCACTTATCCCTTGATTTTACTTTTTTTATTTGACTTTCTTAGTATAACTATCGAGTAATTTTCAAATTTGAAAGTTAGTTTTATCGAACTTATCGTTACGACTTTTCAATCTTAACAGTCACAATTTTCAAAATTAGCGCTCTCGTCTATCCATATTATTATTTTAAGATTGTAAGATAAAAATTCAAATTTATTTAAATCATTAGTCCAATTAATGATATTTAGATCGTCTGAAATCATTATTTTCTTTTTAAATCCGAAACATTATATATTTTGAATCTAATATTTATTAAGCCCAAATTTTAATTATTTTGTATCAAATTTAATTTCAGGTTTTATCTTAATTATATTTATTTTAAATCCCAATTTATTTAATCCATAAATCATTTAGCTTTTAAACTTTACGAATACCTAAACTCCTAAAATGTCCATCATCAACTCCTCATTCATTCCTTAAGTTACATATTCTTCAACTCCCCATTCATTCCCTACCATCAAAGTTCATAAGTTACGAATCCTTTACCTATAACTCACCTCCTTCCTTCTCACCTCTCTTCAGTGTAATTTGGATAAGAACTCTCGTTGTCTCATACCACTGCCTTCAACCTCCACGCATACACAAGCATTTTCAATTCTCATCATCTCTAGTCTAACATCGAAGGGGACGAGAAACATAAGACACACAGACATCAAAATAAATCGACATTATACAAAAACCACATCCACTACCGAAGCAACTGATTCACGATAAACACTACCCTCAATCCACCAATAGGCCGCTTTGTTTAAAACACCTAGTCAAACAAGACATTCATTTAAGAAGGCCCAATTCAATATTTTTTAGTTCAATAACCCTATCTTTAAAAAAAAATAGAAAATGATATATACAATGACATAAATATCCTTGAGTTGTCAAAAATTATGCAGCCAAACAAAACCTAATTGGAATGCCTATGTCGTCCTTCTTCTTTTCCATTACTTGGTTCTTCTTCTCCAAAAAATAACTAAACATTTCTTCTCTCCTTTCTTTTCCCTGCTCTTCCCACTTCTACAAAATCGGTCCCTGTTATTCCTTCTTCAAGAATGGTGACTGCACTTCATTTTATCCAAATGGGCATTGTCATTCCCTTGAGTTATTGAAGGTCGAAAATCCATTTTGCAACATTGATATTGGGCATTTGGGGAAGAAAATAAGGTAAGGTTGAATTTGAACAATTCTTAACCATTTTCTTCGAGAAATAGTTGAATCAGTTCCTATTGATGTAATTTTGTTTTTATACTGTTCATTTGCGCGCATAACGAGTTCGAAGTCGTTTTGGACATATTCATGTATTTATCATGAATCTGTCATTGTCATTCTTTTTTTTTTTAATATAAAAGCGGTATTGATAAGTTCTTGTAATTCATATTTGTATTAGTTGAAGTAATATATATGTTTTGGTCATGTTGATGTCATTATCATGAATCTGAGAGCATGTTCCTTTACATTTGTTTTTTTAGTTAGCAGTTAGAGCTTTTCTCATTATCTTAAAAAAGTTATGTTGAATTGCAGTTATGGACAATGTTGAGTCACTGAATGATTTGCTTGAGTATTCAACATCGTTCCACTTGATAAGAACTTGAAGTACCTTGAATTTCTGCAAAAGAAAAAAATATGGAATTGAATGCAATCGCTCGAAATGCTTACCAAGGTGGAGGAAGAAATTGACCGTGCAGTTTTTGGCATGGAACTTCGAGCCTTAGTTTGTAGTGATGAATCTTGATTTTGTTTGTCTAGTTAATAATCATTTTGTGTAGTTTTTTATATGTGGAGGAAGAAATTGACCGTAGAGTTATTGGCCTGGAACTTCGAGCCTTAGTTTGTAGTGATGAATCTAGATTTTGTTTGTCTAGTTAAGAATCTTTTTGTGTAGTTGTTTATTTGTTTGGTTTGTATTAGAAACTATGTTTATCAATTTTTGTTAGAATAAGAATGATTGATTTTTA
Source organism: Ligustrum vulgare (assembly GCA_963555705.1). Lineage (NCBI taxonomy): Eukaryota > Viridiplantae > Streptophyta > Magnoliopsida > Lamiales > Oleaceae > Ligustrum > Ligustrum vulgare. Next base: position 23,482,245 of record OY743178.1, on the reverse strand, counting down.
GCAGGATGTTATTCATTTGATTTTAAACTATAACGAGGTTTAAATCGTTACTTTGCACACATAACGACTTTAACGTCGTTCCCGTCTAAAAAAATAGTAATGAGGTATAAATCGTTACTTCGTAAATATAACGTGTTCAACATCGTGCCTTTTAAAAAGACCTACTGCTTTATATATGTCCATAACGAGGTTGAAATCGTTACTGTGTACACGTAACGACATTTATGTCGTTATAGTTACTGCTTTGAAGTCGTTCGTAACGATATTAATGTCGTTATTGTTGAAAATACCTTACTGCTTTACTGTTGTTCATAACGACATTAAAATCGTTACTTCATAAAAATAACGACATAAATGTCGTTACATATATTTACGGATATGCCCTCTTCGTCCAAAATTCCCAATGGTCAACAAAGTCGCACTAACTTTTCAAAAAACGATGTTCAAGTCATTGTAACAACTTGAAATCCGTTGTCATTTGGAAGATCGTTTCATTGTAATCGTAACAACATTGAGCTCGTTTGTGTGGAAAATAGCTTAAAACGATGTGGAGCTCGTTACTATTTTAGTAGAACGAATTAGAGATCGTTATGTTTCAGGCTCAGAAAGTCACGTAACGATAATTATGTCGTTGGTTTACAAATTTGATGACATTAAGCTCATTCCAGTGTATTATATTACCAAAACGATGTCAATATCATTTTTTGGATAACAAAACGATATTGGAATCATTTTTTTCATGGCCAAATAAATATCATAACGAGTTTAATATCGTTCTTTCGTAAGTTTGGCGAACTCTATATCGTTTCAGTCTAAATTGTTACTATAACGTCGTCTGTATCGTTTCTTCAATCGCAACACGACATGTATATCGTTATGGCTCAAATCGTCGATTCGATCATTCTTTGTCATCCGGAGTGCCTCCAATACACGTAATCTAAAAAAATGGGTCATAAAAGGTGATTCAAACACTTTGTAAATCGATATGATTAGAAAGATAGGATCAATATGAGATGAAGTTCCTTTAGTTATCTATTACCTTGGAACAGGAAATTCTAAACTTGGAAGAAGTGATTATATTTTTCTAATCACGTCTATTTACAAAGTGTTTGAATCACCTTCTACGATCCATTTCTGTTAGATTACGCTTGTTGGAAGCATTTTGGATAGTAAAGAATGATCGAATCATCGATTTCATCCATAACGACACACAAGTCGTGTTCCACATGAAGAAACGATATCTAAACCGTTATAGTTATAATTTACACTGGAATGAGATGCAGTTCATTAATTTAACACTAGAACAATATGTAAGACGTTATGATGGTTTGTCAATTTTTGACAAAACGATTTTAATATCGTTGCATGCGCAAAGAAAAGATGTCAATATCGTTTTAGTTAACATTTCAACTAGAATGATCTTGATGTCGTTCAATTTGTACAGAAACGACATAGTTGTCGTTATGTTATTTTCAAAGGTTGAATCAGAACGATATGTAACTCGTTATATTTTAAATGAAACGACATCTATATCGTTATAGTTTTATTTTCAATTCCAACGATCTCAAAACCGTTATTATTACATTGGAACGATTTATCAAATGATCACGACTTTGAAATCGTTACAACAACTTAAACATCGTTACGACAAAATTTGTGCCAATTTGTTGACTTTTCGAATTTATGGACGACGAGGACATTATTGTAAATATGTCGTAACAACATTAACCTCGTTATGTGTACAAAGTAACGACTTCAATAACGTTATAAATAGATCTGAAGCAGTAACTATAACAAAATTTAACTCGTTATGGGTATAAAGTAATGATTTAGACTTCGTTATGAACATATTTGAAGTAGTACATTGAACTCGTTATGTATACACAGTAACAACTTCAATCTCGTTACTACATTTTTTCAACTGCAACGATATTAAACTTGTTTCATGTGCAAAGTAACGATTTAGACATCGAAACAGTTCTCATATCGTTATGAGTTCCGTTACAAGGTACCTATGACGACAAAAACTCATCTATAGAAATAAATAACACATTTTTTCAAATCACTTTTTAACCACACAAATTTTTCAAACCACTTTTCAACCACATATTATATCTCGAAATTATCACATTCCTCGTTTATAAGTAAAAATTGTTTACCAAACAGAGGCTTGATTTTCAAGATAAAAAATCTACACATACGGGTGAGTTTGCATGTTATTTAGTGCATTTGTGTTGTGTGAATTTGAATTTTTTTCCTTATTTTCGGTCTCTTTAAAAAAAATTCGGGGGCGCTATCCCCGAACCCCCGAAATATTCATCGCAAAAAATACATGTTCATCTTCGTGCCCCACTATTACTAATTGTCTGCATCCAGCACTGCTTATATGTTTACTAGATATTAAATGTTGAATTCCTTGCAATATTAAATTTAAAATATTTTTGGAATATAATATATATTTGTTAGGTATAATTCATTACATAAATTGTTATTGGTTCAAGTGGTTGAGTTTTTAAAATGTTCAATTCCTTGCAACCTTATATTTATGAAAAATGAAATACAATTTTTTAGAATACAATATTAGGTTAGAGATAATTTGAAACACATAATGTTGTTGGTTGAAGTGGTTAGGTTCTCAAAGTTTTACTTTTAGGTGTATGGTTCCAATCTTTTCACACCTAGAAGAATGAAAGATATTTTTTAATTTTTCCACCAAGGATAAAAAGGTCATTTGATATTTTAAAATATTTTTATTTTTCTTTTATATTCTTATTTTGGTCAAGGGATTAGTTAGACAAAAGTTTTGTGAGATGGGGCTATCCCAGCTAATTCCCCCCCCCCCCCACCAATATTGATTCACAAACAAAAGAATTTCAGAAACAATCGACACAATCTTGATCCATGCTTTCCACTGCCATGACCTAATTGCCAACTGCATTCAAACTTCATTGCCATCTTCAGACCAATCAACCCCCAAAATTGAGCCTCCCCAATGTACAAACAAATCAACCAACAAACAAGATTTCAGACACCAACCACAATAAACCTCCATAGCTGACCCATTTTCTTTCACCACTACACCACCAACCATAGCTCGTAGAACACTGTGGCCACCGAAACACAACCACCGACGCCACTTCCCAACCCCAAATCTCCATCTAAAATCAAATTCAAATATAAACCCAACTACTTACCTTCGACTGCCGCTCAGTCTACCAGAATAATGCCTAGGGGTGGGCGTCGGGTGGTTCGGTTCGGGTATCTCAAGAACCGGAACCGAACCATACTTTTTCGGTTCTTACAAAATGGAACCATTCGGTTCCATTGAATCACAAGAATCAAACCAGAACCAAACCATTCGGTTTCGGTTCTACAATAATAATAATTTTTCGAGACTCTTATCGAGGAGCATCAGGCCTCGGGAAGTAAGCCAATAACTTGAAATAAACTTATACCGAATATGCCAAGATCAAGGATTTCGAAAATCATTTCACCCCAAAGAAAATATAGGATTCTCTATGAAACAGAAGATATTCATAAACAAAATTAGGAAACAAATGGCCTAAAAGGTTTTTCGAGCATGGTAATATAGTACACTTGTGGGATGAATCATGAGTTTTAAATGCATTATTATTAATTATTTTATATTTGTATTTAAATATTTAATTAACTCCATCATGATCATTTACAATTTCGCTTATTAATAAGTTAGTCTCATTCGATTTTCATTTATTAAGAATTTAAGTCCAAGTGTGAAGTTAAATGTTACAATGAGGTAGAGACGTAACAAATTTCATAAAAAGAAATTAATCATTTTCACTTTACCCAAAAAAATTACAAATTCTTTTGATTTTTAGTTTTAGAACAACCAATTAAGACCATAAAAAAATAATAAATAAGGATCAAAGACCGGTTCTAACTTCGGTTTTCGGTTCTAAAGGCGGAACCGAGAACCGAACCGAAAACCAATCGGTTCTCGGTTCCAAAACCGATTTTCTATTTTATTTTTTTAAAACCATACGGTTCCGGTTTTTTTGGTTCGGTTCCGGTTATTTTGCCCACCCCTAATAATGCCAGAAAATCTGTTGAGAAATTTCTTTCTTAAAGTGAAATATCCGCTTGCAATGAAGTTGACACTAATAAGAAATCAAAGAATCAAGATTATGAAGAAATAATTTGGAAGAACAATATTGGACTTGAATCGCATAGAATGCTATCCTAAAAGCGAAATTTGCGTCCTCCCGTAATGAGAATGCTAAAAGGCCTCCAAGTAAATTGCTTTAGCTGATTTCAAGTCACAAACCAAGTATCAAATAGTACAATTGATAAACTTGGAGAATAGGAACTAGAGGAGCAAATTTGGAAGATTCTAAGTATAAAAAGATCAAAATTTTGGGATGATAATCACAAGTGAGGTATGATGAAAAAAGGTGTTTAAAACCATGAATTCTATACCTATTTATAGAATTCTATCACCCCAATTCGTGATTTACACAACTCTTCATGAAAGAGTGTAAGTTATTGTTGAAAATGCGCATGAGAAAATCTGAAAATTTTCTCCAACGGTCATTTTCTATGACCACGTGATCGCACAATACGAGGCACACGCGATCGCGTGATGCCCATTATTTTAAACAGAGACAAATCTGTTCAACCATGCGATCGCTGGACCATCAACGACGCGATCGCGTGGTTCTAATTTTGGCTGGACCACCAAGTCCAGTCCGGACCAATTGGTCCGTCCAGTTTGTATTTGGTCCGGTTTTCGCACTTCTTGGACAAGTTCTCTATGTTTTAGACCGATTCTTGCACTTTTTCAACTTTATATACACACACACACACACACACACACACACACACACACACACAACATTTCATAAAAATCCCCTACTTGTTCAAATATATAAACTCAACTTAGAATCATAAACGATGCCACACATAAAATAAGGTATCTTTCAATTTTAACCTTATATTAGTGCTAACATTGCAAAGTAATATCAAGATCCCAGGTAGCCTTGGTTTTGAACCAGTTATCCCTTATGACATTACCGGCGATATCGTACACGTGAACATTCTTGCTCGATGTGTTCCGCACAATTTACTTTGGCGCATTAATGACCTTGCGCCCATCCGAGTTCATAAACTTTTCAGAAAGTAACTCCAAAACTTTCCTTGAAGCGGTACCACTTCTAAGTTCATATTGTTAGCCCAAGAGTAAACTAATCAAGAGGGGGGTGAATTGGTTTTTAAAACTTTTTCGATAAATAATCTCTAACTTAAAAATCAATGTGTACAAGTATGAGCACTTAGTGTTGTAAGTAACTTAACTATCAATGTAGTGTGCTATAAATGTGTAAACTTAATTGATAAAGCAAGTATAGCACTTAGATATAGTGTTGCACAATATAAATTGATAGAATAGAATAAGTGCAATGTAAGTAAGTAAAAGGGATAAGAGAATGCAAACGCGATTTATGGAAGTTCAATCAACCAACGTGATCTACGTCCCCCGTTATCGAGCTCTCCGTCACGAGCAAGACCAAATCCAGTATATTGGTAACTTACAACAAGGAATACCAAATCCTTAGGCGACTTACAACAAGGAGCACATATCCTTAACCAACAATCGAGTTTTCACAAGGCTCTCGAAACCACAAGATATAATAAATTGAATTTACAATTGAAATAACTCTCTTGACAAATGATATACTCAAATTAAGTACCGAGAGAGTTAGGCTAACACTTCAATAGATAGCAATGAATTAAGCTCGAGTGTTAGAGAAAAACTTTGATGCAAATGATAATGAAAAGTTCAATGCAATCAAACAAAGTTTTTAAAATAATCTCTTGTTAAAATATTGAATCAAATTAAGTACCAAGAGATGCCACACTTGAATAATTAACAATGAGTTAAGCTCAAAGTATTTAGGCAATGGAACTTTGATGAATCAAATGATAATGAAAAATGTAGCACAAATAATCAAAGTTCCTTAATTGAAATTTCTCTCTTTTAAAAGATTAAAACAAGTTTAGAACAAAGAGAGACTTACACTTCAATTCCAATATAGTGTGAAGATGTTGAAGAAGTTAAAACAATATAAAACCAAGAATCTTCACAAAACTTTCTTCCAAAAACTTTTGATGATTTGATAAAACAAAGTTTAGATCAATCAAAGTTTTATAATAATAATAGATTAATATAAACCAAGTAAGAACAATGAATTTTCACAAGAAAGTTTATATAAAATCTTTTCTATGTTGTTGAAAATGAAAGTAAATGAGATGGCTATTTATAGATCAAGATATTCAAATTCAGCAACTTTCGGTTGACCATTTCTAGAGTTTCGGTCGACCGAAACATGCATATAGCCGTTACACATTTTCAACCGTTGAACTTTCAGTTGACCAATCTCGGTTGACCGAAAGTTGACTTCGGTTGACCGAAAATTGACTTTTGAAAAACATGAAAATGCACGATTTTTAGGTTTTCTGACTTGTTTTTCAGAGTGGTTTAACATAGTATAATCATGATTTAAGATTAAATAACATTTGAAAAGCAATATTGACTTAGATAAAAATATTTTATGCAAGTGATGAATTTTCAAGTAAGTTTCTTGATGCATAAAAATCATTTTCAAGCTCTTTGAATTCCATCGCTAAAGATTGAGAGTGTTATACCTTGACATAGGTTAAATCAACTCTTGAACTTGAACTCTAATCTTGTATGCTTGAATTCTTGATCTTCATGTCATGCTTTTCAACTTCAATTTTGATCTTGAATATCTTCAATCCTTCCATGATCTTCTTTGCGTCCCATGTGCTTGATCACATAGTTTTGATTTATATCTTTGAGAGACGATTTGAACATAGAGTGCTTTTTATATTTATCATTACATGAAACACTTGAAGTACACTTTTTAATAACACAATATATTCTTGTTTGTTATGATCAAAACAATAAGGTTAAGTTAACCACAGGTCAACACATAGGAGAAATTCTTACAGTGTCTTGGTAACTTTTAAAGACACTTGTACTAACTACTGAATTTCTTTAAGATTTTATCAACCCTCCAAACAGTTACACCAGCACTTACATCCATAGGATATGGCCTTTAATTTATTTTCTAAGTGCTGCAACAATTCACTTATCGAATGACTTGTTGTTACCCTTTGAACCCGTAAATTACTCATTTCGTAATGACAAGTAGGGTTGCCTTCATTGGTGAATTTATAATAGGAGTTTTAGCCCCCATCCTACTCAATTTTTGTCTTACCAACTCTTTGGTAAGTGGTTTTGTAAATGGATCAGCCAAATTTTCACTTGACCTCACATAGGTAAGTGATATTATTCCATCCTTTATTAATTTTCTTATGTAATCATGTCTAAGACTCATATGTCTTGAATTTCCATTGTAGACTTCGTTATAAGCCCTTGCTAGAGTAACTTGACTATCGTATAGTATAGATATTGAAGACTCATTATTCGTATCTAGTGGAACTTCATAAAGAAGATCCTTAAGCCACTTTGCTTCCTTTCCAGTTTCGGCTAGTGCAACAAACTCGGATTCCATGGTGGAATGTGTAATCATTGTTTGTTTCTTTGATCTCCAAGAAACAGCACCACCTCCAAGTGTAAACAACCATCCCGAGGTTGATTTATTTTCTCCAGCATTTGATATCCAACTTGCATCGGTATATCCTTCTAGTATTGCTGGAAACTTGGAATATTGAAGTACAAGGTTTTCAGTTCTCTTTAGATAACCAAGAACGCTTCCAATTGTTTTCCAATGCTCAACACTTGGATTGCTAGTAAACCTACTAAGTTTACTCACGGAAAATGCAATATCGGTCTTGTGCATTGAACCGCATACATTAGACTCTCAATTGCACTTGCATATTCGAGTTGTCCAATAGCCCTATCAACATTCTTCACAAGTTTAATACTTGAATCAAATGGAATATTTGCCTCTTTAATGTTCAAATGTTTGAACTTTTCAATCACATTCTCAATATAATGTGATTGGGTTAATGCATACCCCAACTCATTTTTTATCACTTTTATACCCAATATGGTATCCACTTGACCAAGATCTTTCATTTTGAATGTTGATGATAGAAACCTCTTCGTTTCTTTTATTCCATCCATGTGATTACTTATAATCAACATGTCGTCCACATATAAGCACACAAATATTACATGTTTATCACAACTTTTGATATATAAACATTTATCTACCACATTGTGTGAAAAACCAAAAGACATAATTGCATTATCAAACTTTATTTTCATTTCTCAGAAGAACAAAACCTTCCAGTTGTTCCATGTAAACTTTTTCGTTTAATTCTCCATTTAAAAATGCAGTCTTAACATCCATTTGATGCACATGTAAGTCATATATAGAAGAAAATGCAAATAGAATTCTAATAGTAGTAATCCTAGCCACGGGTGCATAAGTGTAAAAATAATCAATTCATTCCTTTTGTTGAAAACCTTTAGCAACTAATCTTGCTTTATAGGTTTGGATTGAACCATCGGTATTGTATTTTCTTCGAAATACCCACTTGCAACAAATGGCTTTTGATCCAGCTGGTAAATCAACAATCTTCCAAGTATTGTTGGACATTATAGAATTTATTTCATCATTTATAGCATCCTTCAAAAAATGTGCTATCTCTAGAAGTCATTGCTTCTTTATAGGTTTTAGGATCACTATCAATTTGAAGAACATATGGAATTGTTCTTACTATATCTTCCTTACTTGCTTCAACCAAGTATAGGTAAATTCTTTGAGAATCAATCTCATCGTGTCCTAATACCTTCTCTTTTCGAGATCTCTTACTTCTTCGCGGTTCACTAGTCTCAATTACATCTTGGGAAGATGTTTCTAGTGATTTAGATGCCGAAAATTCATTTTGAATTTCTATTGAATTTTGAGGAATATCATCAACGCTTAATGAATTCTCAAAAAATTCCACATCTCATGATTCTATTGGATATTAGATCGAGTAGTCTATATGCTTTACTATTTATAGCATATCCAACAAAGGCACTCTTGATCCCTCTTGGTCCTAGTTTTGTTCTACTAGGATTGGTGTTTTTATAATAAGCCAAACACCCCCACACTTTAAAATATCCAATGTTAGGCTTCCGACCTGTCCACAATTCATAAGATGAAACTTTAAGTTTCTTAGAAGGAATTCTAATATGTATATGACATGCGGTAAGTAATACCTCCCCCCATAAGTTATTAGGCAATTTAGACCTTCTTAGCATAGCATTTATCATCTCAACTAAGGTTCTATTTTTCCTTTCCGCCATTTTGTTTCGATTTTCTAGGTGCACTACATTGGTGTAAAATACCATGTTCTTCACAAAAGATATCAAATTCTTTAGAAAAATATTCACCACCTCTATCGCTTATAAGAATTTTAATCTTTTTATCCTTTTGATTTTCTACTTCACTTTTATATGCTTTAAACATATGGAAAGCCTCACTTTTATGTTTCATTAGATAAATATAACAAAATCTAGAATAATCATCAATGAAAGGTATAAAGTATTTATTACCACCCCTAGTTAACATGCCATTAAGTTCACAAATGTCGGTATGAACTAAGTCAAGAATATTGGATGATCTTTCTATACTTTAAAAAGGTTTTTTTAATCATTTTTTACTTAGTGCAAATTTCACATTTTTCATTCTTTATAAAATCACAAGATAACATGTCATTTCTAATCATTATATACAAAATAAAATATCCAATATGTCCTAATCTATCATGCCATAAATTCAAAGATCACACAAAGTAAGAAGAATTTATTTTATTGATTGTATTGTCAATAGTACACAATTTGACCATTCCATTAGTGGAATAACCTTTCCCAACAAAGAAACCATTTCGGGACAATACAAGTTTTTCCGATTCAAAAATACATTTTATGTAGCGCCCCGAGTTCTAAATGTCCGGTTCACCACGTCATCGTCTGATCTAACTTTTAAAATAATATTTTAGCGGAAGAAATAACTGAAATTGATTTTTGGCAACATTAAATAAACTGTAATGGTCGATAAAATCTAAAACCTTTACAAAACAATTCGAAATAATAAATCGAGCCATTAATATTGTAAAACAATTTGCAATGTCAATATTTCTAAAATAATTGAAATTCTCAAAATTATCCAGTGTTTGGAAATACAGATCATTAAAATAAGATTTTCAACCATTTAACAACTATTGCCACAATCATCCATCACTTGCCACCCTCTCCGAAATCTGCAAATATTGTTAAAATAGACATGAGCATCTCGAAATGCTCAGTAGACTCATCGCCAATTAATTAATCGACAATATAATTGAACACGTAAATGCAGACTCTTTAGAAATCATAGGGTGTGGGTTGCTCTTCTCGTGCATTAAAGCACATGGCTTCTCTTTGAAAATCATAGGCTCTTTAAAATCATAGGGTGTGGGTTGTTCTTTCTTCTCGTGCACATAAGGCACATAAGTTATGCATAACATCATCATTTATCTTGCAAGATATTCTCTTCTTTCTTTCTCATGCATAAAAGTACATAAGTTATGACAAGTATAACAACATAATATTTCATAAGAAATATATTCTCATCTCAACATAAATATTTCCGAAGAAATACATTCTCGCCTCTTTTCATAAAAAAAATGACTTTCACATAAGTCACATAACATACACATTCACATGCAATCATAATTTAAATCAATTAATAGGGGCGAGTCTACCTTAAATTTGACGAGTTCAAAGTTGAGCGGGAAACGACTTCAATCGTTTAAATCTTCGTACGCTTCGTCTAGCCAGTAAGTTAAATTAATCTTTTGAAATTTATAGTTAAAAAATGATAATTCACAATTTAGGGACTGAAATTGATTATTTGAAAGTTGGGGGACTAAAATGAATAGTTTGAAAATTGAGGGACTAAAATGTAAATTTTTCAAAAGCTGAGTTGAAGCTCAAAACGAATATTAAACTATAGGGCTTGAAATAATTGATTTTAAAATGAAAGGGCTGATTAAAAATCATTTAAAAACTTAAGGGCTGAAATGATAAGTTTAAAACTAAAAGGACTGATTTAAATGATTTTAAAACTTGGGGGCTTAAAAGTAAATTTTATCAAAATCGTAATATATATATATATATATATATCAGTATATCAGTATAGAGAGAGAACGCAGCGACGGCCATCATCGGTGCCAATCGCCGGCGAGCGGCTAGACCACTGGCACAATGGAGGCTACGCGGTCAGTAAGGGGAAATGAAAAGGAATAGAAAAATAGGGCTCGATTTGCGCAAGGTGGAGGGTAGATTTCGAACATTCTCCAGCGATAAAGGTTGGGATCGAGGTAAGTATATGGGTTTATTTAATTCTTGGGTTTTTAGTTTGATTTTGGGGCTGGTAGATGGGGATTCGGGGTTGGGCAGTGGAGGTGGTTGGTTCGAAAATGGGTGGTGATTGGAGGTGCTGTAGGTGGGTTGGGGTGACTGTGGTGCTGTGGCGGTTGTGCTTGATCGTGGAGTTGGTGGTGGCTTCTTATATTTGGTGGTGGCGGTGGAGTGGTTGTGCAGTTGGTTCAACAGTGGTGGTGCTTGTGAAAGGGTTGTGGTGCAGACGGTGGTTGGATGGTGATGTTGCAGGTGAGGCTGGTTGCAGCTTGATGGAGGGTCGGTGATGGTGGTGTCTGTTGAGGCTTGGTGGTTGCAGCTTGTGTGTGTTGTTTGTAATTGGGAAAAAATGGCTCTGGCGATTTTTTTTTTTAGAGTTGAGGTGGAGAGAATGGCAACTGGCTGCGTGAGGATGCTGAGGGTTGTGACAAATCTGAACAGTAATTTTGTTAGGACACAGGTGGATAAGTGGGTCAATATTTGGGCTGCAAAGAAAATTCTTAGTTGGACTTAATTGGGTTGGGTTAAAAAGATCAAGAATTTAGACAACATAATTTTAGCCACAAAATATTAAAATATTGGTCTAATTAATGGGCTCAATATTATAACAATTTGGATTCTAAAAATAATAAGAAATTTGATACTTTAAAATATTTTCAGATTTGGGCTTGATTTGGAGCAGATTTAAATTCGTTTAATAATGGTTAGACGAACACGCTTCACATTTAAAAGTAAAAATTCGGGGTTAAATCTTAGCGACACGTTTTTCGAGAAAAAAACGATTTTTTTTACATTATTTAAAATTTCTCGATCGCTACATTTTACGCCTGGTTTTCCCAAGAAATCACCACTTACAAGGTTTCTATTCATATCCGGCACATGTAAGATATGTGAATTGAAGATCAACATTCCCTTTTCCTAAGACTTTTGAACAATGTTCATTTCCCATTAGAATTTGTTGACCATCATCAATCTTTTGATAGGTCTTGTACAGGGACTTATCATAGCAAACATGAACGGTGGTGCAAGTATCATACCACCATCCCGGAATTTTTTCTTTGACAGAATTCACTTCGCTTATAGTAGCAATAATTTCATTCTTGTCAATGGAATTAACCTTACCTCCAAATTTGCTTTGTTTTTTATGTCGGCAATCTTTCGCAAAGTGGTCAAATTTTCCACAAAGAAAGCATTCTCCCTTGGGCTTCTTTTTTAATTTGTTATTGTTTTTGCTAGTAAACTTTCCCTTGTTTACTTTGGTCACTTTGTTTTTCTCCAAGGCATTGGCTTTAGAAGTGCCAACATGGGAATTCTCAATCCCATCTCTTTCCCTCGACTATTTCTCAATTCGGAGATGTTTTTGAATTTGCTCCATTGAAAAGTCTTCGGAGTTATGGAGAATTTTCTTCCTATATCCTCTCCAAGTAGAAGATAATTTAGCAATAATTACTCCTACTTGAAATGATTCCAGAAGTTCTATCTTCACCGCTTTTAGTTTATTGACAATCACTTGCAATTCATGTACTTGGGTAATAGGGGAACATTTTCCAAAAATTTAAAATCAAAGTACCTTGTTATAAGGAATTCTGTAGTACCTTCTTCTTCAGCCTTGTACTTATTTTCAAGTGCATTCCAAATCTCTTTTGAAAATTTTGTGTTGGTGTACAAGTCGTAGAAACGATTAGATAGTGCTTTCAATATATGACCACGGAAAATGAGTTCATCTTCTTCACTCTTCTTTCGATCAATCCTTGCTTGTTCCGTATCTTTGTCGGAAGGTTCAGGCAAGTCCTCCAAATTTGGGTCAAGAATGTAGAAGATTTTCAGCACCGTTAGAGGAACTTGATTTTGTCTTACCACCTTATGAAGTTGGTACCAACAAAACGATCCAAGCGAACCAAATCTTGATTCATCAACTTGATTGTAGCCATGGTTGTGTCTCTTTCGGTTGCCATATACAAATTTCGCTTTTAAATTGTTTGAGAAATTTCTTTCTCAAAGTGAAATATCCGCTTCTAATGAAGTTGACACTACTAAGAAATCAAAGAATCAGGATTATGAAGAAATCATTTGGAAGAACAATATTGGACTTGAATCACATAGAATGCTATCCTAAAAGCGAAATTTGCGTCATCTCGTAATGAGAATGCTAAAGGGCCTCCAAGCAAATTGTTTTAGCGGATTTCAAGCCTCAAACCAAGTGTCAAATAGCACAATTGATAAACTTGGAGAATAGGAACTAAAGGAGCAAATTTGGAAGATTCTAAGTATAAAATGATCAAAATTTTGGGATGATAATCACAAGTGAGGTATGATGAAAAAAGGTGTTTAAAACCATGAATTCTATACCTATTTATAGAATTCTATCACCCCGATTCGTGATCTACACAACTCTTCATGAAAGAGTGTAAGTTATTGTTGAAAATGTGCATGAGAAAATCTGTAAATTTTCTCCAACGGTCATTTTTTATGACCACACGATCGCGTGGTACGAGGCACACGTGATCGCGTGATGCCCATTATTTTAAACAGAGACAAATCTGTTCAACCACGCGATCGCTGGACCATCAACCACGCGATCGCATGATTCTGATTTTGGCCGGACTTCCAGGTCCGGTCCGGACCAATTGGTCCATCCAGTTTGTATTTGGTCCGATTTTCGCACTTCTTGGACCGGTTCTCTATATTTTAGACCGTTTCTTACATTTTTTCAACTTTATATATATATTTGAACAACATTTCATAACAAAATCATCAATCATAAGTCTCGGTTCCACAAAAAATCCAACCCAAATCTTTCTCATATCACACAGCCAAAACCACCTTTGCCACCTCCACGTGATGGTAGAACCACCGTCAACAAAGCATCAGTGAAGGAACTTTGACTGCCCTTAAACTGAGAAGAGGCTGAAGCCTCTCTCTCGCATAACCCTCTTTTCTATTCGGACGACATGTGTGTGTGTGTGTGTGTGTGTGTGTGTGTGTGTGTGTGTGTGTGAGAGAGAGAGAGAGAGAGAGAGAGAGAGAGGAATTTTGATGTTTTAAAAATTCAACTTTTAATTTATGAGATTTCCTGATGCGTGTCGCAATGCACCAAAATAATAAATAATTCCTTACTCGCTAAATATTAATTAATAATGTAGTAGTGAGAGTAAGGGTCGATCCCCCGAGGAACGGAAACTAATTTTAGTTGTTCGATCAATTAAAATGGAATGGGGGGGTTTGTTGTTTGAAATTACTTGAATAAAAAAATATGCATAAAAATAAACAATTAAATATGACTAGAGAGATAATATAAGAAGAAATCTTGTTCTCGGGTTCGGTTGTGCCCTCAATTAATGTTATACCTTTCCTTGTAACGTGTTTCTATCCCTAGTTCAATTATCAATCATAAATAATCAACAAACTCTGATTATCTAAATTCTTCCTTATGTGTATTGATTCAAAATAAGCTCTTTGAACCAATTCTAGCCATGGACAGTCCTAAACAAGCTCTTAGGATTTAATGCACGACTAGTATGAAAATTTAGAAGAATGGATTGAATTGGATCGTTAATTACACAAGCTCGAATTAAACAATCCAAGTCGAATTATTACTAAACCTGCACGAGATTTATTTGTTACTAAAGTAAAGATTCAATGACAATTACGGATCAAGAATCTAAACATAGCATATTCGTGAATCCAAAGATCAATAATCCAATTGGCCAAATTAAACTATTAATCAAATAAACTCAATTGAACATTCAAAACATAATAATCCAACAATTGAAATAAATGAATAAATTCACGCTACTAATTTGTAGGAAAAGAAAATAACATAATTAAATTGACACAACTTCCCCTTTGAATAAAATATGGAATTTAGCCTAGCATGATTGTGGTAGATTCTTCAAGTTGCTTCATGAATTCCATTGTTGTTGATATTCTTGCGCTTGAAAATCTCCAAAGAATGCTCTATATTTTTCTCTCAATTTTCCTCAATGTGTAGCCTCCTTTTTGTGATGATTTTGCTCCTTTAATACTCTCAAAATCGTGCCATAAATTTACCCCAAAGATATACCAAAGATAGACCTTGAATCAGATAAGAAAATTCCTTGGAGAGCAAGTTACAGCCGTAACTTTCCTTGTCACGGTCGTAAGTGTATTTCTGCCTAGAAGCGCATGTGCTCGATGTTTTGGTCATAACTTTCTCTCCCGAAGTCCGATTGTGGTGATTCAAGTTGAATTGAAAATAAAACTAAAATATATACAATTCTTTGTGAAATAGTTCTTCCCAAATTCGAAAGTCTTCTATGATAAGATTGAGCTTCAATCTATGACTAAAATTCATGATCACAATCCTTGCGGGTTTTTGATTTCCAACTTCATTCCAAACCTTCTTTGACCATAATTTTTGCATCTAATCTTCTTCCCACATGCCATTATTGATTTGGAGCTCTTTGAATATGCCCTTAAACCTCACTTCTTGATTTTTTGTATTTTTTTGGTCTTGTTTCCTTTCTTTTCTTCTTTGCGATCCTGTATAACACAATAAATGAAAATGCATTAAACGATACTTCAATAGGATCAAACCAATAACAAAATGAGATAATAAGTGAATTAAATACATGCTAATAAAGCACTTATCAAATCCCCCCATACTTAAACCATTGTTCGTCCTCGAATAATGATGTGAAAGAAAAGAAACATAACTCAAACAAAAAGATAGACCTACAATCGGAAACTCAAGGTTACAGCCCACTTCTCTTTTAGCATGAAAATTCAATTGCATAACCGGAGTGTGTTAGTGTGTGCAAGAGATGCATCATCCAATATCCTCTGAACAAAAATGAAAATCAATACCCCCGGCCCAATTCACTTCCCAATGTGGCTTGTATCCTCCCACCTCTCGTGAGTTCTCTCTTAACCTCTATCAATGATTTACTAAATGGGTGTTAGTCGAAAGCACATAATATAGACCAAGCAATTCAAACCACTCATAAGCATATGTAATGGGAGTTAACACCCTCACTAGATATTTCTCTCTTCGCATAAAGTGTATAAGGGTGAGAATTTTCACTCAACTCACTGCATGGAGAATCTATTACCACAGACTGCTCAAATGTCATAACCGGAGCCAACAATAACACAAGTGCAAAGTAAAGGTCTTTATTTGGTTGTAATGGGGCTTCAGGTCAGGTAGGATAAAAAGATATATTTAGGCTGAGTCGAGAAGGAATTTCGTAAACCAAGTCAATTCACAATGATATTATTTCCTTCACTCTCAATACGAACTTCATTATTTCACTCTACCCACTTTGTTCACACTTGATTTTTTTTTTTTTTTCACAAGTTGAGTGTTTGACTTCCTCAACTACTAATTTTCTTGACTAAACTTCTTTTTTATTGCTTTTTCTCTTTCTCTTTTTTTTCGAGTACAGACTGCAATTTTTTCTCTTTTATTCAAATCATTACGCAGTCACCAATTGGCTTGAGATAGAATTACATTCCCCTAAATTCAGTCCATTACACAACCATCGTCCAACACAAGATAACCATTTCAACTTCTTAGACTTAGACTACAGCACGATCCTTAATTAACAAAAGCTTGCGAATCTCTTCTCTATGGGTTCAAAACAGAGACAATGTGAAAGAAAGGGTATTTCTTGGCTTGTAGCGTGTCATCAAAATTTCAAGGAAATGCTAAGGCTCAAAAGGGCTTCTATTGGTACATGTATCATGGTAGGCCCTTTTAGCAGGTCAAATTTGGTTTAACCTAATGCCTCTACTATATTTTGCACTTGAGTCAAGAAGCTACAACGGTATGCACAAGAAATCACATCCAAGCACAAACCAACCATACAGGACACACATCAAAAAAATAGAACTTAATATAAAGAGTAAAAGTAGGTCATAGGCTCAAAAGCTCACAAATTATGGTTTATATGTGCTTCTCCCATCCAATTATGAGTTATAGGTCATTGCCCAGTCTTCATTCCGAACTCAAAATCTAGGGGATAAGGATAGAATGAAGTTACTCGGGGCGGTATTTTATCATATCAATTTTGGTTTGACTCAATTAGGTTGCAGAAATTTCTCAATTTGTCCCCATTTTCAAACTACTTCAGAAATTATCGGAAAACTCATCTCTATGTGCTCATTGTTTGTCCGATTATGCAATTTAGGAAGTTGGTGGTTCAAAAATAATCATAAGTGAGGCCGCTTCCTATTATACCAAAATGCGGGTCTAAGCATAATTAAAAAAACTAACAAAAAATTTTGAAAGAAGATGAATAAAACAGGGATAACAAAAAATAATAGATAATCATTCCCCCCCACACTTGAATTCCACATTGTCCTCAATGTGGAGCGTGACAATACAAAACAAAAGAGGGGAATGTGAATGGAATCAAAGGAGGGGACATGTTTTTTTTTTTTTTTTGAATGAAATTAACTAATAAGGAAAATGACAAAAATGAAAATAAAAAAATAACAATTTGAGGGAGTAAAGAAACTCCCCTCTCGGGTTGCCTCCCGAGCAGCGCCTTTGTTTACTGTCTTTGGCTAGACTTATTGTTTCCTCCTTCAACCGGGATTAGGTGAAATTCCAAAGCTCAACTTCTGTTTCATGCTCTTCATTACGGCCTGCAAAATAAGGGGCAAAAGCTTCTCATCAGAAACTGGTGATGCGACCTCAGAGATATTACCTGATTGCGGTAACTTTGGATAATCATTAAACATAGCAACAACTTCCTGCACGGGAGAATCACTCATAAAAGTAGAATTAATTGAGTTAGCATCACCAAGATTGTTCAAGGAATCATAAATATTAAACTGAATCATTTCACCATCAAATTCCATGGTGAGTGTGCCACTACTGACATCTATCTTGGTCTTAGATGTCTTTAGAAATGGTCTACCTAACAAAATAGGAGTGGAGTTGGGAGAGTGATCATTATTCATGTCTAACACATAAAAGTCAGACGGGAACACTAACCCTCATACTTGCACTAGCACATCCTCAACTACCCCATCCGGATAGGCGTTAGAGCAATCATCCAATTGAATTATGACATTCGTTTCAGTTAAATTGGCCAGTTTTAAAGAGGCATATGTGGACCTAGGCATTACATTAATTGACGCTCCCAAATCTATCAAGGCCTTCTCAAATTTAGTTTCACCTATTATACAAGGGATTGTAAACATACTAGGATCCTTGCATTTTGAAGGTAATTTCCTTTGAAATAATGCAGAGACATTTTCTCCCATCATCACCTTCTCATTCCCCTTCAATTTCTGTTTGTTGGTGCAAATCTCCTTCAAAAACTTTGCGTATCGGGGTACTTACTTGATGGCATCCAATAGTGGAATGTTGACTTCCACTTTCCTGAACATCTCCAAGATTTCTTTCTCCTTGCTTTCCTTGTTCGCCTTTGCTAGCCTTCTAGGAAAAGGAGGTGGAGTCAATTTAACATTTAAAGTGGAATCTGTTTTTACCTGCGAGCTTTTTGAGGTGATGTCGGTCTTCCCGACTTCCCTTCCCTCAACTTCCTTCTCTTCGATTGCGGTAGGTTTCAGTTGCGATTCTTCAAGCTTTTTTTCACCTCGGAGAGTAATTGCACTCACATTCTTTAGATTTACTTCAAGTTGATATGGTAGCTTTCCTTCGGTTTGTGCCTCAAGTCTGTTGATGGCAGTAGCCATTTGACCCATTTGGTTTTCCAGATTTTGAATGCTAGACTTGGTGTCCTGTTGAAATTGAAGTGTGTTAGAAGCCAAAGCTTTAACCATGTCTTCAAGGGACATACCTGAGCCTTGAGGTTTTTGCTGATACTGCCCCTGTTGTTGGAAGGTTCCTTGTTGTTGAAATTGCCCTCGAGGTTTGTTTGAAATGAAACCTGGGGGATTGTTATTTCCATAACTCAGATTTGGGTGATCCCTCCATGCAGGGTTATAGGTATTGGAGTATGGATTGTACTGCTGTCTTTGCAACGGAAAACCCTCTGCAGCATTTGCTTGTTCACCATTTCCCCCTTGCAACACAGGACACGCGTCCGTTGGATGCCCAAGATTTGCGCATATCCTACAGGTCTTGACTTGTTGTAACTTCCCTACAGCAAGTTGTTTAACGAGATTTGTTAGTTCAAACAATTGACTTTCAATATTGGAACTACTTACCTCATTCACGCGCCGAACTTGCATATCCATGTTGGAGTTGAACTGCTAAGTGTTCTCAGCCATATTGGAGATTAAAGCCCGTGCTTGTTCCGGTGTCTTATCCATCAATGCACCTCCGCTTGCGGCATCTATCATGCTTCTATCCATCGGTGCCAGACCTTCATTAAAATATTGCACCAAGAGTTGCTCACTGACCTGATGATGGGGGCAGCTCGAGATGAGCTTTTTGAAGCGCTCCCAATACTCATATAATGATTCACCATTGTTTTGGAGCACCCCACATATTTCCTTTCCGATCGTTCTAGCTCTCGATGCAGGAAAGTACTTTTCTAGGAATAGCCTCTTCATGTCGTTCCAGGTGGTAACTGATCCAGATGGTAGACAGTAAAGCCAGTCTGTGGCGGCATCCTTCAATGAGAATGGGAAAGCTCTCATTTTTATTTGCTCCTCGGTAATGCCCGTTGGCCTCATACTGTCGCATACCATATGAAATTCTTTAAGGTGTCTGTATGGGTCCTCACCGGGATATCCTCGGAAAGTTGGCAGAAGATGGATCAGTCCGGATTTTAGCTCAAAAGTTCTGCCTTCTTCCACTGCCGGAAAAGTGATGCATAGCGGTTGTTGAGCAACATCCGGGGTAGCTAGTTGCTTGAGAGTCAGATTATTGTTAGCTACTTCCATTGGTTGTGCTGCTCTTCTTTGCTGTTGAAAAGTTCTCTCGATTTCTGGGTCAAAATAAAAAAATTTAAAATTCGTTGATCGAGTTTTACGCATATAAGCAAAGAAGTAGACAGACAAGAATTTTTTTTTTTTTTTTTTTTTTTGAAAAATTATAGAAATAAAGTGAAAATAAAATTACTAAAATAAAATGCAGAAAAAAAATTTAATTAACTAAACAACTAAATTGGTTTACCGTTCCCCGGCAACGGCGCCAAAAATTTGATGCGTGTCGCAATGCACCAAAATAATAAATAATTCCTTACTCGCTAAATATTAATTAATAATGTAGTAGTGAGAGTAAGGGTCGATCCTACGAGGAACGGAAACTAATTTTAGTTGTTCGATCAATTAAAATGGAATGAGGGGGGTTTGTTGTTTGAAATTATTTGAATAAAAAATATGCATAAAAATAAACAATTAAATATGACTAGAGAGATAATATAAGAAGAAATCTTGTTCTCGGGTTCGGTTGTACCCTCAATTAATGTTATACCTTTCCTTGTAACGTGTTTCTATCCCTAATTCGATTATCAATCATAAATAATCAACAAGCTCTGATTATCTAAATTCTTCCTTATGTGTATTGATTCAAAATAAGCTCTTTGAACCAATTCTAGCCATGGACAGTCCTAAACAAGCTCTTAGGATTTAATGCACGACTAGTATGAAAATTTAGAAGAATGGATTGAATTGGATCGTTAATTACACAAGCTCGAATTAAACAATCCAAGTCGAATTATTACTAAACCTGCACGAGATTTATTTGTTACTAAAGTAAAGATTCAATGACAATTACGGATCAAGAATCTAAACATAGCATATTCGTGAATCCAAAGATCAATAATCCAATTGGCCAAATTAAACTATTAATCAAATAAACTCAATCGAACATTCAAAACATAATAATCCAACAATTGAAATAAATGAATAAATTCACGCTACTAATTTGTAGGAAAATAAAATAACATAATTAAATTGACACAACTTCCCCTTTGAAAAAATTATGGAATTTAGCCTAGCATGATTGTGGTAGATTCTTCAAGTTGCTTCATGAATTCCATTGTTGTTGATATTCTTGGGCTTGAAAATCTCCAAAGAATGCTCTATATTTTTCTCTCAATTTTCCTCAATGTGTAGCCTCCTTTTTGTGATGATTTTGCTCATTTAATACTCTCAAAATCGTGCCCTAACTTTACCCCAAAGATAGACCTTGAATCAGATAAGGAAATTCCTTGGAGAGCAAGTTACGGCCGTAACTTTACTTGTCACGGCCGTAAGTGTATTTCTGCCTAGAAGCGCCTGTGCTCGATGTTTTGGTCATAACTTTCTCTCTCGAAGTCCGATTGTGGTGATTCAAGTTGCGTTGAAAATAAAACTAAAATATATACAATTCTTTGTGAAATAGTTCTTCCCAAATTCGAAATTCTTCTATGACAAGATTGAGCTTCAATCTATGACTAAAATTCATGATCACAATCATTGCGGGTTTTTGATTTCCAACTTCATTCCAAACCTTCTTTGACCATAATTTTTGCATCTAATCTTCTTCCCACGTGCCATTATTGATTTAGAACTCTTTGAATATGCCCTTAAACCTCACTTCTTGATTTTTTGTATTTTTTTTGTCTTGTTTCCTTTCTTTTCTTCTTTGCGATCCTGTATAACACAATAAATGAAAATGCATTAAACGATACTTCAATAGGATCAAATCAATAACAAAATGAGATAATAAGTGAATTAAATACATGCTAATAAAGCACTTATCATTTCCCCTTTAGTCCAATTATTTTCAAATCATTTATTTCACCACTAAAGCTTTCAATTAAGTTTATTTTAACCCAAAGTTTCCATTGAAATTCTAATTTGGCTAGAAGCTATCTGATTTTGTAAAATCAATTCTAAAAGTTATTTATTTATCCAAATCAGTCCCAAGATTCATTATTTACGTGTAGTAGTCCCTGATTTCTTACAATTGAACTATTTAGTCCTTAAAACTTTCAAAAACCTTATTATTACACAAATTCATCATTTAAGACTCAATTGTTCAAGAGTCTAATTTTAATTATTTAAATTTATTTTATAGGACTAGACAAGGTACGAATGAATTAAAAGTTTTATTCCGTTCTCAGTTAAACTCAAGAAATAAGGTAGACTTTTATTTACAAGCTTATCTTTTAAAAAATGTGCATAAATGATTATTTGAATTACAAGTTTAGCATATGTGATTTTTTTCATGAAACTTACTTGCTTATTTAAGCATGAGACATTATTATGAGAATTACTTGCTTATTTAAGCATGAGACTATGTTATGAGAATTTACTTGCTTGAATGCACGAGACTTGAACTTGTATTTATTAATTATTCATGAGACTACCGATAATCGATTAGACATCCGAGAATTGAATATCATGATTATGTTTTTTAATTTATAATACCAAATTATTATTGTGCACGAATTTACTGTGTATTTTTATGAAATATCACGTCTTCTTAAAATAATTTTGCAAATGATGGAGTTAGCGAAAAGACGTACGATGGTGGTTATAACAAGTCTTTAAAAATATTTTATTTGAAATTACAAACTCATTTATTTTGTTAAATTTATTTCATATCTGAATTGTTGATCGTTTGAGTCAATATTATAAAATTACACGAATTGAAATTTCGGTCATTTTCTGCTCAATTATCATTTGAAAGCTAATTTGAGACGATGAAGTAACATTCTGTGTATTTAGAATTCAGGGCGTTACATTTAGGAACCGCTCATCCCATTCAGTTTGCTTGTCTCATTTAAGTCAGTAAATATTTTATGATAGAAAAACATAAATTATATTTTCACATTCTATGTAGTTGAGACGTCGATTGGTTGCAAAAAGGCGGAAATTGGATAGTCTAAAGAGAATGAGTTTATAAGAACTCCAACTTCAGCAAGAAAAATACCAAATCATGGAGAACCTACCATTTTTAAAACCTTTGTAATCGATAAATCACCATTAAAGTAAGTTGATGTTGTTAAGTGTCAAGGAAAAAAGAGAGAAAATTTTTGAATTGCAAATATAAATGGAAAGGATTAAGCTAGCGAATGGTGATGCTCTATAATCTTGGCTTATGTCCCATTTTGACCCATGCCACTAGCTCAAGCTTTTGGCAACCTTTAGATCGTGTATCTACTTCAATTTTTATATTAGTTATGGTTAAACTGTAAAGCTATTTGTCAAATTTCTAAGACTGTTTGTTGATAGTAACTAGAAAATTAGAAAATCACTGAATGATTATGGGGACTATAATAGAACTCGAGGGACATTTTCTTGATCATTTTATATCATTTTTGAATCACATATTTTTAGCTATTTTTGTTGATACCTAAATTACGAGTAAAGTAATGCCCATTGGTTTTCCATGGCTAGAATTCACTCCCATTGCGAAGGAAAAATCAAGTGCACCATTTTCACTTCTTGGAAACAAAAATCGGAAAAGGCCTCAAAATCCGCAAAAGGTGGATGATTATGAATATAGTAGGAAGTTTGGGGACTAATATTGTGAATTTCTCAAGGTTGAACCGACCCGAAGAATCGGTTTGCCACCAACCGCCCACGGAATTCACAACCCGCATTGACCCTGACCAACGTCCGACTTTTTACCCTCTATCGACGTTTTCATCTCACTTTCTCTCTCTATTACTCTCCCAATTCTGTTTCTCTCTCTAATAGCCATGTCTCGAATACTCTCCCAAACCCTCACCCGTTCTTCCGTCCATCCTGCGTCCCTCACCCCTAGGGCACTAATCAGCCACCACCGCCATCGCTCCTACAAGACCAACCAGGCACAGCTAATCGAAGTAGAGGTCGATTCATCATCCGCTTCTTCCCATCCCGATTCGCCGCAGGAAGTGCTCACAGTCGGGATTAAGAAACTCGAGGAGGCCATCCACAGTATCATCGTACGTCGGGCTGCTCCTGATTGGCTCCCGTTTTTACCTGGGTATTCCTACTGGGTCCCACCTCGGAGTAGTACTATGCGACATCCACATGGTATGATTGAGGTCCTTCGAAAACTGACATCTTCTGGGGTGGGAGCGGGGAAGATTCTGCCGCAATTTGGTATTTTGACGGAGGATGAAAGGATGTCGTTTACCTCTGCGCGTGGATGGCCCTCTTCTACTTTTTTTGTCGAAGGTAGTGAAAATAGTTAGCTCATTATTGAATTTTTTTTTTTTTTTTTTCTGGGATCGGAATAAAATTGGTAGATTGGATTTTCTTCGCGGTGTCTTTTCATAGTATGAAATTGAATTTAAATGAAGTAGTTAGAGAATCTGTGTAACTTTGATATATGTTTATTTTTAGATATGAGGTGATCGACGAGTATTGAATTTGAGAATTTATCCAAAACTCAACCTTGATAATTGTTAAAGAAGCTCAGGTTTCCACATTTTTTTAGGGAAGAACTCGGTATTGATGAAATTGTAGTGAGGAAAGTTAGTTTTCCTTGGCTTCCATCCGAATTGGCATTGCTATTTCAATTTATTGCATAATGATTCACTTGTGATAATCATGGGATTTAAGGGAAGTGCTGCAATTGGGGTATAAGATTTCCATGTAAATTGTTAAGCTAAGCATTATGCTATGCAATGCTTCACTGCGATTTACCCTTTCCTATTATCCAATATCTTTGATTTTGCGTACATGTACATTGTCTTCTAGAATTGGAATTAATCTTGTTTACTCTTTTAGCTACTTGAAACTGTCAATTTAATGCCATCTTAAAATTCTTTAATTACTGTTAAAATTGGTTTTTTTAAATCCAAAATATAGAAGCTTGGTTTTCTCAATTGTGGTTCCAATTTTTGTTTACAGCTATAGTAGCTTAATAATGCCTGCGTTACAATTTCCTCAAAAATGTGAAAAGTACAGTGGCGTATTTTGAGAAATAATACAAGTAGTTGGACTAAAATGACATCTTATTAGGATAATGTAAGAAACTGCAAGTGTGTGTATCCATTATTCAAGACAGGCTTGAAAATTGTGGTTTCTAAATTGACTAGCTGTAAGACATTGAATTTTTTCATGAAAGTGTCGCTGTAGAGTATTTTTGATCTATGATGGTTTTCGTGCATGCTGATTTAATGTATGCTTATTGCAGGTACTTCACCCATACATCCAATTCCATTGATGGAAGTGGAAGTGAAAATTCAGAAGAAAGTGGACAATGCACATAACACATCTAACTCTGAGGAGGAGGAAGGATGAAGAGTATTCTGGATGAAAACCCGCGCGGGGTGAGTTATTTACCTTAGCAACGCTTATGGCCTGTTACAAATAATTTTGGGTTATCCATAATTCATATTTCAGCAAGGGCGGTAGTAAGGAAATACCCCGTGGCATTATCACCTGGAACTATCCATGTTATTATTTGTTAACTGTTTGTTCTTCTTTGCACTAAAAGATCCCTATTTTACAGTAGTGAATGTATACACATACTTTATTCTTAGCACATGTCGTGATAAGGGAATATCCTGCAGGTCCGTCCTGTTCCATCGTTCACAAGTGTGTGTCCTTTGCACTGAACATCCCATCCCAACTTTGTAGTTGTGAAAGTCACCATTAGTGTATTACAGTTACATGCATGTGCCTCATACACTAATTGGATTATCTGGCAGAAAAATTTTGTTAATACTATCTTGGTTTGCAGGTTTGCTCACCCTTGTAGATATATCTAGAGAATGGACAAGGTAAAAGAAGAGAGCAAGCAGATGGAATGCTTGTACAGAAGGTCCAGATGAGGTTCGTTTCATGTGGTTTTAGAATACCAGTTAGCTCGACTTCACTCCACCTGACACAGAAATTTGTAATCTTATTGACATGTTTTGAGTCGACTGGTATAATTTCTTTTTTATGGTTTGAATAATTAATAAGCCCAAAGGTAAATTTAAATGCTTATTTCTTAGACTTGAATGGTGATTCTACTATTATTATTTCTCTTCAAAATTGAAACGGAATTTTAATTGACTGATTTGTGAACGATGGTTGGGTTTTTTGCACATTGAACGTGGGTTGTGCCGTGTGGCTGGCCGCATCTATCTAGGTTATCCGTTCCACTATTTTGAACAAAAAAAGTTGCAAAACTGATTTCATTGTTATGTTTCCTTATAAATTATAATCATATACCATTGCTTCACATTAGGATATCCATTTTATAATTTTGAACTAATCATTAAGTTTTTATTTTCATTTAGATACTTCGATTTACCTCGAGCTAAATTTGTGTTAAACCTTCATCGACTCCCCACATTACAACCACACACCTCAAAATAGTGTGGGTTGCCTAAGGTGTTGGCTATACCTTTTTTATAAAAAAAAAAATATCAATTGACACTGCACCTCAAAGTTCGTGAAGGTTGCCTATCGCCGTCGCGCTACACAACCTCAAATGGCCATGATGATTCTACCTGAGGTTGTGCTCATTCTCCAGATGGGGTTATCATCTTACCGAAGTGGCTGTAAACACTACTGTTTATCGTATATCTAGCTATTGGAATCTTTGGTGGAGTAGATAGAAGATTTACCCTTTTGGAAACCTCAGGGCTGATATCCTGCCGTCACGGGCAGGAGATCAAATGTTACGCCCCGAATTTCGTGGAGCTCGGGACGCCACTTCGTCCTTTAAAATTTGACTTTATTGCGGAAATAATTAAAATTTCAAACATCATATTTGAAACCTTTGAAACAACATTTTTGCGGAAGAAATAAATTTATAAAAAACATCACATCAATTGTTTAAAAGCTAAAGCGGAAACTAAACTTTAATCAATTTAACTAAAACAATTCAAAAAAAAACTAAATCTTAAGTTTTAAGGTAAAGTAACGATAAATAATTAAATTGACGACATTTATGAAACTTGACTTAAAATTAACATTATTTTTGATTTGCCACCACTGCCGTTTCATTCGCCGTCAACTCCGTCATCTGCAAAATTTTGTTTTGGAAAACGTGAGTATTTCGAAGAAATACTCAGTAGACTCGCGCATAATAATCATTTAACATTATAAATCAAAACACATAATCATGATATTCAAGTCTCAGGTGTCTAACGATCATCAGTATTCTCATGAACAAGTAATTCACATACAAGTTCAAGTCTCATGCATTTAAGCAAGTAAATTCTCGTAACATAGTCTCATGCTCAGAAAGCAAGTAATTCTCATGAACACAATCATACATGCTAAACTTATAATACAAATAATTATTGATGCGCACTTTTGAAAAAACGTAAAACTTGTAGATAAGAGTCTACCTTTAATTTCTCGAGTATTGAGCAAACGTGAATAATACTTTCTAATGCTCTCGCGCCTCGTCTAGCCCTATAAATAAATAAATTCTATTAGAAACTTGAAATTTAAGTTTTGTAATTGGAAGTAAACTTGAGGGTTGAATTGAAATAATTTAAAAGTGTAAAACTCGGACTAAAAGGATAAGTGTAAAGATTTAGGACTGCTTTGAGAAATTTTCAGAATTAAAGGGGCTGACTAAAATATTTTAAAACTGCAGGGCTTAAAATAAATTGGTTTGCTACTTAAGGGACTAAAATAATATCTTTTGAAACTTAAAGTAAGATTTAAAACATTTAAGGCTGTAGGGACGGAAATAAAAGGGTTTAAAGTTAAAGGGACTGGAATAAATCATTTTGGAACTTGGGGGATTAAAAGATCAATTATGAAAACTTAATATTAATAAAACAAAAAAAATCGTTCTCTCTCTCTTCATTTTCGTTGGTTCAGAGAGTGAGAGTGCAGAGAGAGGCGAACGGCGCCTCTCCTCCCTTCGCCGGCGATCGTCGGCGGCGAAGCCGCCATCGAAGGGCGCGACGGCAGTGGGTGGAGGGGGCTGCAGAAAGAGGAAGTATTAGGGCTTGGTTTTTGTGCGAACCGAGGCGGGTGGTTCGAACTTGGGCTGCGGTTTTCCGACCAAATCAAACGGCAAATCGAGGTAAGTTATTGGGTTATGTCTATTCTTGGATTTTGGGTTTGATTTTGGGGGAAATTTTGGAGGAGGGCTGAGGCGGTTGAGGGTGGCGTTTGGGTGTTGATGACTCGGTGGTGTTCCGGCGGTTAGGTCTGGGCAGTAGGTGGTGGCCGGTAGTGGTTGCGGGTGGTGATGAAACCGGGTGGTGATGTTGGGTTCGAAAATGGTGGCTACAGTGTGAGGCTCGATGGTGGGTTGATATTTCAGATCGGATTGGGAGTGATGATGTGAATATGGGAGGGCAGTGGTGATGGTGGGTTTTCGTGTGGTGGTGATTTGTTTGATTGAATGCAGCAGCTTTGGTTGAATTTGCAAAAAATGGAGGTTCAATCATGTGCAGTTTATAGTCGTTTGTGGCTTGTGATTGTGTGAATGGAGTATTGGATTTCTGCAGTGATGGGGATCAAAGTAGGGGCGGTCGTGTGGTGGTGGCAGTTTTTATGCAATGGTGGCTGGGGAGATGGTTTGGAATTTTGGGATTGGTGTGCAGCAGTTGAGAGGGAGAATACCTCGTGCTGAAGGACTGGGTTGTGGTAAGTGACGAGGGTGGAGAGGAGTTAAAGGCAGATTTTTGAATTGAAATTTTGGTAAGTTTGTAAAGAACCGAAAAGAGAGAGAGTTTTGGGATTAATTTAATATGAATGGCTGATGGAGAGGGATTTGGGAGTGATGATGGGGGTTGAGGGAGATGATGGCTGAAACTGGGGAATTTGGGAACGTGTGAAATCTTGGATGGAATTCAGAAAATATACCAATTGGGCTTTTTATAAAAATGGGCCAAGGAATTTGATTGGGTCATATTAAAATTTGATAGAAATAGATTTGATCCAAGATGAATAGAATTTGGGCTCTATAATTGGGTCAAGGGAGTTTGGATAAATCAAAATTTGGACTTAAAATAATTTGAATCCCATAAATTGAATAAATATTGGACTTGGACATAAAACTCAAATAATTTGGATAATCTATTAAAATTTGAAACCTGGACTTAAGAATAAATACTGAAAATGATTCACTTTAATGGAACTGAAATTTGACTAAGATAAATTTAAAATATAATTTTACTCCGTTGGCTAGACTATCACGTTTTTAAAATAAATTGACAAAGTCGTAGCGACACATTTTTAAAAAAAAAAATATTTATTTAAATAAGTCGTGAAAATTCTCGGTCGCTACATCAAAAGTTTTGGAAACCTAGGACAATAGGCTGGAAGCACCTTGTTACATGATCTTTGAGCCGTGCGATTTATGGAGAATATTTTTAAATGAAGTAAATATCCTCAATGCTACTATGTTTTGTCAAACATTCCTCGAATGTCCCTATACTTTAAAACGTTCTTGAAAACACGATTTGGCTTGGATAGTTTGCAGCAAAATTTCAAATCAAACAGTCAAACGATTCGAAAATTTTTCAAATTGTTGTGTGAAATATCGCAAGTGCACGATATCGCAACAAGCAGTAAAATGACTCTTTGAATCCGGATATCGATCTCACAAGGACTGACTTATTTATTATTAGCTTGGATTAATCAGTTCCTAAACTATAAATAAATGTGAAGATTTATGTTTTTGAGTTTTTTTATAAAAATAGTGAAATCAATGAATTTGAAAATAAAACAATTAAAAAGATTTGATTTTTGATTTTTCTTATGAATGGAAAATGTTGGAACTCATGATAGTAATTTTGTTGTCCTATTCAATTTCTCTTCTCATGCAATGTTTCGAAATTAGTGTTTAATCGAATTCACAATTTTATCCAAAATTTCCCTCTGAGTTTAAATTGGTTCTATCTAGATATGTCAACCACATATCTCTATGATGATCAGAATAAGCCCTAAATAAACGCATTTAATGACAAGAATTCAATATGATTACAACAACCACAACCATGTATCTCTACCATCTTGTTAATTGCCGAATTTTATTACTAAGTCTAGGTGTTAACTCACCTCTCGAATTATGAAAACAACTCACAAATCATCAAATTGGTGATCAAGCAATTCATGCATTAAAACACAACAATAAAATCAACACATATCACAATATGCCCAAAACATGGGAATTGAAATTAAATAATCAAACAAAATCACATCGTTCGTCCCAACGAGTTATTTAGCTACTCATGCTAGAATATAAAATAATAAAACAATAAAACATAAAATTCAACATGTCTAGAATTAACGAAAAAGAGTTGAAAATCTTGCACCAAGAAAATTGAGTCCAAACTTGAACAATATGAGAACCTTGATTTTGCCTCTAGCCTTCTGCCTCTCTTCCTCTTGATTTCAGAACCCTCATAATGATTTTTCTTTGTCTTTATATAGGGTAAACTAGGTTTTTACGATTTTTCCAAGTTGGGCCCAAAGAAATAGAAAAGAAAATAAGAAAAATAGAAAAAAAATCGGGAAATTTCCATATTTTCAGCCGGACCGCGGTCTGGCCGCGGCATACAGGGAACGGATGAAACCGCGGTTCGCCATCTTTTGATATTTGCGATTCAGTCTTCGTGTAATTGCAATTCTCGTCCTCCAAGTTTCTGATTCCTTAAATTTGGTCCTCATACTTTGACTTTTCTTTCAATTTAGTCATCCCAGAATTGCAACTCAAGTCCTTCATCTTTCTGTCATTTAC
Source organism: Ligustrum vulgare (assembly GCA_963555705.1). Classification (NCBI taxonomy): domain Eukaryota; kingdom Viridiplantae; phylum Streptophyta; class Magnoliopsida; order Lamiales; family Oleaceae; genus Ligustrum; species Ligustrum vulgare. Next base: position 23,451,298 of record OY743178.1, on the reverse strand, counting down.
AATTTTGTTGTCATACTTCATATTTTGTACTCTTTTAGTCTTTTTTCCTCATTTTTTGCCCAAGTGCATTTCAATCCGCATTATTCCTGAAACAATTAAAATAAACACGCAACTTCCCAATATCATATTCTAAAACACTCACATTAGTGCAAATTTAAGCATGAAAATAAGTGCGAAATCGCACTTATCACAAATCAAACAAAACCATTTCATTTTCTAAATCAAATCAAACCAAACTTTTTTTTGCAGTTGGGTGTTGTTTAAAACCACGGTTTGTAATTAAATAAATTAGTATATCTCAAATCAAGTGACATTCTTATACAATAATGCATGAATGAACGAATGATTAATCTACCAATGGCAAATATAACAGATATCTTAATCGATAAACAACATTGATTGAAGGATCAATACCAACTTTGTGGTCGATGACTAAGAAATACCTACCGACCATTACGTAAATTACGTCGAATTTTTTTCGAAATACAACTCACATTGACAAGTGGATTACTCTGGCAGGTTGAAACTACAAATGAGATTTACTTGTTTGGAAACATTCACATTCAAATAAATAAAAGACAACATATTGTGTTATTGAAAGAGCATTTTTTCTATTTAGCGTGCTATAAATATATGTCATGATATTCTAGGAGAATTTGGCAAAATATAATGGCATTGGGGATATTTAACTTGGATCGACCTAACATCAAAGTTAAATTATGTTTTGAAGTTCAATTAATTTTTGTATGTAATAAAAGATGATGCAAGTCTATATTAATAAAATATTTTTGAAATTATTTATTTTATATTCTTAATTAGAATATAATTAAAAAATTAAATTTTTTACACGAATGAATTAATTATTAATATGAATTTTAAGGGAGATATTGAAAAAATAGAGAAAATATTTAAATATATTGTGAATTAATATTTATAACTAATCATAATTGTATTTAATGGAAATAAACTAATGGTAATGATAATATTGATTGTAAATTGAGTAATACACGTTAACTAATTAAATCATTTAAATACGTAATTTTTATGTTCTATGGCAACTAAATCCTTCCAAACCCACCAATATATATATATATATATATATATATATATATATATATATATATATATATATATATATATATATTGTTGTAAATATTATATTGTATTAGTGAATGACAGTTATACCCCTAAAATCCTAGTTATAATTACTTTGTATATCCCTTTCTTCCCCTATATATATATGGGGCTCTGGTTCATAATATAATACACAAGTTTATTGGTGTCTCTACTTTTCTCTATTTTTCTCTCTAGTTTATAACACGTTATCAGCACGAGTCTCTATCAAATTGAGTTCTAATTTTCTTTTTCAAAATTCCATATATCAAAATATTAGTTAGATGGTAAAATCATATGCACCGAAATTAATTTGGTGACATATGAATTTTTTTTATTACTATTCAATTGCAATTCACATCTATTCATTACGATGTTGTTCATTAGCAATTGCGGCTCATGAATCTGAATCTGATTTTCTCCAACCAATTCGACAGATTTTGATCTTTATATTGATAATTCATTATGTTGTTGCTCCTGAAGTAGCACAACATTATATTAATATTCCAGAAGAATATTAATCATATATCCGTGTTTGCCTATTACAAATATTTGTTATTGCTCCTGAAGTAACACAACATATAATTCAGATGAATATTATTTGCTCCTGAAGAGCATACATTGTAATTTTCAATATTCTAGAAGAATATTGACATTTTATTCTTGAATAATAGCAATTTTAGATCTATAATTATTCCGGAAGAATAATTCGTTATTGCTATTGAAGTAACGTAATAAATAATTAATATTCCAGAAGAATATTAATCATAGAATTGATTATTATTCGTTGTTACTCCTGAAGTAGCACAACATCATAATTAATATTCCAGAAGAATATTATTTGCTCTCGAAGAGCCAAATATTATGAGATATGTTATTAATTTGATATTACAATATTCCGGAAGAATATTGACATATTGATTTTTGAATGAGTAATAAAACGTGCTTTTCGAAGTAGCATTGTTTCGAAAAATATCTCATTTGAGTTCATGTTTATCCCTGAAGGAAAACATATAACTTATGTCATAAGGACATTGATTAGTTTGACTACTTGAATAATATATTATTATATCTTATATTGAACAAGAAGTTCAATTTGATTTTATTATTTGGCATGACCAGTTGGACCATCACTGGATCAATAATGATGCGGAATTAAAATTGATACTCAATGAAGAATCAGAAGATTCTTCAATTCAATCATATATGATATTTGTTCTCTTTCATGAAATTTCTTGACTGTCACTAGCTAAAATAGAGATTAAATTCCCTATATTTCTGAAAAATAATTAGGGTGATAAATGGGCCACTATCATCCTCCACGTTGATCATCTAAATATTATTTGCATCTAATAGATTTGATACATGTACTAGATGATTGCATGGTGTTCGCAACCTGAAGTTTGCAGAAATTATTGCTCAAATTATGAATTATGAGCATAATTTTCAGATTATATAATCAAGAATGTGTCTTGATAATGCTAGTGGACACGAATCTCAACATTTTAAGAAGTGTTAGTTGGGATGTCGATAAATAGTTTAACATTTTTGTTTGTTAAACGCCTCCAATTAATTTAATTGAGAACAAAATACTTCCCTTTTTGTTTAGGGAATTTTATTACGCATCATGCCAATATCATAGTTCTCCCTATTATAATTGGCTTATGGTTAGAGCGTAATTTTTCCATATAATTCTTTAATAGTGCAATTGATCCACCACAATGCACTGATATGAGAAATAAAGAATGTTGAGAAAAATGCGTTGTTTGAACATGTATCCCAAATGGGTGATATTTTACAACGTCGGAAAAAAAAGTTATTGTCAATTTGATTGGACAATTTTCTCAACATTAGGGGGGAATAGCTTAAAATCAAACAAATGCATCATATTATGTTATATATATCCTCGCGATTAATAATACGAACCAGAAGTTCGATTGAAAATATGAACGAAACGTTCAAAGATAACATAATTACAAGATGCATAAGAGATTAATAAAATCTCATGCTCTATCTCATATTGATATGTAGCACGCCTGAAGCGTAGCAATATTTGATTCAAATAAAAATCTCCAAATAAATAAAAATAGAGCAAATGATTATAGTGGTCTTATTAAGGAGGCATATACTCGTGAGAGAGTATTTATTGACATAATTAATTGTAAATCTCTAGAAGAGGTTCAAGTACTTGAAATATTGAAAATTGAGATCTCTATAGTTATGTCTTGTGGGGAAAGAAATCAAATTGAGATGATAATTGTGTCGACACACTTTTTAAAGCACTTATGCAAAAGCAAATTGCGAAGCTAGCCGCATCATAATTTGAATGATAGCGAGGATAATAAAAGAAAATATGTCGAAGAAAATCGACATAAAAATAGTTGGCAAAAGTATGCATTCAGGCTAAATTAAACTTATTACAAAACCTGAAGTTTTGGGACCTGAAGTCCAAACACATAAAAGTGTAAAGTCAGTAAAATACCTATAGGTATAGTCATAATACACGACTTGTTGCGCAACGAATGTTTCAAAGATCTGGCATAGATACAATATTTTATTTGCCTGAAAATGCATAATAAGTGCCTATACTTATATGATTATCAGAAATGTATTTAATGAAAAATGATTTACTCTGATTACTAGCTTGCGCTCTTTGATGTACCAATGAGCGATATCAAAATGTATGATCATCAACTCGGTACGTTGGGAGTATTCTTTGAAATACCAATGAGTGAAATTAAAAAAGGTAATCAATACCTCGGTACTTTGGGATTGCGGTGAAATAATTAGAGAAAATCTATTTGAAATATAAGAATCGTTACCTATCTAATGTTTCACGACTTAAATTTGGTGGTAGCAATTTGATAATTGCAATGTGAAACATATACGATGCTTGAAGCATACAGTATAATCCTTGAAGGATTAAATATATTTGAAATATATAATTTAAGTTTTTAAGAAACTTGTTTGATCAAAGTATAAAGATACTTTGCGATCTAAATATATCATATGCCTTGAATAGATTCAATTTCCAATGGAATGTGATAGATAGTATAAAATTAGATTACATGAAGAATGGTACAAATGACTCTATATGACAAAGTGTTGAAATTGAGATGTACCATTACTGTGAATAAAAATCGTGGCAATTGATTTTCAAATTCAAATTCATGGTTAATTATTCACCTGAAGTGAATAAGTTAATTGTTTAGTGAAGTGAATAAGTTAATTGTTCAGTGAAGTGAATAGGTCACTTCTAAATTTTAGAACTGCATTAAATGCATTGATAATATTGATTATAGAATATGGCTCGATGCAGCATGTTCAAATGATTGGAAATATTGAATATATTCAAAGAACAAATAATATCAGATATCAGATATGTGTTATTTATAAATGCTTGGTAAACACATTCGATATTGTACCGATTTACAGTTGAAATAATTCTGTGCAGTATCAATATAACTGTAATGTTCCCATGAGGGGGAGCTAATATACGCTACACTCTTTTTTCCTTAGCCGAGGTTTTTTCCCACAGGGTTTTCCTGGAAAGGTTTTTAATGAGGTAGCTGTCATCAATATCTATTGATATACTCTCTTATACGAAACTCCTGAAGAGATCAAGATATGAATGATTCAATAGAGATTGAATCAGGGGGAGTAACTATATGGATGATGAATCAGGGGGAGTAACTATATGGATGATTCAATACATATTGAATCAGAGGGAGAACTGTACTATTTTTCCTTCGTTCAGGTTTTTTCCCACTGGGTTTTTCTGAAAAGGTTTTAACGAGGCAGCATCAAAAGACTCCAGAATTTTCAACAAATTCACTCAAGTGACAATGAAGCCGATTTATCTACAAAAGTACTATCAACATCTACATTCAATAAACCAGCTCACAAGATTGGGATACATCAACTCGATGATTTACAACGATCAACACTAAGGGGGAGTAGTTGTACTCTTTTTCCTTAGCCAAGGTTTTGTCCCATTGGGTTTTCCTGGCGAGGTTTTAACGAGGCAGCATTCATCTTAATACTCCAAGAACAACTGTACTCTTTTTCATTCGTTTGATATTTTTGTCCCATTGGGTTTTATCAAACAAGGTTTTAACGAGGCAGATATTTTGTAATATCATATGTCATTCAAGGGGGAGTGTTGTAAATATTATATTGTATTAGTGAATGACAGTTATACCCCTAAAACCCTAGTTATAATTACTTTGTATATCCTTTTCTTCCCCTATATATATGGGGCTCTGGTTCATAATATAATACACAAGTTTATTGGTGTCTCTACTTTTCTCTCTAGTTTATAACATATATATATATATAGACGGTTGATGTGGCAATGAAATAGACGGACTTGTAGAGGGCGTGGATTAATAGACAGAGAAGTCTAAAATTTACTCTCCAATGGTTAGTTCCTTTTACATTTAATTAATATAATTATGTGGCATTTTTTTCTAAATTTAAAATTAATTACTATACATAAATTGAGTTTTATCCGCAGGATTTCTCAGTGTATAAAGAGTCCAAATAGAAATAACTTTTATCATACAACCTGATTGGCCAACGTCCTTATTTATAATAACTAAATAATTATAAAATAAAAAATAATGCTAACTCATTATGTCCCATGGAGCGTTCAGATGTAGACGGAGCACTCCCACAATGTCTATTTTTTTAAAATCATGTCAGCTTAAAATTGTAATCGACGTTATACATTGGAGAGGTATTTTTGACAAATTCTGTTTGTTTGTTGACGTGTCAAATCTTTTTTCCCAATAGAGTGTATTGGAGATGCTCTCACCAGTTCCGTCATATGCTCAAATGTGATACAATGTGTAAAGAAGACATTGAAATTTACATAATATTTACTCCATAAATGCTTTTATATGATTTTTAAAAAGACCCTTAAAAATTAGAATATTTTATAAATTGCCCTTATTAAATTATACTTGGGCCAATCATAAGTCATTTATCAAGTTACATAATATCTCTAATGTCATTATATTATGTCAAAAGTTTTTGAAATGCAAAAGTGAATCACACACACTACATCTATTAACTTTTTTAGCAGGATATAATAGAGTGGCATGTATGTAATTCACTTTTGAAAGTTCAATGATATTCCAAGAACATTTTAAATTACGGTAGCATTTGAGTAACGTTTGACAATGCATAGCGACATTGATGGTATTTAACTCCAACTAGTATATACCCGTGTAATGCATAGATGCCATTATCATCATATTTGTTTACAGTGAAAAGTGTCAATGAACAAAATGGTATTATAAAGTAATGAACACGAAGAAATATAATTGGATATTGATAATCAATATTCAAATTTGATTGATTGACAAAATCAAACTAAGTTTTAGAAAACTTCTTTAAAAACAATATTTGTATTGGAACTTGTTGGGTGTCCATCCTTATCAGAAATTAGTATCTCAAAACATTCTAAAATACGGAATATTCTTCAGTGAATTGTACATATTTATGAAATATAAATTACATTAAAAATGACAAATTATTTCAAATTCACAAAACTCATAAACCAAAACTAATGTCTATCAACTGTCACTATCTGAATGTATTTTTTCGTGAGTTGTCTCTTGCAATCAATGGATTTACAGACGCAATGTTTCCCAAAGATATTATTACCCGTTCAATAAAAATAAGATTGTTTCAATAAAAATAAGTCTTACCTTGAGCAATTGAAGATTCGCATTCAATTCTTCAACTTGAACAATTTTTATTGTTCTAATGTCACCATTAAAGTACTCATCACTCCATTTCAATACCTTAATAGATTATATTCACATTTTAGTAAGTCATAGCCAACAAAAAAAAATAAGTTGAGTTAACTGAACCATCTTCTTCTCATTTTGATTTGGCTAAATGATTACTAATGCAGTATCACTGACTAACTTGATTTGAAGTCCTAAAGTTGAATAACTTGGAAAAATAGCTGAAAATTCATAAACTTACTCGAATTTATGAATTTTAAGACGGTCTGAACGGGGCCAAAAATCTCATATTGTGCTATTAATTGAAAATATTAAATATTTAAAAAACTAAATAATTAATATATTATTTATTAAAAATTGGAGAAATATAATAACAATATAAAAATACATTAAAAAATAAGTCAATTTGCAATTTTTATGCATGATATTAGACACACATTTCAATTACAGTACATATTAGTGCAGGGTGACAATTGTCCACAATGGACACACAACATATAATTTCCCTAACTCGGCCAAAAAACCTTTAGGCTCACACAACATAAAATTTCCCTAACTCGGCCAAAAAACCTTTAGGCTCATTGTGTTAGTGCTTATACAGGTTCTGAAAGAAGAAGAAGAAGAAAAAAAAAAAAAAAAAAAGCTTTGTGTAGCCATTTATAGTATTTTTTTTTATTCTTCCTATACTATATTTTTTCTCTAACAAAAAATGGTTTCTAAATCCTTCATTTAACCCTTGTGTGATATTCTTTAAAATTTTCTTTTTTTTCTACGATACTCAATCTCATCCATTGATTAAAAGTCAAATCCACAGTATTTAAATTTTAAAGAAAATCTCAATCATCCATTCTTCTAAAAATCACTATTCATTTTAAAAAACTCTTTTTAAATAATACCAAACACAAACATGTACTACTAACGAAATTTCGTATTCTAATATGGCAAAACATTAAAAAAGAAAACATGGTGGAAGCTGAAACGATGTCATTTACCTTCGACATTCAGATTATGCAGAAGTTAATTTCCAATATCACGAATTAATTTTGAAAAAAAAAAATCCAAAATTGAAGTTAAAACAAAATACCTTTATTTTTCTTCAATTATTCTTGGCCTTTTGCTTGATAACACTAACACTACTGATTCCGTGAGTTTCCTCATGTGGTTAACCTTAATAATTAATATGCTGCCTCCAACTCTTTTAAGTCTGAAAAATATTTGAAATCTTGTGGAAGAGAATTCAAAGACAATTTATTGTGAATATAGGTTTTACATTCTGTGATATGGACCGTTTTTGTCAATCATTCTCTTTTTCCAACTCTATTCCTGTTGGAAATTACACACAAATTTCCTATCTAATTAACTCCATAGGAATTTTTGATATTCAAGAAATAATTGAGCAAACCAGAAAATAAAATACGAATACAAAAATTTACGTGGTTCACCAACTTTCCTACGTCCACTGACCGCCAAAACTTTTCACTACATAATAAATTGTTACAATTATATAGAATATGCACTCATCAAACCCCCAAAGTATTGTAGGAAAAATAACCAAGTTTTACCACATTTACCAATTTCTATTTCTTTGTACAACCCACAAAGAACCCAAGAAAAATCAAGATGTTAAACTACATTTTTCCTCACAATACTCTCCAGTCAATGTGCAATTAATTGGCTCCTCAATACACATATTTATAGGTAAACATAACTCAAAAACGTGTATTACTTGTACTCCAAGATATTTCTTTGTTGAAGTAGAATATCATAATAAGGAAAGAAATCTATGTCAAAAAGATTATCTTCCTTTTCTTTCACCTTTAACTTGGTCTCCAAGTTAACCACTTTAACAAGAAAATCAATTATCCAAGATATTCTCATTCTTAATTTGGGTCAAATATCCAAACAATCTCCACCTTGACACAAATTCATCAAAGCCAAAAAAATTCAAATTCAATCAATGGGTAAACAGGAAAGCATTTAACACTTTGACAATCTCATACTCCACCATATGAGTATAATCAGCACTCAGAATTATCAACAAACTCCGAGCTTTTCATCGGCTCATGTCGAAATAAACCTTGCTGAAAAATTATGGTGCAACTCCCATGTTTTGCTTTCCCTAGGAGCTCATCAGTTATCGACATCAATTTCACTACACACCTTGCATTAACGCCAAACTAATGCCCATGTGCAAATACATGTACCTACCAGCAAGAACACATCTTCTATCATGTCAACTGACTTCATGCCATAAAGAAGTCACATCTTACTAAAGTACATAATCATCACCCTCCACCAAGATAGTCGCATTGCCCACCTCTGAGCAGTTAGCCGACTCTGTCCCACCTTTTGGACAATTTCTTCTCACATGACTAGATTTACCATAGTTCCAACACATTACCTTCTTCTTCATGGAGTTACCTATCTTCCACTTTTCAGTAACAAACAAAGCTTTTCAGATGAACTTTCACTTCAACCTAATCAACTTAACTTCTGAAAATTCCACCGTTTCCTTTCCGTACATCAAAATCAACATGGTGCGCTCAAACGTGGATGGAAGAGACCAGATGAACATTATCCTCATCATCAATCTTAACTCCAATAGATTCCAGTTCAGAAACAATCCCTTTGAGAATACTAAGATGGTCTAAGATTTTCATACCTGCATTCATTCTCAAAGAATGAAATCGCTCCTTCAGATATAAGTTATTTGAAAAGCTCTTCATGCGATAAAACTCTTCCAGTTTTTCCCACAGTTCCTTCACAGCAAATATCCCATAAATATTTGTAAGAACATTTTTGGCCAAACAAAGTTGTAACATGCTAGCAGCCTTCAAATCCAAATCTTCCCAATCTTCATCTCTCGTGTTAGATTCGGTTTCTTTATCAGTACTCGGGGTTGGTTTTCCTTCAAAACTTTCTGCAATCCTTTCTGAATCAATACATCCATGACTTGTACTTACCACAAGCCAAAATTGATCTTCCAGTCAAATTTCTCAACGTTGTACTTTCCAAACATATTTTCTTTTGCTCCAAAAAAATCTTCGAACCACCTGAAACTCTATTAATTAGATGTCAATTTCCCCGTCGATGGCGCCACTGTTGGGAATTACACAAAAATTCCCTCTCTAATTAACCCCACAGGAATTTTTGATGTTCGAGAAATAATTGAGCAAACCAGAAAATAAAATACGAACACAAAAATTTACGTGGTTCGGCAACTTGCCTACGTCCACTGACCCCCAAAGCTTTTCACTATATAATAAATTGTTACAATTATATAGAATATACACTCACCAAAACCCCCAAGTATTGTAGGAAAAATAATCAAGTTTTACCACATCTACCAATTTCTACTTCTTTGTACAACCCACAAAGAACCCAAAAAAAACCAAGATGCTAAACTACATTTTTCCTCACAATACTCTCCAGTAAATGTGCAATTAATTGGCTCCTCAATACACATATTTATAGGTAAACATAACTCAAAAAGTGTATTACTTGTACTCCAAGATATTTTCTTGTTGAAGTAGAATATCACAATAAGGAAAGAAATCTATGTCAAAAAGAACATCTTCCTTTTCTTTCACCTTTAACTTGGTCTCCAAGTTAACCACTTTAACAAGAAAATCAATTGTCCAAGATATTCCCATTCTTAATTTGGGTCAAATATCCCAACAATTCCATCTTATATTATAAAAAAAATATGAAGTATAATAAAAACAAAAAGAAGACTCTTAAAGTAAAATAACTAAGCAAAGATGAATTATTTGTTAACTAACATAAACACAATTAAGAACAACATCCACAATGGTTCAACAAAAACTCAATAAGAAATACACAAAATCCTGCTTAAGTAATAAATTACTCAATCTTGCAGCATTGACATCTCTCTCACATTTTCTAATATATTTATGTTCCCTTTTGGTGTATTTTAAATATCACCTTCCCAAATAAACTCTCTTAAAATATCAAAAAGTCACCAACACACAATTTCTTCACTATCAACTAAACATCACATGGAAAGCACAAAATCATCACAGCTGGCTTCCACGACTTTAATAATTTGCACAGCACATTTTCAGTTTATTCTCATGATTAATCACAACTATTAAGCAAGAAACTGCATAAGTCGTCATTGCTCGTCTAGGGGTTAAGTTTCACCCATTCATATCGTCCAGGAAGGGGTTTCTCATTCACCAGATCAAAATTGTACCTGTACAAAAATCCACGCAAGACGACATCCGTAGAGCTGATACATCAAAAGTAAATAAATGGGAGATATGCCTGAAGCGAAAATTATACTTCAGGATAAATTGTGTTTGCTGCATCTTTTATTCACTAGCAAAAACTCGTCCATTTTACCTGCAATTGGAATGTGCCTTACTTGAATTGGATTTTGTGCCCTGCCACTGGTTGCATTATGACTTGTGGGCCGATTACTTGAACCCAGAGTCTGGATTGTGTTTGATTCCCTGATCAAACTGCATGGGGTGCTCTTCCTTGTGGTTCTGCAGTGTTAAAAAAGAATTAGTTCTACAGTCATGTTCTGCACATAGTAATTTAAGATCAAGGCACTAGGCGGATAAAGAAAGCACAGAAAAAGTGGTTTTGCAGCTGATCTTCACCTCAAATGGTAGAGGAGAAGGTCCTGAATAGACACCTATTCAATTTCTTAACATATTTGGATAAGATTATGTTCTTAGGGGGAGCAGAATACTATAATGCGAATCAAAATTGAGCACCAAAACAGAGCAACAGGAAGATGTTAGAGAAAGAATTTAACTCAAGCAACGACAAAATGATTAAGAATACAATTGAAGGCAACGAAAAATGAACCTTTTATACTAAATTGGAGAGACTATCGACGAAAAATCTAAAGATAAGAACACCTGCATAAAAATCTAAGTTGAAGTGTAATAGTTTAATGGAACTTGACCATTTTATTGTAGAGATCATAATCTAGAACAGAGGAACTAAGTAATAGAAGAATTACCCAAATGTTCCAATTACTCTTGTTTCAACTCATGTCTCTCCATCAGGTTGCCATCTTGCCAAACCAAAGTCTCCCACCTTGCAGAATAAGAATCGAGCAAAATCAGAAAAGTCAAGTAAAATATGAAAAGTATGAGAAAACATTTACAAAGACAATTTTTATTTGGTGTGCTAAAGAAACAGTATATAATAGAAAATGATTATTTTTTTGTTCATGTACAAATTTCATCTTCTCAACTGACTTACAAATTCCACTGCAACTCCAGTCTAAGGAGGCAATACATTGCCTGCTTGTGCTTTTATTCACAATCTTTATATAGAAAGAAAATTTATAATCAAAAGAAGTATGAAATGAGCAAAAAAAGTTACTTGAAAGTAACTTCTAAACTTAGCCAAACATGCTTATCTAGAGATCAATACCCGTGGAGTGCCACATCACATACTGCATTCATCAATGTGCTCAACTTCGAGACCAATAAACCAAGAACCAAGTGACACATCTTCGTTCGCATACTTGTGCAATATGGGCCTACATTTACCATTCATATTTCCAATCTCTGGTGGAACTTCCCCACTAAAACCATTTCTATGAAGATCCAAGAATGTCAAATATGACATGTTTCCCAAAGATTTTGGCAAGAACCCACTAAAGACATTGCAACTCAAGTTAACAATTTCAACTCTCCATATTTTTTGTGCGAAATGCAGTTTCATGTTTACATAGTTTATTAGAGGTAAAAATGAGAAGAAAAAAAAGGAAATACCAGAACTCGGAGAGAGGTTGAACAATGTTTTGACACTCTTTCCAGATCTATTGAGCTTCTTCTTCCTCATTTACCGACTCAAAGAGAAATTACATGACTAAGATCCAATCACACGGCTTGATTGTAAAAAGTCTTCACCTCTGCTTCAGGTAGAGTTCGGAGATAGAGGTTAGCGCCAGAGAGGGAAGAGAGCGGTAGATTTAGGGTTTTTTCGAGCGGGCATAAAAATTCAGCAGGTTTTGAAAATAAATCTCCTCAAATGGACAATTTGAATTTGAACAAAGGCTTGATAATGGTGTGGCAGATTTTGACAATTTTCGGTGGGTACAGTAAATACAGACCTGAACTTCCTGCTCTTGCTTCAGTTATACCAAACAGGCTTGCTTCTCTCTCTCTCTCTCTCATTCATCTTCTTGGGCAGGAAGAATTTGGAGGGAAATTGTGCTATAATTTTCTTTAAGCATGACCAGTTGAAGCTAAAAGCCAATAATTCTGATTCCTCAAACCTTTGGCTGGACCAAGACTACATCTCTGAGTTCCATAATTTGTTAATGCTTCATTAAATTCCTTGATCTGCAAACAACATTCAATTTGAATTCTTAGAAAATTGTTTATTGAAAAATTTGGAGTCGACTACAGGAATTAGAATGGATATAATTACTTACAGTTGCATTATTACAACTGAAACTGCACAATTTTCTCTCTGCATCTCTATAGAATCTAAAGAAGCGCAGTACATGAATGTTAAGAATATGACACATGGTCTTGAGTTCTTCATAATTAACCTTGATAAAAATTGCACCAAGGTTCGATTTAGTCAGTTGAAAATTTTGTTGAAACTAATTATTATCCAAAATCGAAGAAATTAAAGGCAAAAATAATCAAATGAGAAACAACACAAAATAAAGAAACATGCATGTCTTGGAAAAGAGTCACGTATCCAGCCAACCTTGTGAGAATCATTCTAACTTTTGAATCTTATTTTTTCTATGGTCCAAAACAAATTAGTGTAGTAAAAGCAAGACAAATGACAAATGCATAATAAATGAGAAGGAATCAAGAAAAGTGGATTTTTAGTATAATGAACAAAAACTGGATTTTTAGTATCTTTGTCCAATTATATTAATTTGTAAAAGGGAAATTCTACTTAAATAGAGAGAGAACCTTCTCATGGAGAGTACCATCAAAGACGTTCACTGCTCTAGTATAAAGATCAACTGGGAAGGAGCATCACAAGTCTTTGAATCAACCTTAAATCAAGTAAAGCATCACAAGCAAAGTTCTTAGTTTCCTTATTATATCATCTTGCTTCATCCATTTTTCAGAATATTTTCAGTTATTAATCTCAAATCACATTGCTGATATTATAATTATGGGCATACTATTGTTAGGATAGTAGCAATAGGTTTCATTATTTGCATCAAAATAGCCGTATATTTATGGAATTTACATGTATAGATAAAATCCCAGTTAAGGTTGTTGCACACAATTGCTGCAACTTTATTTCTTTACTTTCTTCTTCTCTTCCTCTACTAAATCAGTCATGACAAGAGATCTAAATCTACTTTGTTCTATATAAGAACACACTATGATCTGGCATATTTTTTTAAAGAAAAAATTTGAATTTGATTAAGATTGTGTTTGTTTGATATTCTATGAAGAACTTTCATCTAAATTTTATTTAAATAAATAAAATAAAATAAAATTCTGGGAAAGAATTCCAAACACACTAACTAAAAGTTAGCAAATTCAGTAAATTGATACCTAGCAACAGCAATAACAATGGCGCCAGTGATCTTTCCAATTTGTACAGCAAAAACTCCAACATTGCCAGCAGCTCCAAGAACCAGCAAGACCTACAATTTCAAACAATTTGCAACATTAACTCATGCTTACACACGTAAATAGCATATAAACCCAATTAAGATGATAAATATGCGGCAACCTTATTTCTTTGCTTTCTTCTTCTCTTCCTCTACCAAATTAGTCATGGCAAGAGATCTAAATCTACTTTGTTCCATACAAGAACACACAATGATATGGCATATTTTTTTTAAAGCAAAAACTTGAATTTGATTAAGATTATGTTTGTTTGATATTCAATAAAGAACTTTCATCTAAATTTTAATTAACTACTGGCTCGAAAAATTCACTAATTGCAACAATTTTTCAGTAACAGAAAATAACAAAATAAAATAAAATTCTGGGAAAAAGTGACCTGCCAACCACCACCAGAAAGACCGCGCTGTTCAGGGGAACACTTGACCAGAGTTTGGGCGATAATGGTAGCGAAAAAAGTTAGTGAAAGCTGGAACATTTCTTGGAGGGATTCAACTGGGAAGCTGCAAAAATGGTGAAGAAAGGTTACCGTCAAAAATTGAAAAAGCTCTCAAACGCGAACCAACAGTAGGAGAAAAAGATTGAGATCACAGACGCGAACCCTAGCATTGACAAACGGAAGAGACGGAGTCCAGATGTGAGAAGCAGACTACAGAGGACCAGGTGCGAAGCGACGGAGTCCAGCTATGAGAAGCGACCAGCGAGCTGTCCAGTCCGGCGTCGGTGACGGTGACGATGACGGAGAAGACAGAAGTGACGCTAGGGTAGGGTTTTGAGAGAACACTAAAGCGGTGCGCTGGGTAAGGTTTCGATAGAGAGATTAATTGAGAAATCTGAGCAGGAATTGTGTGTTTTAGCCAAATTCCAAAACGACGTTGTTTCTGTTGAGCGGGATTTCTTGGGTGGGAAAAAATAGGCAGGCACTCTTCCTTTTATATATTAACTAGTATATACCCGTGCAATGCACGGATGACATTATTGTTACGTTATTTTGCAATGAGAAGTGTTAATGAACAAATTGGCATAATGAAGTTATGGACTTTGCAATTGCAAGTATTGAGTGAACTCTTTACTTGAAATTGTCATTAAAGTCACCCAATGCTAAGAATTTTTAATGGAATAAATAAATATATAAATAAATATGCTAAAAGCTGGTGGGTAGCTTTACAACAACTTTGGAATGCTATCGTGGCGCGATCCCATTGGATATGTCACAAATACCACGTCTATATCTATATCTATATAGTTATGGAGAAGAAATACACCTCTCCAAATATAGCAAATATATACACACACAAAAAGAGGACTCTTTGGATCTCCATTGCCCGATCAATAACCAGAAGCTTCAATGGCGGAACCTCTCGAAACCAATCCCTCAACCTCATCTCAAGACTCCCTTAATAAGCACGCCCAGGTAAATTTTTTTCTCCATCTTTTACATTTTGGAAGATAAAATATATAATTTCAAATAATTTTCTGTTTGTAAAATAAAAGAGGTTCCACTTATCTGCAATGTAGTGTAATCGTATGAATGTATTTCAACGCAGAACGTTATAAACTATATTCGATTAAACATCTGTCTCTACAGCTACTGACTGGCCAAAAATATTCTAATTGCAAATTAGTTTTATACGTGTTCATATTATATTCATCTCTTTCTTCGTTCCCTTTCGATGGCTGACAATGTGCGGCATATTTTTCTCATGGAATCTGGGTTTATGTATTTCTAAAAGAAATATACATGTGTATTGTGATTGCTTATTTTTAGTGGAAATAAATAAGTTATATTTGTGGATCATGTTATTCATTTTATTGCATAGGATTTTCACGTCATTTAAAAGAGTTGGCTGGCATCTGGTGTTGAATTTATTGGATATGTAAAGCAATAGGGAGATTGAATGAAAATGGTATTTTTATTTTATGAATCAGGAGACAGTTTTATTCATGTTATAGTTATTCAATGTTTATGCTAGAACAATAAAAGAATCCGGAAGAATATAAAAATACAAAAAATATACTCATAATAAAACTGTAAATCCTTTTTAGTGAAAAAATTTTCCCGGGGCCTCAATAAATTTTGTAGTTGGAGGTCCGCTTATGGCCCCCTAAAACTTAGGACCGGCCCTTAATTCAGGACTCCATGCGTATTTTTTTCAAACAATGGTGTTATTTGTGTTTGTTGAACGTCATAAAATGGGAATCAAGATTTCTGGTTTTGCTGATCTGGGTGAAGACTAGAGGGAATTTCCTGCACTGGGAAGTTTATATTTGTTGGTTTGTCAAGATGCTTATATGCAAGTACATCGTTCAGTGAACTGAGTGGAGGAATTATACAAGTGTTGAAACCATACTCAAAGATTTATAGGAATACCACTAAGGAGAAATAAAATGTCTGATTTTTACAGAAAATATTTTTTATACAATGCTCTTGTTCTGAACATATTTGCCGGATTTTCGGTTTCCTGTTACATGTCATGAAAACAACTACTGACAGAAGATGATCTGGTTATTTTTTTAGTGGGTGAAATACATAGAATTTGGGAAAGCTCCTTAGTGTGCAAAAAGAGGAGGTGTTTGTAAATGTTGTCCAGCTTTTTTCAAACTATAATAGAGGCCCAAATCTTTATTTGTACAGATTGACCCTTCAATTCAAAGGGATTCATGTTTGTAGCTGATATCATTAGCGAGATGAACTATAAACAAACTGTAAATAAGCAATAAAACACATTTTAGAAGGCTGCTTGGGCTTTTTAAGGATGTAAAACAGCTTAGTCAAGCTGAACAATAGGCTCTATGAGCTTGGTTAGTTGGATTTGATAAGCTTAAAATTTAGCTTGTGCTTAATTTGACATTTGAAAGAACTGAACTCATATAAACCTTTGTTTAACAGAGTTCATGCTTGAGCAATTTTGTATTCTTCTGTCTAAAGTAATGTTACTTCACCCATCATGCCGAGTTTAATAAGTAGATAAATGCTAAAATGTTTTCCAAGTTTCATTTTTTTTGAGTTATCAAGGGATCTTAAAGGGAGTTTGCAGCTATCAATGTCACGCTGAGCTTCCAATAGATTGTTTTGTTTTTCTTGAAAGCGACGGGTTGAAGGATTTGAGCATTCACATCAATGCATGTTGATTGCCTCTTTAGGACTCATTTTGAGGCTGTGGGTATAGTTTTGAATAACTAAATTGTTATTTATGGGGGTTGATATTAGGCTGTTAGGATCAGGTAATTGGATCCTGAAGACAACTTTATGATGTTCAGAGGCAAGAAATCTAATTCTTGCACAATGTCTTAACTTGATCATTACAAAGACTGTGTATTTGTAGAAGCAAAAATACTTTACCTAGGTACAGGATAGGCAAGTTCACTTTAGCGCAGCATCTATTTTTGGTAATACACTCACAAGTAGTTTCAAAACATGAAATGCTGTTGCCACTGATTTCTTTACCTAATCAGTACAGGAGATCTAATAGGACAACAAATTTCAAAATTTAGAAATACTGTAGAATTTATAAATTTATTTATTTATGGTTTTAAGGTAAAATGTGTGGTTAAAAAGTAATTTGGGAAATTGTGTATATAAATTGGTTTATAAATTGTAACGATTGCTTTAAAGATCAGAGACTTAAAGATACTGCGAACATTAGAGTCTAAATCTTCTCTGGTACTCACAATGAAAAAGCTATCTGAAGCTTGTTAAACATTGGAAATCCTAAATAAGATGATACTGGCAGCCTTATCGAGGAAAACTAGTAATACTCAAGTATAATCATAAACTCTGTAAATGCTCCTCACCATTTCAAATACTGACTCACATAAGTTCCTTAAGAGACGCAATTTTGCAATTTTCAAGTGGAATATTTAAGCTATTAATGGATCTCTCTTCATTGTGTATCCTAAATATCAAAATTTGTTTGTAGTTAGGAGTTATTAAGCCATTGGTGACTACACCCTAGAAAAGAAGCAAAAAGGCTACTTGCTAATGGAACTGGTACATTAATGCTGGAAAACTCCTGTAATATGCTTAGTTTAAGCAAAACCCAATACTTCAGACTGATAACGAAGTCTTCAATGAACATTTTTCTTATTCCTATGAGATGTGCCCTAATCCCTTGATTCTGTTTTGCAGGTGCCACCACATGGTGACTTACAATCACCGAATGGCAATATTCCGATGTTTCCAACCACGTATCCGCTACTTGTTCCAGGGTTATTCCCTCCTCAGCAGGAAGAGGAACAAGTGATTCGTGGACCTGGTCTTTATGCTGTTGGTGCTCTTCCTTCTATGCAAACTTTTCCAGGATTTTCGTCCAATATCCTTATTCCTGTTACCTACAACAGACCTACGTAAGCATTTCTGCACTTTAGCATGACCTTATTCAGTAATCTCACATAATTTGGTCTTGACCTCACTGCCATTTTATCTCTAGCCGATTTTTAAGTTTCTAGTCTTTTATAATTGAAAATGGAGCAAAATTCTTCTGAAAACTGAATCTGCTAACTCTGGATCCACATTAACCAGTAATTAGGTTAACGGAAAGGTTCATTCTTTCACAATCTTTTATATACTGTTGATGCATGTCATATCATTTGCGAACCTAGTGATTCGGAGACCATGGCAGTGGGTGGTGGCGAGCAAGGACAAGTAGCTGAGCAACAGCAGCAAGCTGGACCCCAAGGACAAGATGTTGTACATAGATTTCAATTTGCAGTTCAGCTTGATTTTATGCTCATGGTCAAGTTGTTAGCGGTTATTTATTTCTTCAACCAAGATGGATCGAGGAAACGGCTAGCTCTCCATATATTTTTAGCTTTCCTTATTTATCTGTAAGTGCTTAAGAGTAATTTCTTGTCTACTGTTACTTAACTTGGCCAAGTGCATGGTATAAATTCATTCAATAGGTTATCTTGAACTTTGCATTCCTTAAGGTATTCTTGTTGGCATTCTTGGGTAATGCAGATATCAAACCGGATCTTTTGCACCAATAATACAATGGCTTACACAAGGAATGCGGATGGCAGCTGCTCTTCAACAACCCAGACCACCTTTCAGGGCTGAGGTTGTTCCTGCGGCTGGAAGACTAGAAAATGAAAATGCTGCTGCAGCAGGTAAGATTTCTTGTCATGGAATGTGGAAATTATTTTATTACTTTTTTAAGATGCCTTGACAATGCTTGAGAAGTCTTTAAAGTCACTTAAAAAATAGCACTCTTCTTGCTATTTCTAGGGTGAATATGTTGTCAGCTTCATTACAACTGGAGATTTTGTTGCTGAATATACTTGAATACATGCATTCATACATACATACATACACTGTAAACGTTAAATCAGTAATCATCAATGTTTGGTTGGCAGATGGAAATCAGCAAGTCAACAATGGAGATAGGCCAGTAGGTAACGAGCATGTAGTGGAACCTGGAGGAGGCGAGGCTGATAACATCTGGCTAAGAATTGTAAAAGAGATCCAGATTTTCTTCTTTGGCTTCATTGCTTCACTTCTACCCGGCTATCAAAACATTGATTAGACTATGAATAGTTATTAGGTTCTAACCGCGGAGTCAACATTGACTACTGGAGAAATGTGGGGTCAGAAGGATTCGGGAAGACTCCCATGATGTTCTGGTCGATGCAATACTGTGTTGTCCTTGCTGTGGTAGAATAGAAAGGTAAATCATTTAGGTTTTGTGATTGGATTCTTCATATAGTTTTAATTTTGAGGCTTGATAATTGCTGATAGCTGCTCTGCTCATTGTTAGTTATTGAATTTGGACTATGGAGTGTTACATCTCTCCATAATTGTGAATGAATGTGGTATGATTAAAAGGAAAAAGCTACTTCACCGTGTGTTTGGGAGGGTTTTTTGGAGCCGTAATAGTACTTCTGTAAATCTTTCGTTGCATTGTTACAGTGTGTTAGATAAGGACAATGCTACAATCCCCTCGACATTCATCTTGAGGATGACCCCTCACTCACATGGGTGTGGGGGCCGCAATCTGTGGGCTCCACACACTCATGTGAGTGGGGAGTCATTCCAGGGTGAGCGTCAAGAGGAATTTAGCATAATTCGTCCAGTAATGATTTAAAAATCATATTATAAACTATTTTTTTTTACACAATTACCGAAGAACAATTATACATGTACAACTTTTTTTTATAACTTTTAGTTACAACACTTATGTAGCAGCATTTTGTTAATTCACACATCACATCATTTTCAAAATCAATAAATCACAATTTTCCACATCACAAGTTGTAAGTAAAATTGTACAAAACAATTGTACAAATATCACAATCCATTATCGAAACCACTTTTTAACCACAAAGATTTTCTTCTCCAATTTTTAACCACGCATCTTATCTAGAAAATAAAAAAAATACCATAAAAACTGTGCCTTAAGCCGCCGAACGCACTGTATTGTTAAAAAGAAAAAGGCTTTTTAAAGCAATCTATAAGAGTCCGTTTGGTAACGGAAAAATTTCCATCCCAATTTTTCAAACTCAAATTCAACCATCAATTCTTACTCAAGTCCACAATTTTTTATTTTTCAAATATTTTTAAACTACATCCATCAAAAAATTAAAAAACACCAAAACAATCAAAACTATTTACATTACCAAACATGCTCTAAAACTCTAAATATGTATATATTAAAAAAAAAAAGTTGAACGACAACCTTAGACACCCCCACCGTCCATGTCTTAATAATTGGTGAATGATGTAAATCGCAAGTTATGCCTCAAGTTGGTCAGAGTCAGGTACCATTCACTAGACTGACAAAGTGCCTAACGAATTTGAACATGTGACCTCTACGCTATCAACATTTTTGAATCTCCAACTTTGCCAGTTGGAATGTGTCCTTGGACATAAAACTCTAAGTATAGCTTACATGACAAGTTGAAATCTGCATAATATATCTGAGTACTTAGGGATCGTTCGGCGGCCAATTAAAATGTCAAATTAATACACTAAAAGATAAAAAATACAATAAATTTAATTTACACAAATTTCTAAATCACTTTTTAATCATCCATATTTTCTCTCTCCAATTACACAATTTTTCAAATCAATTTTTAAACTCACATCTTATCTAAAAAACATAAAAAAATCAACAAAATAATTTAAATTTCTTACCTTTAGCCGCCTAACACAGCCTTAATAATTTTAGTAACCGTCCTAAGTGGCATTATACGTGTGATTGTTATGAAAATTTGTTTGACTTTTTTCCCCCCTCAATTGTTAAAACAACCGCACATGGGACGAATATCGATGACCACTTAATATGAATAAATATCACTCATAACTTATATAACTTAAAGATAGTCAAATTTGATATTCCCTTCGCCCCGAAAAAATAGGTTTATTTCTTTTTTCATATAGATTAAAAAAGTCTAATTAATTCAGTTGAAAATATAAATTTTTCTTACATTTTACGAATATATCCCTAAATTAAATAACATAATAAATATAATTATTTAATATTTGTTAATAACAATATATATTAAATAATGGCATATTAGAAAACTTAAAAATATATAGACTTTCGATAAGAAAAGTGACATATAATTTAGGACAGACAAATAAATAATACAAGCCTATCTTCACGGACGGATAGAGTAGTTAACAATTCTTAACCCCCCCCCCCCCCCATTATAATATTCAAATAGTTTACACTGGAGCTGTAAGTTGGAATGGAAATTTCAATTCCATTTCAAATTTTTCAAAAAAAAAAAAAGTAAAAAATCTGATTTTCATTTTTCAGAAATCTAAAATTTCCAAATTTCAAATTTTTCTGAAAAAAACTGGATTGGAATCAGAATGAGTTTCAAATTTCTAAAAATTCCGATTCAAAAATTTTCAAAGTATGTCGAACATATTCTGATTAGAAAAATCTATTTTTTTTTTTTTAATAAATTCTAAAAATTCTTGTATTGCATTACAGTTAATAATATAATATCTAAGAAAACAATTTATTGAACAATTATTAAAATTAAAATATTATAAACGTAAGATTTAACATATAACTGACGGGTAATACTTTCACTTAGATCTCAATGGAGTTATAGAATAAAAAATGTAAGAAATGAATTGTAGCATTGTTATCTTTGTTAACATTTATTTTATTGGATCAAGATGAAAAACATATGTTAAATCTATTTATAGATGTTATTTTTTATTTTTATCTTTTGGGGTTTATAATTTTAATTATAGTTTTTGATTGGTTGAGATGTTGAACTCATTTAATTTCAGAAATTTAATTCCCGAAATTTCTTTTTTCATTTACTTAAACTTATTAGAAATCTTGATAAAATATTAAATATTGAAAATTTTCGAAATTTTCCGAATTTTTTGAATTTTGATTTGAAATGAAATTTGTGTATTCTAAAAATTTTAAAACGAAATTTGAAACAATATTTTCATTTCAAAATTTTTTAAAATGAAACTTGAAACACCTATTTTCGATATTTTCCGTCCGAAAATACCCATACTTTACACAATGTCCGGCTTTTACGGTAGAAATAAAATAATAGATACTTTTCCCTTTAATTTACACATGGCTGCCCTTCTGGACTCTAGAGAGAAACTATGGGTTTCAATCCAGCAAATTGTTGGGCAAAACAGTCAAAAAGTATCAATTGTTAGGAGATTATATAAATGAAAATTACACCCATCCCTACTTTTAAAGAATCAAATTCATAAATGAGGTCAAACATATATAATTTCAAAATTCAGGTTGTGATTAAAAAGAGTTAATAGCACAAACGTTCCTATCTTTGACATGTATTGTGCAAAACATCTCAACGTTGTGATTTTTGACGTTGAATGTTCCAACATTTACATTTTCTTGTTGGAGACGTCATTTTCGTTATATTTAACTCTATTTCAATGTTAAATGAGGGGCATTTTTGTCCAATTCCATTTTAAATTCATTTATTAAGGGTAATTGGCACAAAACGTCAACACGGTGCCCTAGTCTGTATCTATATTTCTACATTCAATTCATCAACACAAGAAACCACAGTTCAGCCGTTCCCCTCCATGGCCACACATCATCCCACCGCCCAGCATCCCGTCGCCGACAAGATCGCCGCACGATGCGACTTCATCCCAAAGCCTGCATGAACAACACACGCTGCACTTTAACCCATGCGTCGAATAGAGACCGCCGCAAGCAGCGGCTATTTCAAGGCAGTGACGAGCGTCGCTACCAGGGATTCGAGCCCCACCGTCCCTAAAGACCTGCGATTCGCGTGGTTGTTCCAGGTAGTGGTTGCAGTGGATGTGGGTGTGGGTGTGGTGGTTTTGATGGTTGGGGCGACGAGTGTCGCTGCACTACGAACATCATCGATTCAATATTCTATAGATCTGATGTGGTTCTAGATGGAAGACGGAGACAGTGTTGGAGTTGTGTTTGTGCTTGAAATCGAGGTGATGGTGATGGTGGTGGTGGTGGAAAATCGGGGCTAGTGCTTGTGTATTGCATATGGCGGTGGTACTGTGCAGGTGTAGGGGTCGACGACGATGGCACATCGGTTACAGTAGCGATGAGTCTGTATCTATATTTCTACATTGGAGAGGTAGTGGTATGTGACCTAGGTTGGGGATGTCGGTGGTTCATGTGTGAAATATAGATGAGTTGTGACTTTAGAAATCAAGTAAATGTGACATAATAATTTGATAATTTGATAACTGTGATTTAAAAATCGTGATTTAAAAAAATGTGTGACCTAATATTGATGAACTGTGATTTGGAAATCAAGTAAACGTGACCTACTAATTTGATAACTGTGACTTAAAAATTTGTGATTTAATAATTTGTGACCTAAACATATGTTGAATTTTATTAATTTGACATTTTGTGACCTTGAAACTAGTTGATGATTTAAAAAATTCGTTATTGTGACTTAAAAATAAGTTCAATTTGTGACCTTAAATCATATGTGACCTAAAACTTTGTTTTTGTGACTTGAAATATATAGTATTGTGACTTTCATATTTATATAATTAACAAAACATTTTAATTATTTAATTTAATTAATTGCTTTAATTACAACCTTATTTTTGAAATAATACAAGTTTCACCTTAATTTTGAAATTGACATTCATAATCACCTTATTTATGTATTTTTTCCATTATACAAGGATAAATATATTGACAGTACACTTTTTGTTAACAATATCACATTTTAATTATAATAAAGATTCTTAATTTTTTCACATTTTTATATTTACCCCGTCAAGTTTTTTTATAATTTTTTTTTATCATCAACTCTTTATTAATTTCAACATCTTGTCTTTAGAGACGATTTTCGTTCAAAATACTTATTATGATGACGAAAAATACTAATTTATTTCTCATTCTTGTAAATAATCAAAATAAATAACAAATATACAAAAATTAAACAAAATATTTGCACATCTTTTCAATGCAAGTCGAATATTTGAATAGAAAGTGATTAGAAACAAAATATGTTAATTAATTGAATGTTATGAATAATAATACGATTAAAAAATGTTGAGGACATAAAAGCAAAGTGAACAAACACTGAAGATTATTCTTGTAATTAAACTGTAGTGCAAATATAAAAAAGTGTTATGTAAATATAATTACCCATTTTGGATTCTTGATCAGAATTTTCAGAACCTCCCAGACTGTGGAACCCTTTGTTGCAGTCTCAGAATCGATTCTTTTGGACAAATTATCGCACGCGATATAGGGACATAGTAGTATATATCTTATTATTATTATTATTATTATTATTATTATTATTATTATTATAAAGGAGGATAGTAGTAAGGATTTTCCCTCCCAAGTTCACCCCCCCCCCCCCCAAAAAAAAGGTCCCCTTTTAAAAAAAAAAAAATCAAATAAAATCAAATGAGTAGTAGGAGATAAATTCTCACCTAATAAGAAATTTCAAGAAAATCCCGCTTATCAATAGTGGGACCCACGAAGTTCACTCCTCATCTCTGTTTTACAGAATATCAGCACAGTCAAGCCTCATTTCAAATTTCAAATGAGAATTATGTGCTTCCAGCTTCCGGCTTCACCTGGATCTTCTACTACGTTCTGCTTTCTTCTTACATATTTTCTGCCATTAAACTTGGCTCCGATACCATTTGTTCATGCATTTCCCATCCTTGAAGATGAATGTCCAGCAGCAGTTGAATCCCAGCAATAAGCGTTCTAGTTTTCACCCTCTTTTTCCGTCGTTTGCTATCGTTATCCGCCATCATTTTTCGCCTGAACTCTGGTCAAGTGTTCCCTTGTACGGGACGGTCCTTCTGGTGGTGGTTGGCCGGCTGGATGGCCGGAGGTTGGAGATTGAGTTTTGGGTCAGAAACACCTTCCGATCCTTCAGACTAATGGTTTTCCCACTGACTTCGATTGGAGAGACCATGGTATCGTAAAAGGAAAAAAAATAAAATAGAGGAAGTCATTTTCCCTAATCTGTCTCTCATTCTCCAAGCTTTACTATATGTGAATTTGTGCAAAACTTAATTGGGTTTCTTTTTCCGAATTTTTGTAGGGATGCACTGATGGTGGATGATGACCTACCTGCCTTAATTCCTAATCTTCAACCTTACCAACGTCGTGCAGCTTATTGGATGGTGCAGTGAGAGAAAGGTGTCCACGAGTTTATAGTCGGAAGTGAAAAAAAATCAGACTGTTTCTCCTCTCTGCTTGCTTCTAAATTTTGACAGAAATATTTACATCTTACCCTAGGAGGCTTTGCACTTACTCTAAGTTTCATAATTTTCTTTCAATCTATTTATAGATAAATGTTACTTCATTGCTGCCTATGAATTTGTGTCCGATTAATGTTACTTCTTTAACTCTTTAGTTGTCATTTTCTGAGATGAAATCAGACGTGTTTTTCTCACTTATTGATTAATGTATTGATTTCTGGAGCTTTATCCAAGTCCTGCAATCTGATATCCAATCCGAGGTGCACTGTAATAGTTCAAGTTAGGAATTTAAAGTTTGCTTTACTGTGTTTCTTTTGCGTTTCTCCATCAATGGATTACATTGACCTGCATAATTCATAGATTCCAGGATGGAATAGCTTATCAAATGCAAGGGTAACAATATTTGGTGATGTCTACCCCTTCCAGATGACCTGCAGGTCGCCTTCCTTCCTAAGCATCTTCTATGAGATTTTAACTTTTCAGCATCTGGCTTCAAATCACTTTCTAAACTAAAATATTATTAGGTCAGGATTTAATGTGGAGACTGTGGAATACAAGAACATTAGCTTTACAAAGTTTGGTTTCAGAATTGGAGGTATTTATCCTAATCTTAAATAGTTTTGGATTTCTTTAACAAGGTTACATTTGCTATCTAAAAAAATGACGTCTTTATATAGAATGGGGAGTTTTTTAGGAATCAAATGTGATAATCGCTGCTATTTATTGAAGAAAGATTTTGATAGAATTAAGAGGTTGTCTTTCAAAATGTGATTACTTCATTCACTAATGGAATAACTTAAAGCTGGTTCTTTTATCAATGAGATTTAGCTTTTCAATGATATTCATTTGTGAATCCTGACTTCTATTGTGAAAATTCCTATTGATGAAACCAAATCTTATTTAAATGTTGATACTTGCATTTCAGTTTAACGGTCTCTCCATTCTCTGGGGTGATGATTTGAAACCAATTAACAATCTCTCTGGTTTCGAAGTTGAGATTGACGCCAAAAAAGTTACCCTTCTATTTAAGCCAGTATTCTTCAGCTGCTGGCTCTCTTCTTTTACAGGCATTTGAGAAAATACAGCCCAGGTAACAATTCCAGTGATTTCCCTTGCAATTTCTTGACTTGAAAATACGTTGTATTCACCAAAAATACTGTCGGTTTGCAAAGAAGAGCCACTGGACTTGACTTTGCAGACTTGCAGTAATAACTCATCATCTAATTCTGACGTTAAAGCATTCCCTGGTCCAGCCACCATTGATTTACCGTCGCACACGCCCACCACTCTCAGCTGCACCCCCATCTAGGAGTGGAGGGGGCGACAGGTGATTATGAGGTGGAGGAGTTGGCAGGCGACGCTATCACAACCCATTAGTAGCAATGCTATCACGGTCTATTGTTTTTTATATCTATTAGGCTCTACAGTCGCTAATATATCCAACCCGGGAATTTTACTTCAATTAAATTGATGAATTGCATTTTTTGAAGAACTCAAGCATATCAAGTAAGTAGCCAATGTTGGTCCCTTACTTTGAGAGTTATATACGTTCTTTCTGTAACCATTAACTTTGTCTATCAGATTTGTACTTCTGTATAAACATGACAAAGTCTGGCCTTTATTTCACATGTATAAGAGGATGTTTAGTTAAATCTGTCCATGGTTCAAGTTTTTTGATTTCTATAAATCCTCTTAGGGCCATCTTAGATGTGACGAGATAGTAAATATTATCATACCTACATTATCACCGCACTTTCATTTCATTAAACAGGCGGAGAAGAGAAGCAAGTACTAATGCAAACAGAGCAAACCTCGAAACTGTGAAAATTGTTCCTGTAAAGAGGTAAGAATGCACTTTCACATCAAGAAGATTCATTTCTCTTAATGTTTTACCCCATCCATATTCCTGAATGGAAAAACGACCCTATAACGCCTTTTTGTCAAATATTTAGGTCTCAACCAATCTTTTCTGTTGAGTAGTTATTGTCCGTGTTACTCAGGAATTTGGCATGTTTGGCTAAGCTTTTGTAGAAGTTACTTTTTTGGCGGGGTTTTAGTTCAAGAACTTATTTTTTGAAAGCAAGTCTTCTCTTACTCGTCGGGAAAGTACTTTTTTCTTTTTAAAGCTTAGCCAAACATCTCCAGTTATCCCCCCCCCCCCCCCCCCCCTTCCTACCTTGCTTACCAAAATGGATGGGAAATTTTGGATGGTTGAGTGATTTTATTTTAATTCTTTGAAAGTTCTTGCTATTGTAAAATGTAAACTACTAGCATTTAATTTGAATTGATAATTGATAATTCAGTTGTAAAATGTAAACTGCTAGGATTTAATTTGAATGTTAGTTTATACACGTTGGCTCTACATATTACATTTAATATCTATGTTTGGTGTAGATATTTTCTTTGGATTTGTATTTGCTTTGGAATTATTTTAAGGGTTTGATTGAGCTCTTATTTTTTTGGGAAAATAAAATTTATAATTATGATTTTTTGGAGAATGTGATTAAAAAGTAGGTTTTTTTGGATTTATGTGTGAAATTATTTTTTTGGATTTTCATTTGTACTTCTACACATTCAGATTTTATGACAAAAATAGTTTTGGATCACCATGATCATGGAGTCGGTCCTTTTGCTTCAATAACCTCTTGCAGATAGACAGGGCCAATTCAATTGCTTCCAAAATGCCATCACCTGGCTATTTGACATGTTTCGATTTATTTTAGTGAGATTATTCAATAATATTAAATTACCTAAGGGATCCAAAGATTGAATCTATTTGCATTTACTATATGCAGGCAACTCTATTATCTGTCTATCCATCAATAGAAGGAAGAATTCATCAAATTGTTTGAATGTTGGTTTGTACATGTTGGCTCTACACGTTACATTTAATATTTATGTTTCATGTAGAAATTGTCTTTGAATCTATATTTGCTTTGGAATTATATCAAGGGTTTGATTGAGCTCTATTTTTGGGAAAATAAAATTTATAATTGTGATTTTTTGAAGAATGTGATTAAAAGTAGGATTTTTTTTTGGATTTACGTATGAAATTATTTTATTCAGAAAATGTGTGATTGAAAATAAGTTAGAAGAAAGATGAGACTTGTAAGAATGAGCTTTAAGCTTGAGTTAAATTGTTTCTTTTCATTTTTCACTGCTAATAGGTCATGAATGAATCCACTAATTTCAGAAACAAATATCAAGTCTACAATGAAGCAGATTGAGATAATCTACTAAGAATAAATTTGAAAGATTGTTAATTATACACTATTTATGTTATAGTCCTATGATTGTCATAGTTAGTTATAGTAATATAATATTATTTTTTTATATATAATATTTTTTTTATATAAAATTTCGTGCATCGCAGGGGTGATAGAACTAGTTAGTATAATAATAGTATGAGATTAAATTTAAGATGATAAAAGAAAATATGGTATTTCATACATGAATGTCATATTTTAACGTCCAAAATTTTAAATACTAAAAATTGTGTCATGATAGTTTTATAGTTATTTAATTTTATATAATAATATAGTATGAGATGTGAAATTTAAGATGATAAAAGAAAATATGGTATTTCATACATGAATGTCATATTTTAACGTCCAAAATTTTAAATACTAAAAATTGTGTCATGATATTTTTATAATTATTTAATTTTGTATAATAATATAAAATATAGAAATATTATTTAGTTAATCAATTACTTTTTGACAAACCGTTTATAAATCGTTGTTTATAAATATCAACTTTCGTTGGTCTATTTATTTAAAAGTAAAAAATTGTGAGTGATGATCTTTGATCAATCGTAATTATTGATTTTTCGAAAAATAGCCCAATAAATATTATCACGTGACGATTACAAACAAACTTTTATCAAATAGAGATCAAAAACCCTTTGTAGTAATGTTGTCAAATTGTCAATTGAATGCTCACAATTTTTTATTTTTTATTATTATTTTTTTTCCTGTTGACATCCAATTGGCCAATCCCATCCAACGGGTATCAGCTTTTTGGTAAAATGGCTCTTTAAAAAAAGTTTTACGAGTAAAAATTCTTATTCTCTACTAATAAAAGCTCTGCTCACAGCTACCGGTCCAAATGGATCTTCTATTACATTGAGCTTATGTTCTTACCCAACTCATATGTTTTGCTTTGATAACGGTGCATCGGATCATTATTTCGGGCATTATAAGACGTTGGTATGAGAGGAACATATTTTGCCATTGGAAGACAAGACATGTTATGTGTACACCTATTTTTTTGTACATCTTTTTACACCCACTCATTGAGGTGTCAAGACGGACAGACCGATCAGATCCGTGAAAATCGGCCCGGATCGACCCAGGACCGCGGGCTGACCCGTGACCCGTGCTGGTGGTTCACGAGTCAAGAAGTTATGAATCGCAAATTTTGCGGGTCAAACATTTACGGCAGCGGTTAAACCGCTGGCCCGAGAAAAAAAAAAAAAAAAAACTATTTTTATTAAATATGGTAACATTGAAAATCTCTCTTCGTCTACAAACTCTAATATAACTTTTAAAGCAAAATCTTATTTTTTTTTTCTCCCTAATAGCTAAAAAACGTAATGTTCTTTGATAATAGTAATTAGAAATACATTTAACATTTAATTGTTATTTGTTTATGTTTTATTTAAATTTGTAAATTTAGAAGTAATTCATATAACATAAAATATAATTTTAAATTCTATGTAAATATTTTGTGGTATAAATATGAATTTATCATTTTAATAATTTTGTATTTAAAAACTTGACAAAAAATTCTATAAATATGAAAAAATCTATGTTTTTATTCATACGGATCAAATCAGAAAGAACCGCTACCCGCATGGGCTCGACCCGGATGGGCCAGAGGGCAGGTCTGAGTTGTAATTCAAAATTTGTGGACTGACCCGGAACCGGCCCGTAACCCGCAGTGGGCGGGCTTTTTCAAGCGGATCGTTACCGAGCTTTTATGTTGACGGACCGACCCGACCCGACCCGAACCACCCGAATTAACACTTCTACCCACTCACATAGGGGTGTAAAAAAGTGTACAACAAATAGGTGTACACACGGGTTAATTCAGGTTAATTCAAGCCAATGTACAAATGATAGAGATGACTATTATGAATCAGAATAATCATAGGCAATGACTATATTATTTACAAGTCTGTCTACATGTAAAAATTTGAATTGGAGTAAAAAATGAAGCCGCGGGACTGTAAATACTGTCCCTTTAGATAGAAATAACTACAAAATGTATGTACTCTATATAAATACCTTCCTACCTAATCACATTTCAGATAAAATATTGCTGATTTTTCTAAGCTCTTTAAGGGCTGCCATGCCTGTAATCTGTCCTTGCCCAACAAAACCATTTTTCGAGCTCTTCTCCAAGGGCGCCGTGTAACCACGATCCTGCTGGAAAACAGACTCAATAACCTGCATATTCAAACCAAAATATTACAAACGTGCTTCTGCTCAAGGACTTCTTTTCCGAGGATTATAGCAGCTTTGGTAAAAAGAAATGCGATTGCTTTGGAATATTGTAATGTGAAGTGTTTACAAAACAGCAACCATTATGAGGCTAATTACTAAACATTATAGTTACAGTTAAAGCCATTATGGGCTGTTCATAATTACTGACTGGTACCTGGATGTTCTCAAGCATGGATTGCCCAAGATTTCTGAAGCTACCCGTCAAGTTTTGCTCAACCGTCTCTGCTTCACTGATACCTGAAAAACTATCACATCCATTGGCAATCGAAGAGCCAACTACAGCATTTTGAACATTTCCTCCATGGCAATCTTTTACATCTTCAGAAGCACCTGCCTTATCAAATGTTCCCTCCTTCATACTCCTTCCAAACTTCCAGAACCATTGAAATTTTCCAGATAGAAACTTCCGCTCCTTCGTGCCCATGACTGATTTACCCACGGAATCGTCATTCTGTGAACAATTTAGAGAGAGGTCATCAGGTGAATCTGAGATGGGAAGAGGGGAGCATTCTGGGGTAGACACACATGGACCGGGATCGTTTTCATCAATGGATAAGTTTGAGGCTATGCTACTTTTTTCTGAGTCGTTCTGAAGACCATTAGCTCCATGAATAGGACTTGGTGCATTTGAGAAATCAGAAGAATTCTCTTGACTCTCTGCGCTTCCACTCAAATATCTCGGCTCAGACGTGCTGCCAACGTTCTTATCAGTATTTTCTTGCTCATTGACCTCAACTGGATCCCCATGGCCTAAATCTTTGTCGCACCCTAAATTTTCTGTATCTTCATCTGATCCGAGCTGAAGGGCCAAATCTTTCAACAAACTTCTCCTAACAGAAGGCTTTTGATCCTTTTGTATTTTACCAACCTTAGATGAAGATGGGTCAGATTCAGTTCTAGAAAGTCGCAATCTTACTCTCTCTGACCAGCCCTTTCTGCTGTTTGGAACTTGTTTTCTGGCAACACCTTCCTTGCTCTCTTCTTCCTTGTGCATATCCCGCCACTTCTCTTCCCAATAGCTATCTGGGATGACATTCAGGGGTGTTCTTGGAGAAGTTACATCTAAAGAAAGGCTATGACTTCTGCAATACAAACCGGGATAAATTGGTGGGGAAGTTTTGTTCGCATTTACTGCCAGAGCCTGCAAGGACGTTGCCTTCGCTAGCAGCTTAACAAGATTTATGTCGTCGGGAAAATTCAACAATCTTTGAAGACAGGTAGTGGCATTCTCGGTGGCAAGTACTTGAGATCTCAAATGAAGTATAATTGACACTGCAAAAGCAGAAATGAATGCTCCCCTAGGGGAATTAAGGAATGCAAATTTGGACTCGGAATCATCGTCGGCAGGCATATTGAATTTGGTATTATCATAGGAAAAAATTTTGTCCCAAATAATTAAAAGGTCTTCAAGTGAAAACTCACGCCCAAATAGGACTCGTAGCCAGCGAAGTGCAAAATATTGTGGTTCAACTCCTAATTCAACAAGGTGGCCATGAAGAGATGAATCAACAATCGAAAGCAAATGATAGATTGCGGTAGAAGCTTCAATTACAGGGGGGAAACCACTATAAGCATTCCCAAATGGAGATGGAGAGAAGAATTCTGCCATGGCAACGGAACCACCTGCCCCACTCATCAAAGCATCAAACATAGAATACCCATCATGTTCCATAAATTTCTTTGACAAGACAATACCAAGTTCACCTTCTGCCCCATAGGCATCACTTAGGAAAACAATTTTTTGTATCTTGGGATCAAGTTCATTGAGACTGCTAAACTTCACAGAACCTTTTCCCAATTCATTCCCATTCTCGGAAGATTCAGAGAATTTCTTAAAATCAAACTTATATGTCAAGTCATTTTCATGAAATGAGAAGCCGTCAAAATTGTCAATGAAGTGGTCTTCATAAACTTTTCTCACTTCTGAAAGACGCTCAACATCAATGTGTAGTACATACAACAGCGGGGCCAAGAGTTCATGCATCCCTACAAAATGAAAGCATGAAGAGATGATTCCAGGAGTAAACAATCAATTTGATTGTGATCAAACTGGATAGAAAAAGTTGGATTTGAAGATTTTTTCACATCAAGCCTATGCGATTGATGAGATATATTTTGAAGACAGGAATATATCACATCTCATGGGAGCATTAAAAAATAATCACAAAGTTCTACTTTCATTAAAGTCTTCTTCAATTCAATTCACCAAGTAATATATTTAAAAATAATTCCAAAGTTTCGGCCAACACATTTCTGCTTACTAATCCACACTAGAGGCAGCCACTTTTAATTCTACTGTATGACCGTATGACTAATATAAAATGTTAAAACAAAACTAGAATACAAACTACAATAAAACCTACCTTGTCTGTAGCCATACTCTGGATGTCTAAGGCACCAAAGTAATAAAATTCGCCTTAAAATTCCTTGGCACCCA
The DNA here is from genome assembly GCA_963555705.1 of Ligustrum vulgare. Classification (NCBI taxonomy): domain Eukaryota; kingdom Viridiplantae; phylum Streptophyta; class Magnoliopsida; order Lamiales; family Oleaceae; genus Ligustrum; species Ligustrum vulgare. The sequence continues at coordinate 23,417,198 of OY743178.1, read as the reverse complement.
GGTGTCTGGAAATAGCTACCTGGTTCAGGATATAGACGTGTCAAATCTTGGTCAACAATTCTCTCCAGTTCAGCACTCTTGAAGAAACGACCCCACATGCTACCTGCATGAAAAATAGCAACAGCGTGAATTACTTCAAAAAAAAAAAAAAACGCAAGTCATATGAACTTAATGCAGGTTCTTGACAAGTATGGAAACTCAAGTGTAATGACATTCCTGAGAAAAGGGTTCTTAATCAAGAAAACTTAAAAAAGGAAGAGGAAAAATGTTTGAGAAATGCAGGCAGTTCAAGAAAATTTACCAAAGGAACAAATAGCCATATTGATGCATTTGTATGTACAATAATAATACATAAGCTCTACCTGGATTTTGTGACAGTGGATTGTCCATGACAAGATCAAGAGAATTACTTTCATCCTTGGGAACACGCGTATCAACTAGAAGCTGCCGCCTCAGTGCAGCATACCTACAAAAAACCAAGAACTAAATTATCAAAAAGAAACTCTTTAGCAAGAATTAGAATGATTATCTTGCAAAATGCTCCGACCCCAGTATCTACATCCCCAGTGGTTGAGATATTAGGAGATGATCCTACAATTGAGAGACTTCTGCAGAATTAGTTTTGAGTCAAATCTGTTACTGTTACTTTAATTAGATTAAACCATGCCACCTAAATCCAGCCAAATGGTGAATGAACTATACTAGAAAACTAGGAGCTTCGTCCGTTTAAACACATGTAACTCAGGAAACTAAGTAAAAAGACCAGAAGTAGTAACTATTCTTGTGCCCCTGCGGTTGTTTAGGAGGTCATTTTTAACCAGAACAAAGCTTTTATGGAATAATCCACTAATCAAGAAACAAATATAAGATTGACAGATCATTATTAAAAGAATCCAAATGCAAAACACTAAAGAAGCAACAGGAATAACTCAAAATAATCCTCGAATTGTTAACTCAATTATAACGCTCCCCAAAAGGGCAAACATTATGAAAGACGAGCATATGCAAAAATAAACATAGATACTCCTCGAACCTCTGGGCAAAAATATCATCATAAATTCAGTCAATAAATGAAATGAATCTTTAAAACAACAAATACAGTATAATATCAGAGTTAAGATATTTACTTACCTTCTTCGCGAATTGGCCGTCACTCGGCGAAGATCATCTATAGATGAAGAGGAAGATGGTAAAACCCCCAAATCTATGCGCCACTGCACCCCTCTCAGATCTCCAAAACGACTTAAACCTTCAGAACATGATGTCGTTTCAGACATTGCAGTCACTATTGGAACGTGTGACATGATCTTTTTTCTAACCTTTTCCTTTTTCTTCCCGTTTTCCTTATATTCAGGTGAAATTCTTAGAGACCCAGTCGACAGAAACCCATATTCATCCAAAAAAAAAAAAAAAAAATTGTATATATTGGATTTAGAGACACTTTTGGCTAAAAACTCAGATAAATACGATTTTGAATTGGAGAATTTATCGGCCAATCACAGGACTTCTCAAAGACCCAGTTGCTCAATACCCCTCAAGGTTAACTTTATTTAAAAAGAAGACTGGCTATTTTCATAAAAATTGGATTTTTTAGCTCGAGAATTGAAAATTAAAGCCCAGGTATAACAGAATTGATTGAGTTTGGAGAGAAATTCAATTCCAGAGTATTGAAAGGAAGAGGCAAATGTTTTGGCTGAGAAATGCATGTATCGAGATATATCCACAGAGAGCTCCAAGAGGAAGGAATGGAATATCGAGATAGAGAGAGAAAATACAGCAAAATAAGAAGTTTGTTTTTCATGGCTACTATTTCCATGACAGCAATGAAAACACAGCAACAAAATTATTTATTATTTTTCCTTTTTTATTTGGCTGCGCGTTTGGCGTACCAATTTGTTAAACTAAATTAAATAATTTATCAAATTATTTTTTAATCACATATTTTATTTCAAAAAAATAAATAAAGTATGAATAAACGATGAGACGATCGTCAAGCAGGCAAACGTTATTATCAAAATAAGCAATTTGCTTAGCCAACTCGATCTAAACACGAAATTAACATGTTTCGTGTTTGTTGTTAAAAGAGATAAGCTCTTCAAGTGTTCAGGATTGGGTCTAATTGGTCGTGATAACTATTTTTTTTTTCTTTATTTTTCACATTTCTGATAAGGATTGGTCCATTTGGTGGTACATACATATCATTAAGGTTGAATTGTCAACAGCCGCATCCCTCCCCTCCTCAAGTGTACCAAAGAAATAAAATATTCGGAAGCATATGCTGAATGACGTGGAAAATGAGTGTCACGCTTTTACTTTTCTGTGATATATTATCATTTTATTTTATGTGACTATAAGTCGTTGGTCGATACCCGCACCATACAACAGCTAAAGGATTGCATCTATCAAATTTATCCTTAACCTTTAGCATCCATTTGTCAAACATCATTAATTCGTTTATAAATTATACAATTTTTTAAATTATTTTTTAATTACATGCATTTTTTTTTCCAATTTTAACTATTATTTTTACCTCAAAATCATAAATAAATCAAATAACATTACTAAACAAAGTCTTAAAAAAAGTTAAAAATACATTTAAACTTTGATTTTTGACACCAAACATTCCCAACGTATCATTTATTAACAACATTAGTCCTATTTTGACAAGAGTGAAGGAAAAAATGCAAGTCGGTTAGAAATTCAAAAAAGAATGTTTAATTGCAAATTTAGTCAACAACATTTGATATTTGATGTCGTACATCTCTACCATTTCGTTTATTAGCAAATTGCATCCATTATAACTGAATTCGTCAATTTTGACTTATAACTAATTCATGTGCACTATCACATTATATTATGGAGAAAGTAAGGAAGGATATTATTAAAAAATTACTAAAAATTCAAATATTTAAAAAAAAAAATTACAGTACACTATTATCATCGTCCGGTTTAACATCAAAATCTCAATTCATATATATTTGAGTACATTATACTAATTATTACACACACAAGCACAAAAAAAAAAATTCTATCGTTGAGTATTTCCTTGAAACTCGCTTGGGAAACGTAAATCTATAGGTTCAGTTTGTTTTTGTTTAATTTGAGGTAGTTGATATTGTTGTAGTTGAATCTATACTTGTTGCTATTATTCGATTTTCAGCATTTTCAAATTGTGAGTTTACGTCTATGTAATTTCGTACCACGGAAAAGCCTTTTGGATGAGAGAGATGAACCATACAAATTGAAAATGTTGAAATCTAAACAACAACAATACATATATAGATTTAACTATAACAACGTCGACTATATCAATTTTAGCAAAAACAAACTGAACATATAGATCTGTATTCCTCATACTCAATTTCAATGCCCAATTACGAGATGGTAGAATTTTCAAATTTTCAACGATAGTGTATAATAAGGAATATAATGCATTCAAATTTATATGAATTGAGAATATAATGTTTAATTGAACAATTATGGCGGTGTAATGTAATTTTTTTAATATATATATATATATATATATATATATATATATATATATATATATATTTGGATTTCTAATAATTTTTCAATAATGGCATTCCTTACTTCCCTGATAATGTCATGTGATGCTGCATATAGGTTAGTTAGAGGTCAAAATTGACAAATTTTGGATGATCACACAATACAAGAATTTCAGACTCAGACATCTATTAAAAAGAAATAATTTGTGTAAAAGAAAAGTAGTAAATGTTAAAATAATTTTGAAGAATCTCCTTACTGCTAAATTCAATTTCCTTGCTTTATGTTTCATATTCATATTCATATTTAATGTTCATATATTCTAATTTCAGTTCTAGATGAAAGGTCGTGCACCGTAATTAAACATTGTCGATAATTAGTGTCGAATACCATTTTAATTTAAAAATAATATTATTCTCAAAAGAAAAAAATTATTGCTATTAAGAAACTAAATGATGTCATTATCTATATCTTATTTATTTTTTTATTTATTCAAGTTAACAAAATGTTAACTAACAGCCAAGTGCCAACGATCACTTAATGATTCGAGCATATTAGCTTCAACATTTAAAATGAATATCTCGTTAAGCATGCCATTTGTGCTTGATTGTCAAAAAATAACATAGAAATTACACTTAGAAATTAGAATAAGTAATTTTAAGAATAATTTGATGAACGCAGAAATTGAGCAAAGTTAGTTAGCCTCTGTTTGAAACCCATTAATTTTATTTTTTTCTTTTACAATACTCAATTTTAACCACACATTTTAATTATAAAACATTTTATACATAAACCAAAAATTTTTCTCTTGTTTTCAACCACACAATATCTAATCATTATTTAAAACTCTTTTTTCCAAAGAATGAGAATCAAACAAAGGCTAAACCTAAAAATAAATAAATAAAATTTTAAAGTAACTTAGTTTTTTCTTATTTTTAATGTAAATTAAGTGTTTTTTTATATTGTTTAAAATGAGTTTTTTTTAAAATGAATAATAATTTTTAAGAAAATGGATGATTGAGATTTGGTTGAAAATTCAAATATTGTGGACTTGATTTTTAGTGGATGGTTGAGATTGAATATTGTAGAAAAAAGAGAAAATTTTCATGAAAATCAAACAAGGGTTAAGTAACATATCTAGCTTTAAAAAAAAATAAAAATTGTTTAAAGATAGGTTATTTGAAAACATAGTTTTGACTTGTAAGTGAGCTTTTGGTGTTACAAAGGCAAGACACGTGGTGCAGTATAGCACAAGTTTAGATAGTGGACTGTAGTGGTGGTGGTGGTGGAGATGGTGGTATAGTAGTAATAAAATCATTGAGTGCGCGAAATATGTTGAGTGACAATTAATCCCAACCGAATCATTGGCAAAATCTTACATTTCAATAGCAAAAGACAATTCATTTCACGAGTAATATTGATCACATGGGCATGTTCGATTATTAGGATTTCTGATTAATATTTTTATTTTCAGCAATAAGTATTTTACTCATGTTCTTCTTCAAGAATCAAAATTATGACTCAATTCAAAATATTGATGCTAACCTTGCGAACCCAAATAGGTGAACTTTCATGAAAATCAATAAATTATGTAAGAAGGTTCCCATACATTTTACCTCGAAAATCTCAAATTTCTTATTTATAAACAAAAATCAACTGTTAAATAGAGGTTGAAATTAAATACAAAGTAAAGTCGAATAGTATATCCTTTCTACATTCGAGGGCAACCACATGTACCTTGCTACCCATATAAATCTACTAATATGGCAAAATAGACATATTTGAGGACACAACAAATTGTGCACATTTTATAAAATTTACAACATATTTGATAGGGGAATTGAATGGGAGAAAAAAAAAAAAAAAAAGACAGACGTTGTATTGTAGATGCCAAGAGCTTGTTTGTGAATAAAAGTTTTTTCTAATTTTTTTTTTCGAACTCATTTTCAATCACGCATTTCTATGAAATCCATCACTTTTCAACCATAAAATCACACAACTTTTTTTTTTCTTCCATTATCAAAGTAACCAAACAGACTCTAAGAAAGTATAAATATAAATAAAGGTGGCTATCAAACTCTATATTAATTAGGATATTGAGTTCAAGAGAAATCATAAGTTGAAGTGCATAAGAAAAATTACAAGTTCTCAAAGAAATCAAGGGGAAAATTCAAAGGTTTGGAGAAAGAAGAGAATGAAACATCTCAACTTCGAGGCTGAAAATTTGAAGAAAAAGTCTTTAAATTTCAAAACAAAACTTTACATTTCCAATTTGCAATCACAAGAAAAGTAGAAAAATATTTTTTCGGATGTGACATTTTTCAGGAAAATAATGTTATCAAACACACCGTTCAAATTCAAGTCAAATTCTCAACAAATAAGCCTCCATTTGGTGGCTCACTAATTTTGTTTAAATTGATTTATTTAGATTTTCTAGATGAAATGTGTGGTTGATAATTGAAGATAGAAAATAAATGTGATTAAAAAGTGATTTGAAAAATTGTGTAAATTAAAAACCTATTTAAATTAAAGCCGCCGAATTGAGGCTAAAATTTTTAACTTCTCAGCAAATAAATTTTTTAACAAGCCTTTAAGTCTAATATTCAAGACGCATGGCCTCTCATCTTCAAATATTAATGTGTAAATTAAGAACCTATTTAAATTAAAGCCGCCGAATTGAGGCTAAAATTTTTAACTTCTCAGCAAATAAATTTTTAACAAGCCTTAAAGTCTAATATTCAAGACGCATGGCCTCTCATCTTCAAACGTTAAAGTATCATACGACTTTGCAATCGTAAAAAGATCAATTCACTTTATATTTTCATAACATTTTATGTTTTCTATACACGAAATTGTTGTACAAGTAATGAGCAATATCAATATTATGCATCTAAGAGTTGAACCTCCACGCTCTTTAGCACGATATTTTGAATCTCACGTGTCTATCATTTCATAACCAGCTCGCGTACTGTTTTATTGGGTCAACCCCTTTCGACATTATTTATCTTGATATGTTTATAGAACAGATAAAGATTCAAACTCGTATCCTCGAATTAGACCAATGGAATTATGTCTGCTATTTACAAGAAAGAGATATATTTTACATCCCATAGGAGCTATAATTGGAGATGTCATTGTTTTTGGTAAAGTTCCTATAAAAATGGGAAATGTCCTTAATTAACATTTCTTTTTTTGATTGACCTCCTCTTCGTTTCTTTAATCCACAGGAGGTTAGAGATCGGACATGAAAAAGGTAAAAAGAAAAAATAATACAAAAGAAACATGGAAGCAGATCCAGATTTGTTCCTGAAATGTTTTATATACTTTTACAATTGAGATGTGATGGTATTGCGAATCAATATGATGAAATAAAAAAGAAATCGCGTTGCATATCTTTACATACTATTGTAAAAAATGACTGCAAGTAAACTTTTCTTTTATTACTACTAGTAGTAAGCATGTGCTTCGCACATCTTTTATAAATGATAAATGACATATGTAATTTTTTTGAAGTATTATTACTATTTTCGAAAGTAGTTGAAATAATTTATATTGTTAAAAGACAAATTGAATTGTAAATTATCTGCAATTTTTGAAAAAAAAAATTTCAACGAAGAATATATGTATGTGTGTGTGTATATATTAAAAAAATGTTTAACATGCAAAATTAATAAAGATATTAGATGTCATATATATATATATAGTAAAAAAAAAACGTTTAATATGCAAAATTAATAAAGATATTAGATGTCATGTATCAAGAGATAATTTGACATCATAAAATATTAGATAAAATTAATTTATTAAATATTTATAATAAATTGCAAAAACAAAACAAAAAAAATATAAAAAAAGTTGTGTGTAGATAAATCAAATTAACTTAGGAGAATATTTCTTAATAAAAAAAATGTAAGTTTAAATCAAAATTTTAGTTTTGAAATTATTTATTTATATTCTTATTTAGAATATAATTAAAAAAAAAATTCTTATGAATTAATTAATGATTTCAATAAAAATTTAAGAGTGTTATTGACAAAAGAGAAAAATATCTAAATGTAATGTACATTAATATAATAACTAATAATATTTAATGAAAATAAATTAAATTTTAAACGTGATATTGACCTAAAATATAACAATTTAAGGTTAAAATAGGGAATCAAATGTTTTTCACTCATCCACGCTTTATTATTATTATTATTATTATTATTATTATTATTATTATTATTATGTAGATGTAGATTAAACTAAATAAATGAGAAATATAATAATATGAAATCATATTATAACATTGTAAATTATTAGATAATAATCAATTTAATACTAAATAAATGAAAAAAATAATAATACGAAATTATATTATAATTTTCTAAATTGTTATATAATAAATGTAATGAATTATTTAATGTTTTTAAATAAGAGGTAAGGATAAAACGGGTATATAACTAAATATATGAAGGTAAAATAAGAATTCGAAAGTTTCTTCTCCATCCACCTTTTTTGTAAATTGTAGATGTAGATTGTAGATAGATGTAAATATAAATATAGATAAATAGATTATAGATGTAAATGTAGACCTAGAAAAAAAATGACCTAACCCGTCACCATAGCTGCCACCACGATGGCCCCACTCTCATCGACCAGAAAACAAAAACTAGCACCGACCCACAACAACCCGAGATTCCTTCTTTCCACTATGACTTTTTCCATAATCTACAACCAATAAGAGAATGCCACACCCTACTCTATATTTTGGATTTTGGTGCTGATTTTGTTGATTAGGACCAAACACGTGACTCAAATTGACAATTCCTATAATCTTGAATAAAGGAATTGACCTAAAAACTCACTTGTGGACTATACTCCCCTATCCCCTCCATCCTATGGGTGGGTGGGCAGTGGGGCCCATTCACACATATCCAATACCCACTCGACACTTGTCGAATGTGTGTCATATCTAGTGCCCATATAGACACTAGATCAGTCCTGTCTTAAAGGAATTAACTGTCATACCAAGTATAAAAGACAAGTAACATGCATAATATAATGTGGTGGTTCTTGATGCATTATGCATAACATCTCTTTCATGAAATATTATGATTATCTATGGAAAAGGATTGCTATGAAACCCATTCCACTTGTTTTTTTATAAGAAATTTCTTAAATTTATTTTTCTGCAAAATCGTAACATTCTATATATTTATATTAAGCCTTCCTTCTTTATTAACTGGTACAAAGCTTGGGCACAACCACAAAGATTAATCCGTTAATGTGTAAGATCCTAATAGGTAATTCCATCGTGGCCTTGGTCTAGTAGATCCGTGGTAGTACCTGATACTACTTTGGATTCGAAAATTCTAAAACCTAGATAAATTGAAAGTCAATTTAATTTTACTTGTAAAACTCTAGACAGAAAAACAGTAGTTAAAACTTGTTATTATCAATTTTTAAACTTTTTGACTTGTACGTGCAAGTTAATACAATGTTCGTGGCTGCAGTCTAACAAATGCAAAATTTCATTATTAAAGGCACTGAATATGAACACTAGATATAACGTGGTAAATTCAAAAGGAAAACATCCAATGCCCCATAAAACAGTGAAATAATCCACTAATTAATTTGATCAAAAAATATAATATAATATATTATCCTATTCTTTATTATTTTTAATTTAGCAAAATTAACAAAAGAACAATCAAAGGATTAAAAAAACTCCCTTTTGTTTCTTTTTTCTTGACTTCTTGATGAAGTGAAATCAAATCCATTGATCTTGACTTCATTATCACTTTTATATTGTACTCGATCGCAACCATCAGTTGAATTAAGAATTTTGTTCGTAACTTCACGTACATAAGTTTGATCAAAATATGAGATTGCATATTTAGCACCAATTATTATTATTATTATTACTCTTCAAAGTTTTGAAAAAACATTGGCTTTAAAAATAATCAATGAACCATTAACAGTGCGTTCGGCTGCGGGATTTATTTCAAATTTTTTTGTAATGATTACATGTTTTAAATTATACAATTTTTTCAAATCACTTTTTAATCATAGATATTTGCTTTCTCCAATTTTTAATCACACATTTTATCTTAAAAAAATCAAAAAGTCAAATAGACAAAAAAAAAAAATATATATATATGTATTCAACAATACAACCGCCAAACGGTCTGTAAGTTTTGTTTTTCATTAGCGAGTAGACATGAATGCAAATTAGAATATAAAATTTCGAAACTTAAATCCGTAATTGTTTTCTTACATTACTTTTAGGTAAAGCAATCATAAAAAATCAATTCATTCTTACCTATCATCTGTAATAAACACGGTAATTAAGAGGATTATTATAGGATATACAAAAAAAGAATTTCTAAATTTATTTAGATTCGACATGACAAATTAAAGTTATCGTATCCTTATATTTTCTTTCAAAATAAATTTGAAAATATCTAAGATGCTATAAATCCTAAAATACACGAGTTGTGCATGCATAACACGAAATCAAAACGTGTTATATAAGGTAATAGAATAAAATTCTCAACTTACCATCTACTCTAATTTGTTAACACTAGCTACGCCTGCGTCAAACTTGTGTACTTATTTGACTATTAAAAATCAAAATAAGAAAACAACGTGATCAAAATAAAATCGTAAATAAAGCATTTTTATTCGAGTAATTCGATATTTTTAAGTGACATTGTGATATAACGCAAATACATTGATGTATGTATTTAAGCTATGTCACAATGTCACTTAAATATATAAATTAAAAACGTCTCTCTAAAATTACTGTTTTTATTCACAAATCACCAAAGAAAAAAAGCGTATTCAACAAAATTAGAGAGTTGGAATTTATTGTCACGATATTTAAAATCGAGAGCCAGTTCCTTATGGTTTGGTACGGTTTTATTACCACCTTAACTGGAATCATTTTGTATCGTGAGCGATTTTTTAACTATATTCAATATATAATATATAAGATTATTTGTTCTACTAATCTCTTAATTTTCAAATATTTGCTCTATGTAGACCCCAGATAAGATCTGGGATCTTGGGTTTTAAGGAAGTAATGGAACTACTACTAAGAAATATTTTGTTCTTTTATATGATGTTACTATTGTCATTGATTTTGATTTCGATGCACATGATAAAGGCGTGAGGAATGAAAACTGTCCAGTACAATAATTGTCTAACTTAATGGTCCACTTAATTTAACACTATTATTATGAAACATGGACCGACCATTATAATAATTTCCCTTCCTAGTGGTGGTTCTTGACGAGGTACTTTTTTCCACTTAACAATCATATGTTTCACTAATAATTATTTTTTATTTTTGTTAAAACTCTCAATTATATCGTACATGTGTATAGTTAGGAATGATAAAAGAAATCGATAGATTCCGAAATCCGTGGGGACCGAACCCATTAGGAATGTCCCACCTCTAACCCCTCCCACGGATCTGTGAATTTTTATTTATTTATTTATTTATTTTAACTTTTCCCCTTTTTCCCCTTATTAAAAAGAGAAAAAATAATAAAAAATATAAATGGAGCAATACTCGTCCCGACCCGAACCCGACCTTACGTATAGCTAATGAATGAGTGGGAAAAAAAATTTCATCAATAAGCCTCTGTTTGGTAAAAAAACTTGATTATAAACAAAAAATGTGATTTTTTCGAGGTAAAATATATGTTTGAAAAATAATTTAGGGGAAAATGTACGTAGTGAAAAAGTAGTTTAAAAAAAATGTATTGTTTATAAAAAATTTACCAAATGAAGACTAATTTACTTTTACTAGCAAACCATTTATAAACAGTTGTTTATTGACTTTTCAAAGAATTTATCTAAATAAACATTGTCACGTGATCGCCTATAAATAAATTTCAATTTTGCTACATTCACAATTAGGGTCACAATTTTGCCTACGTAGCGAAATCTTCTCTTTTCACACATCACATCATATTTTAAATCAACAACAATAACGCCTCCACATCATCAAATTGTCATCTATACTGTCAAATAAATTGTGCACTTAGATTAATTCAATAAATTTTCCCAAAAAGCTTGACTAAAATGGTCATTGATTATGCAGTGTTCGAAGTCGCACCACGACAAAAATCACTTGGGCTTCGTTTTAAGTAGTGAGCAAAGCCGTATAATGAATTCGGAACTACATTCAAATTTTAGTAAAATTATTTCTACCAACTATCTTACAAGCTCTTAAATGGAGACTAGGGAGGGAGGGAGGGAGGGAGGGAGATTTTATGCATACATACAAGGCTCCAAAGTTAAAAAAAAAAAAAGAAAAAAGAAAAATGAAATTGATTTCATCAAGACGACAAATTCTCAAGTAGCCTACGTGGACGTCATCTAGTGGTGTCAAAAAGTCCACTCAACTTGACCCGTGATCATGATTCATGAACGGATTTACATGGATCATGTGGGTCGGTTGATCCCGATATAAAATTTTTAGTTTGTGTGTTTAAATCGTTAGGTGTTGAATATTTTGAAAGAAATTTTAATTTTTGAGAGAATGTATAGTTGAAAAGAAATTGAAATGTGTGAAAGTTGTGAATCCTATAAAAATGTGTGGTTAAAAATGAATTTGAAGGAAAAATTGTTAATTTTCTTGGATCAAACAGGGGCTTCATTTTTAACTTTTGATACGAGTATTTTTAATTTCATTTTTCTATATATCTTTCAACTTAAAGATAGCAACTGGGTTGGGAGACAAAAACGGAGACAGTGATGAGAGA